>VZRR01007149.1:2414882-2641080 GCA_013398015.1 Oreocharis arfaki
GAGAAAGAAAAGGAGGGGGGGGGGGGGGGAGGGAAGTGGATAACTACACGTAGGAAATTAAAAAGATTGAATGATGGGGACAAAACTATAGGTGACAGTTGCCTATTCTTCAGTTTAAAAGAAAACAGAAAAATTGTGAAACCTAAGGTTTATTGAATATGGCTTCACACACATATTCCTGCTGAGACCATGGGATAAGTTCTTTTATGGGAGTGAAAAAAAAGAGCTGTTTTCATATAGCCAGTATATCTTTAAGCTAAAGTGTAAATCTTCAGTTTCTTCCCCTTCCTATTTTTTTCCTTAAAAAAAAAAAAAAATCTAGGGAAACAATACACACCTTGACTCCTGCAAAAAAGATCTCTGGCACAATCACAAGACGCCTGCTTAAGTAATACCCAAAAGGTAACTCCATGCATTCCACTGGCCAGAAATAATTCACAGCACGATGAATCCACAAGAAAGTCAATAGCACATTATAACACTCTTAGGGGAGCTATAGCTGTAGAGCAATGTGAGGCAATGCCTTAGCATGAACTATCACTTTATATATGTGCTGTATACATGAGTATGAATTATATTATGACATTTGACACTCTATGGCTTTTGATCTACTGTGACTCATGACCTCTGTCCTATTGTGACCTTTATGCCTAAACCTGTAGGGAATAGTTCAAACAATAGAACATATATGATAGATAACTCTTAGATAGGATAAAGTGTATAACGATTATAAACACTCATGATCATGGCAATAGCTAGCTAAAAACTGCCAAAGATTAGGAAGATACTTCCCCTAGGAAATGATATTATGAATTTTCCTGCACCTTCCTTTGGGGCATCTGGAGCCAAGGATACTAGCCTAGATGGACCACTGGTTTGATTAGGTATGGCAGTTCTAATATTTCTGTGAATATATGATAGTGTGGAAAAATACAGCTTTTATGGTTAATAGAAAATTCTGCATAAGACAGGAAGGAGGCTTTGACCAGTGATAAAATCCTTGTGAGCTTTCAGACGAAAAGCCAGTTGAACTTTGTGTAGATTCTGTTTCCACCCAAATCAATTGTGATTTCCTGCTGATTTCAGTAGGAGCAAAAGAAAAACTGCAAAGGAGCCCCACATACTGTCTTGTATGGGGGAGCACTCAGATGCCACAAGCAACTTTATTTTTAATTAAAAAAAAAAAATCTCAGTAGATCTGGGGTCTCATGAGATTTTGCAGAAAGCAAGGGTTGCACTTACTTCCTTCTACAGGAGGGAGAATTTGAAGACAATCTTTTAGAGCTCATGTGTATCAGCCTCTGCTCTATTTTTTAACAGCTCCTATTCGTTTAGTCTGTTCCAGCAGCTTCCAGCTGCAGTCTTGGACTCCAAAGACTGGCTTCCTGATCATCAGCTACCTGAGCCACAGAGCAGTCCAGGGACCAGGCATTCAAATGCAATTAAATTGCTTTCCAAAAGAAAGCTGAAGAGCAAAAAAATAGTGTTGGCACGCTGCAGAAAAGTAGGAAGACAAAGAATCAACTGACAGCCTATATAGCATGAGACTAGAGTCTTTGGCTAAAATGTGGAATTATACTGCATCTTGGAAAAAAAGTATGGTCAAAAAGAGCAGACATGGAATGCAGGTATCCTTAAGGCCTTGGCGTAAAAAGATTTCAGCATTTCTCAACATCTGGATATAGACACATTGGTAAACTTTAACCATAAATTGTATTTTTAATATTATTGTCATAACCTTAAGACATGAATTTACTTTATTTTTATAAAACATAGAAGTCATAGCTTGCCTTTATCAAGTGTAAATGTGAATTTATTTAATTAAGCTGATTTTAAACCAAACAAACAGAGAACAGCTTTTTGGATACATTTTGAGTTTTGCTAAAACCACATTTATTTCAGTACAGCCCTCATCGATTAGTTTAAGCAAAACAACTCACTGAAACTGTATCCAGGCTCCACAGGCCAGGGTTTATATTTGTTTGACAGAAATCTGTTTAAAAATCAAGGACATTCAGACCAGTAGGGTAAGGTCCTGTCACCCCAGCGGGACTGAACCTCAGCCCTGTGGGAGCTCTGCTCCTGCATCACTCTGTCCAAAGTGTCCACTGCAACAGTGATCACTGCCCAACAGGTGATGTCTGCGGCTGCCACCTGCCTCTCTGCCTGCTTGCCTGGCTCTAAGATTGGGAGGCACTTCTGGAGCAGTACAAAGAATTTACAGTGGGGAAAAATCACTGTGAGACAGAAAGATAATGTATTCAACAAGGCCTAGAGACTGGCAAACTACCCTTTATGGCGGAAAATGCACACATGCACAAGCTATTAGTACCTCCTTCATAGAGCGAAATATACGACCCAGCACAACCAAGCCTCAGATGACACCTGTTATCTACACGTGCCTTCATATGTGGATATTCCTGATGTGCCCTTCTTGATATGCTGGGGGAGTAGCATACAATGGTGTTTGAAAGTGACACTGCAAATGACAAGTTGGATGGACCAGTTTTGCTGTTGTCCTTTCCTGATAGCTGCTGTTACAAAGGCTAGATACAAAACTTGCCAACTTTCTCTGTCTTAAAACTAATTAAAACAGTATTACAGAAGCTAGACAAACTGTAAATAAAGTTTTATTAATTTCACCCTGAAATATTTCTGTTTCCAGAAGCAGAATTGGATATTGTTGTGCTGGCTAAGTAATACAGCAGCATTAGTGGTAAAAAGATTCAGCATCCTGAACTGAGATTCACCTGTGAAACTTAAACCACTTGTAGCCTAAAGACAAAATGAAAACTTAGAGTTGGAAGAAGCAAGTACTTCCAAGCACAACTCATCTGCCTTATTGCAGATGCCTGCTTTGTGTAAGATTGAGCCATTCTCTAGGCTCCTGTGACTCAATCTCCAAACACCTCTTGGTAGCTGAAGGAGAGGCCAACTAAGACACCAGTTCTCTCCACTGCAATAGAGGAGTCACTGGAGTCCTCAGAAAGAAAACATTTCTCTCACTGTTACACTACAATAAATCAAACCTATAAATATGTGGATTGTCATTATGCCCTATTGATAATCTAGCTAAGGGACAGAAGTGTCCCTTATATGTATATATCTCTACAATATATGTGTAATGTATCTATATATGTATAATATATCTACAATATATGTATAAATATATCTCTACAATATATGTATAATCTATAATATATGTATATATCTCTACATATATTTAAAAAACACATGGCTTGTAAAATAATAGGCTGTCAGCAGTACATGCCAATCTATTTAGCATGAATTGAGACAGAGATGCATTATAGAGAGAAAGCTGACACCAGTGGAGTTTCCATTTCCCCTATGACACTGAGCACGAACCTTGCCTCCAGACCCTTTGTCTTCACACTTCTCTGACACTGTTCCTTTCCCTGTGTTCCTTTTGTCTCTCTGCTTGTCAAACTGTTGCTCAGACACCTGCATTTTTTTATACATTTCCTACCCAGTGCTTTGGAACAGTGCATTTTTGATCTCACAGATGTATGAACTGAGACATTGTATTGAGTTTACAGAAAAAAAAGTCAAAACCTAATACATATTTAGAGGAAAATAAAATATCATAATCTGTTTCCTGGAAAGTATCTACTCTATGCAAATAGAGATTTTATTTTTCCAAGACAAAGCAAAGAAATCTCCCACACCTGAAAACCACAATTTATTCTATTTTAATCGAAAAACTTTTTTTAAAATGCAAAGCAGTGTACATAGCATTGAAGCAAAATAGCATGTTTTCATGGGTATGTAAAAGAAAGTTAAAGAAACAACAGGCATGATTCATGAAACTGAAGACTGGCCCACACTCTTACTTTTACACAGAATCAGGGCTTCAATTCATGCCAGGTGAGAAGAGTGTTCAGTTCCCTTCGTGTTAATAGGACAGAAACCTGTACTAGCTCATTTCAATGTGTCCTCTTAAAAATTCTTCTGTAGTGATAAACAACAAGGCAGATAAACTGATACCAAATACCTAGAAATAGATCTACGGAAGTGCAGGTCAATACAATGGTCCTGTAGAAAATGAGTAATAGCTAAAATAAACAGTAAAATTAGTGGATAAATAAACTGAAATGACAGAGGGGATTCCTTAAATACAAGGATCTTTCACTAAACCTCTTAAAAAAACCTAAACAGCTTGTGGTAAGAAACAAGGTCTTCAGATCTTAATAAGTTGAAGAGACAAGACAGAATTAAATGGCTAATTCTAAAACTAAAAGGACATCCCAGAATATAACAGTACAATAAATGCCTATGGAAGGACAAGTGGTGTGATAAACAGTAAATAAGGGATGACATTTTCTCCTCCAGTTTAGGAACTAGTGAGAATCTGATAAAGGGAGTAGGTACCAGCTTCCAAATGTTCTGAGAGTGGTAGCTCTTCATACAAATGAAACAACAGAAGCTGTTGGATGCTAGAAGTTTGGCAAGGTCACCAGCTAAACTCATGTCTATAACCAGTGACTATTAAGCATGAAACAACACTGCGAATGAAAGAGTTCCTGAGCCACACCGTTGGAATCTGAGCAGTTTTTTTTAAATGCCAAATGGGTTAATTTGGTGGTTTTTTCTTCCCTTCTTCTTGATCTTCTGTCTCTTGCTGTCCATTTGCAGTGGTGTGTTATGGATCTGCAGAATTTCTGCTAAGAACCAGTACTATTTCTCTCAGGGCAGAAATGGTACTGGATATCTCTCAGGCAGAGTTAAATAATCAGTCCAGGTACATCACAGGTGAACACTGATATGGTGGAGTAGGCATTAGCTCAATTCGTTAGAGCATGGTGCTTATAAATCCAAGGGTGTAAATTCAATCCCTGTATGGGCCATTCACTGAAGAGTTGAGCTTGATGATTCTTGTGGGTCCCTTTCAGCTAAGAATTTTCTATGATCGGTATCGTTTGTATGGCTGCTTTAAATCCAGAAGGAATGTGAGCTCATTTCCATAATGCTGCTCCCTCAGAGCTACTCTGACCCAGTTCAGATAGCTCAAAGGCACACTTCTTATTCTGGATGATACTCTATAAAAAAGAAGTGTATATGTACTGAGTCTAGTCCTCACTGAGTATAGCTGCCATTGCAGTGGAGAGAGCAGTGCTGTAAGACTGAAGGCCTTGAAAGGCACAACTTCCACATACTGACACTTCACATAGCAAGCAATACCCCAGGGCTGGTGCTGTAACCCAGATTAAGGACTGCAGTACAGGGCCCTGGGAAAAGCACCAGCTTCCCAGGAGGAACCTCAATCTCAGGCTTTATTGCCATGACTCAGAGCTGGTCAAGATGGGCTTGGGCTGTTTTCACAGCTATCCTGTCAATCTTGGTCATGATTCTCAATATTCATGTATGTATTTGTGAATAATTTTGAATATTTCAGACCTTTTGATGTGAGGTTATAGGAAGTTGGTGATTTAGACTTCTCATTTTTCCTGGTCTCATTTACCTTCTAATGCTGATAATCCAAAAGTTGTTACAACACTTTAGAAATAATTTTATATGTGAGAGAAAGGGAAAAACTCTTTTCACACTGGTATTTCTAAGAGCAATTGAGACAGGGTTTTATTTAAAAAAAAAACTTTTAAAAAGCAGTTCTGCTTGTCTGACCAGCATAGCTGATTCTAAGCTCAAATGTGGGCAAATAGCAGAGTGCCACAAGCACCACATTTTAAGCTATGTAAGTGCTCCCAAAATGGAGGAAGTGGAAGTGATGAATTAAGTGAGAAGCTTTTGTTATGATTCTTTTAGGTTTTAAGGGTAAAAAATTGAGAATGGATCTCCTTAGAGAGGAAGGAGAGAGAATGGCACATCTAAAGGATGCAATCTATCATCCTAAACATTGGTAAGTGACATTTCCTTCGGCAGCTGACAGCTAAATATGTCTAGGTTTTTCAACTTGTGCTGGTAGAAGAAAGAAGGAGTCTTATGCCCTCAGTTTTTAAAAGAATATTCACAATTCAGTGAGCATAATCTGGTCCACAAGTTATTGGTGGAATTATATTAGCATGCTTAGCTACATAGCATTTTCCTGTGTGGATATTTTGAAATGAAAGTATTTTTTGTTTGTTTGTTTAATATACATTTTTTATAGTTTTTTTTTTAGAAGTCTGTGATGTGTTAGAAAGCATCATGTGCAAAGAGGAACTGCAGCCCTTCCTGTAAATTCAACAAACTGGTATATGCTGAAAGCAGCCCCTGAATGATTTACCTTTTTCACAGAAAGAGCTGAAGAGAAGGAGAAGGGTGGGAGAACAACAGATTTTTTAAATTATATTAACACTCACTACCTGCAAAAGCATTTGTAGAGAGTTACCCAAATCTCCTGTGGTCATTTCAGCACAAGTCCAATACAGAAATATACCAGAAAGGAATGACTAGTTGATTGGGCTACAGGCCAATCTCAGCTACAACTGTATGGTATCATAAAACACCTTGGCCCCTTCCACAAGAAGAAATAATCAAGTCTCCATGATACTGTATTCCTGAGGAATGTGGTTTTTCCAGATAAATTTCATTTTCTGAGTCACTGTTAATTTTCTTCAGGCCTACATACAGTTCACATTCCTGTTAAGGCAACACCTTAAGAAACTATTGAGATGGTCAGAAAGCAATAGGAAAAGAATGCTAACAGCAATTACTTCCTCTAAAAGACACCGCAATTGCTTGGGTGTTTTAAAAATATGACAGGTTAGATTCAGGCAGGAGGCTCAGGGAGCCAACCAACACTCTCCTTGGTTTCCTCTCCAGAGTAGAGCCAGGAGATCCCCAGACGTGTCCAGCCAGCAGCTCACACCACTGCCTCACTGTCCTCTTCAAGACTCTGCCCAACTGGGAATGAATATAGTGTCTTGTTACTGAAATTATTGCTTTAAGACTCACCACTATTGACAAGTCAGTAAAAATCCCTCCCCATGACTTATTCTAAAAACACAAATTTATAAAAAAAACCCAACCAAACAACTATATACTGCTGTATTAATCTGTTCCAGAAATTATTTTAATTAAGTGATTAAGAATGGGAACAATATTATCTTCCATTTGTTATTAGAATGCACAGTAGTAGTTCAATGCTTACAAAGATTTACATTTGTGTTGGAATAATATTCATGAATTGGGAATTTAACATACCACTCAAACGTGCCTTCACACAGTTGGCCAAATAAAGCAAAGTTGTTCAACAAGGGACTTCTGTGTTAGAGACCTTGAAAATAATGGCTTAACAGTATGCTAACTTGTTGAAAAGAATCCCATCAGAGGTCTCTCCAGCTATGACATGTTATGGATTTACTTTGGACTGAACCAATGGGCTGAGGTATGCCACCGAGATGAAGGAATACAACTTGAAAGATATATATGTCTGTTTTAAGTAGGAATGTTCATTCATTAGCTCACTGCTTCATTCACTAAGCCATGTGCAAGCTGCTGCACCACTGAGTGATTCAATGCAGATGCCTTTAATGCACCACACAGCGGAACAAGCAAGATACTTGCCATCGTGACTCTCCTGGTGAGACAAGGAAGCAGTTTCTTCGTGGTTGCACTGGGAGCCTTGAAATGGAAGAATACAGGCTACACTAGCAGAAGTAATCTTTAACCAAATGTAATCTATACATTCATATGCTCATGATCCTCCCTCACGTCTTCAATGTTCTGAGTTTATTTCGGGGGAGCAAGGGATAGAAGAGGTGAGTCGTTTTGAGGTGCAGGCTGAGCAAAACTGTCCAGAACAGCAGCTCCAGGGGCCACTGAAATAATATACAAGCTTTCACAGTGCAAGTATGCTAAAGTGGGTCATACAATTTATTTCCAGATGTTCACACCCCCAGTATTTTCTAATGACATAGATGAAATCCATAAAGATTTCCTGTATGAGGCTAAAACTGTGCAACAATGAGCAAAACCTGTGCAGAATAATTAATAAGGATGTAAAAACAGAGAAAGTAAACAAATAAACAAAATCACATAATCCCTGTATTTAGAACTGAAATTAGCAAATTTTCACTCTTAATAAAATCATTTATCAAAGCTCACAGAAAGCCTTTTTTTCCACCTGGAAAGTTTCCAAGCTCAAAAAATATTCTAGCTAGAAGAGAAAGTTTTACAAATACCAAACACTGGCAGAAGAAGCAGACAAGCAAACACAGAAAAGACCAAGCAATATAAATGGTAAAAGCTCTCAGGTAAAGTACTGTGAAATGGCTGCCTACTTGAATAAGCCTTCAATTTTAAGGCTATGTTATTGTTGAAGTCATAAAGTGTCTGTAACGAAGATTGTCAAGCAGTCATTTTTGTAATCAGTCCAAGAAGCACATATGTGTTTTAATAAGTGGGCTTGAAATATAAACAGGGCCGTTTTCTCAAAATGAAGCAGAGCATAAAACCATATATGGTTCTGGTCACTAGAGAGAAGCCTGCCTGTTTCAGTAGAGATGAAGACAATGCATTAGATAACATTACATACAGATTTGAGCCAACAAAGTTGCATTTTTGCCCCTAGGTATGGACCACAAAATATAACGCATATTTGAATCTATGGGCCTTCCCGAAGATTGCTAGATGACACTAGAGGATTTATGTTCCTTAAATGAATACATGTGCCATTGCTGCTATAAGGCACTTTCTCATCACAGACCTAAATTGTTTCTCTTTGGGAAAAACCAAACCAAACAAACAAAACCTAAAACCCACCAACAACCAAAATAAGAAAAAAAACCCTCAAAGTCTTAATATCTGTAGTCTTTCCTTGCTGAGTTGCAGCTGTTAATATACCCATTTGACAGTGGAATAGACTGAATTGCCTGCGGAGAACCTGTGTTAAGAAGGACAGATGACCATAAACACATATGTGATACATTTGTGTAAGTTTTTTTCTGTCAGACTCATCTGCACTCCAGCTCTTTTTAGAATAGTTGAAGAAAAACTCTCTGTGCCTCCTTGGTGCATACAACCATACATAAAATTCAGTAATTTTTGCAGTGGTCACTGTGCTTGATTTACCTACTTTAAACTTAATTCACACTCATCAGTAGAAATTACAAAGCAAGTTAGACAGTACTGTACTTACCAAAAATTAGGTGAATTGTACAGAGTAAGGAAGTTAAAGGCAGGCTTAGCATCAGAAATAAGGACTTTCAATTGTTAGCAATGCATTAAAAACAGTGATACTTTCTTCTGTTATTTAACATAATTGTCCTGTTCCAGTGTATTTTTTATTGTGATACTGGTGTTTATAGTACTTGGGTGGTTTTTTTTCACCACCATGTATACCCTAGCTACTTTTTCCTCACTGATTTTATACCTATGAGACACATTTTGGTCTTCTAACTTGACCTGCTATACAAACTATAGACCAAGACACAGCAATTTCTGCATCAGCCATACTATCTGTTCTACTCTGGGTGTCTTTCTGGGAGATACGTTACAGCTGAGTTAAAGAACTGCAACAGATGGAAAATTCAGCACATTGCTATGTAAGAATTTGTTCCAAACAATAGTTACTATCACTTGATATTTGTGCTGTTTCCAGCTCAGAATTGTCAAAATTAAATTTCCAGTAGTTCCATCTGTATCATTAATTGAATTACGATCAAGTTTCAACAGTAAGTAAAAAATTAAAAATTAATTTAAAATACTTAATTAGACTTTATTTGTAACAGAACTGGTCAAGAATGTCGTTTTCATGAGCGGCCTTACAGACTATGACTAAGTCTCCTCCTACCCAAGAGTAAACAGGGCTTCTTTAGTATTTCAGGGTGAAGCACATTTCCCAGACCTCATACCTTTCTTGCAGTTTTCTTCTGAGCCCCTTCTAGTTTGTAAAGGTCCTTGGCAAAGCATACATGCTAGAACTGGACAGAGTATTCCAGGAATGTTCTCACTAATGACATACACAGATGGAGTATCACCATCTCCATCCGTATTCCATTGGTTAGACGTGAAAGGATTGCATCCTACATTTTAATCATAGCTTTTATTCTTTTACCTTCAAATTATTATTTAAGTCTGTTCTAGAGGACTCAGTTTACCAATAATAATTGCTATGTAAATTCTTTTTCCTTTGCCTTCAGTTTTGACCGCACAAAAATACTGTGTTTTAATGAATTTATTGTATTGAGCACTCCAGATTAGCTCATTCTTCCTTCATCAGCATTAATTGCTCATCAAATGATTTCGACACTTGTAAGTTTTTCTCTTGATAATCTCACAGTTTCTAGACTTTGCTAAAGATACTGCATGGCATTGGAGAAAGAACAGATTTTCACAGGACCATGCTAGAAATATTTTTTCCTCCATGACTATACCCCATCTATACTTATTTCTTTACTACCTCCACTTAGTCAGTCTTTTTAAATGATTTTTAACAGATTTTAACAGATTTTTAATTTAAAATCTTGGCATAACTTAAGTTTTCTGCAATTTCTCCAGCATTCTGTGATTTAAAAAATATTAGTACACTGAAATAAACTACCTTAGCTTGCATCAAAACTATTGTCTGATCCTGTGCATTTGAAAAAAAATTTTTTTTCAGCATTATTTCTAGCTACTGATGGGATATAAAATACTTTTCATCAGCTTTAAGGTTGAAATAGATCTTCCTGCCTTTTCTGACAAAACAGATACGAATGAGCACATCTGCCTTTTGCACATTGTGACCCATGTTTTTACTACCCTTGCTGAGAGCAGGATTTAAACCATTACTAAGATCTCACTTTTTCTTTATATACTTAATGTATTGTTTCTTATTTCCCTCCACCATCTACAGAGTTTTTCAAAGATATTTTCAGCTTCCTGTATCAATTGTCCATTATTTCCCTAGAGTCACTTTTAAATTCGCTGCAATTACTCTTGTTTTCAGTTGTGTGAATTTTTACTTCTGCCTTCATTTTCCCCTCAACCAATAGAATATTTTTAGGCTAAAGATGTCTGTTAAGAATTGAAAAGTAGTGTGTCCTTTCACACTGAATTTATCAAATCTGAATTATATTTCATATTTTCATGTTTAAATGTTTCCTGACACATAATTTTGCTCACAGTTTTTCGCAGCCTTGGGAAAACAGTTTTCTAAAAGGCAAAATATATACATTACTGTAAAGTACTGCCAAGGCAGATATTGGCAAAGTACGCAGATGTTTCTGATGGGAAAAAAATAACAATCTTGCTCTTCCTTTCCACAAACACACATCAAAATAAAGTTAATTCCAGAAATATTCTGGGTTGTTAGGGTTTCTCTTACTCACCAAATTAAATTAATAATGTTTGGTTTGATTTTCAAATAAACATTTAGCAGTTTAATTCATTGCTGGCACTGATTTGTCCGAAAAAAAGCTATAGAGTGCTTTAGAAGTTAACCATAAATTCTAAATCTTTTAGCCTGCTCTAACTCATGTCCTCTAAGATCTGCAAAAAGTCCCTTAGTCTCTCTGTGCCTCAATTTCCCATCAGGATAACTGAAATAACAGTTTTCTAATATGGACAGATACTATGTACATATGCACAAAATTATGTGATGTCCAGGAAAGTATGCTGAGAAAAGCATATAAGTACCTCTGATTAAAAAACAAAACCACTTAATGGATCCCTCATAAGACTAAGTGCAGAACGATCCTAAAACTGTATCTAGCGTTCCTTTGCTATTTACATTTTGGAAAGTACAATTTTGAAAGGGCAATTGAGTCTCTGTTCCACTTCAGGAGTTCTGAACTTCCTAATTTTGAAATTGAATCTTGCATGCACATACATAAAGCCAATAGTACTAAGGAATTTTTTATTTCCTTTCCTTCTGTATGAAAAATCTCAAATTAGGAAAAAATTGGTTAATACCTTCTTCGGTTTTTTTAAAGGTTGTATTAGTAGTGTGGTATTTCATCTAGGCATCTGTGGATTTATTGAATTTTCAGTGAATGGCACAAAAAGCAAGCTTAGTGTTTGCTGTCTGAGTCTTTAACTGAAGCATGTGTCAAAGAGTTCGTATAGGTAGCATGTGACAACCTTGCTAAATAGGCTGAAGAACAGAACTTAGTTCTTTCAGAAGCAATAGTGAACTGAGATTAGACTCATTCAGAATTAACAGACCTGCTATATTTCAGGTACTTTGACAAAAAAGCCTGATCACTTGGGCCCATGCTGATACCATCTCCTGGAGATTTACCAGTTCCAGGGGAACTGGAGAGAAAATAGAGACATGATCTTTACAGAATCACAGAAAAATAGTTAATGCAAATGTGAAACGTGAAGGCTGCTACAAGCAAAATTCTCAATTTTGTAGCTGATCTGACAAGCAAATTGGTCTTTACATGTTTAATTAAAAAGCACATATGACAATATTTAATTGTTTTGCTCAGGCCACCAAAGATGTTTCCTCCACTGCTGCTTCAGAAGTGACTTGCTCACATTTAGGTCTTGCATCATGATCTCTAAATATTTTTTTCCTTTACAAAGAGGGAACATTTATGGATACATCTGATATGCAAACATTTTAGTTTTGAAAGGAAAGATTTTGTCTTACGTCCTACCAATTACTACTTGTTTAAATTCAGAACAGAATATGTATAATCTACTTCTAAAGCACACAAAGTTCAAACCCAAACATCTTAGACCTTAGCATCTGATCCAGCTATTGAATGCTGAAGTGCTAATGTTTCCGTTCCAGCTTGAGGTTACGGGCAACAAAGTACTGAGAACTTCAGTTCACAGGTGGTTTGTGTGTATGTATGTGTGTGTACACTTAATTTTCACAGGGTTAAATAAAAATTAACTAATAGAATCAGGAACTTGATTACAAATATCTGCACTTACGAATTTTTCTGCTTGGCTAAAAACACCTTATTAATTTTAGTTCACTAAAACACAACCCAGCTGTAACTTGACCCATTTTGAGTAGCTATACTTAAAACCGGTGTTATGCTTTCAGTACTAAAGACTGATAACTTGATAGCTCCCCAGGGTTTGTTGGTTACAGTTTAAGTACAGAGTTGACATTACATGCTATTTTTCTGAAAATCCCTGCAGTGATATTACAACTGAGATACTGGTAATTGAAGATATAGCCAAAGATTGTTAGAGTGTGGATATCTTCAAACATACAGTATCATTCACTAACCTGCAATTTCATTCATTTTCAGGTCCCTTTAATCTTATGAAAATGGAACTGTAAAACCAAACGAAAACAGCAGTTCAGAAGTACTCTTTGGGCCAAGACAAAACCAGCCTGGATTCTGTCACCCTTACTCACCGTGAACAGTAGGCTACTCTGTAAATAGTTCTCATTATTTCAATATGAATAAAGGTCGCCCAATCTGGTGCTTAGGGATTACATAATAATTTTTCATCTGTGTTTTCTCAACATTTCAGAAAATATGCACAACTCACTCATTCTTGTTTCACAGTTAAGAAGCTGGTGCAGAGCTAGATCAATGAGTTATCCTGTACTCTTCAACAAGGCAAAGGAAGCCAAAAATAGAACCTCATTTATTTTTCTGAACCGATTTCAATAGAACAGGATAGCATTCTATTAGACTTTCTTTCTGTTTCTGCACCATTTCCAAAAAGCTATATTTCTAAGAAAGTATGTCTTCTGTGTCTGTTTTTACTAGTAATTTCTTAGACCATCAGCGGATGCAAGCAATGATGCTGTCTGATCCCAACAAATTCTTATTCCAAATGCAGAAGAAAAAAATTACCACAGGTAGCAAATCTATGAATCTGAATGATTTAAGTCTTTCATGCAGATTAATGGAGTGTTTTATTCTATTTCCCAGAATTTATGTGTTTGTTTTCTCATAATAAAGGAAGTTTCTAGCTTCTGGTTGTGAAGATAGCCTTGACAATGTAAACCAACATACTTTCATCTTGTTGAGCCCTCATCCTCACCAGCTAAAACAATAGCATCAAGCAAGTTAACTTCCCCCATTCATCTTGCCAGGGTGTCAGCCTTGAAGCAAAACATGCACACTTAAGTACCAACACTGTTAACCAATTCACTGCTTATTATCAGATTAGAAATCACTAGTCAGCACCATTAGACAGCAGGCAGACACTTGAGATGTTCTTGACATGCTATCACTCGAAAATGTTGAATATGCTATTGATAGGAAAATAGAGAGCAATCTACTAATTTAAAATGTATTTCTCTAAAATAAGTATCTGTGTAAAGGCGCACTTTTAAGTTTTGGAATGCCTTCTGAACACCTTCTTCCTCTGCATATCTGAACCTCTCCCAAACAGTGTCTCTTAAGATTTCTTTTCTACTCCCTACCTCTAATTTTGGTTCTCTACAACCAATTGCTGCCTGACTGCAGCATTCCTCTGCCATGACAGGGACTTCATATATATCTCCAAGTTCTTCGAGAGAATGTTAAGAAAGAAGCATTCTAAACTGGCCCAAAAGGACACAGATGCACTTTTGTTCTGAATTGATTGAAACAACCAAGCAGAAATTATAAAAAAATCTGTACTAACACCATCCTTATAGTATTGCAAGGATGAGAGGAGACAATAGGACCACATAAAATCTGCCCTCTCTTCTAAAACATCCCAGATAAAAGTAATTTCCAGTTATTACATACCACATTTTCTTTCTAGAAAGAAACATACATTGCTTCTGCAATGCTTACTGTGTCTATTTTACAGAATAAGAAACAGACATTAGGCTAAAAACGTGATTCAGCAAGAAAGCAGTGGCAGAGATGGGAAAGGATGCAAAGTCCCAAGACAGCTCTCAGTTTACTAAATCACTCTGCCTCTGGTCAGGTAGCATCTTAAGCACACATTACAAACTCTGTTAACAGCTGCTTGGAGAAAAGCTTATCTGGCCCTCTCACCTTGAATGACTGGATTAAAGCATGAATCCAGAGCCACAGCATCAACCACAGAGGCTGCATCCCAAGAACTTTGCTTATGTTCTTTGCTACAAGAACATAAGCAATGCTGCTATCCATGTGTCACCGTGCTGCCAACATGCCAGAGGATAAGACTGGTGGAGGAAACCAGCCCCAGTGGCAAAAACACTTCATAAAGTCCCAGAACAATGCAAATAGACCATCACAGGAACCCCAACCCCATCACTGATTCCTCTCGTTGTATTGTTCAGTGCACTTTTCTTTGGACCAGGAGCAAATGAATGTCATTAGTACACACAGAAAGCACCTGATTCCTGAAAGCCTGTGTTTCCCACGTCCCTTTTCTTGTTATCTGCATTCTTTTGCTGGACATAACTTTATTGGCAGCTTTTCCCAAAACTTTTCTGCCTGTATCTTCCTGTCTCCAAATCTGTCTTGAGGCCTCTTTCAGATCAATATTTGTTACACTTGAAATGCAGATAAACAGCTAATAACTTTTTTAAAATTCCGTAATATGAGGACAGGGGATGTATTCTTTACATAATGAAAGTGAAAACACTTGAAGTGGATTTTTTCAGAATAAAGATGCATTTTCTGACACAGTTTTGAGATAATACCTATGTTGCGTTTATTGAGCAATGCTTGACATATATTCATTTACTAGCTATCATGACAGCACTTAAAGTCCATGTGGCTTTAAATGATGAGAAGCTCACAAAAAACTCTAAAATTCAAAAATTGTATTTAATTTCCTTGGCAAATGTTTAGCTGTTGCGCAGAGATTCTTTTTAACTGTTCTATTTAAAAGGCACTTTTCACTTTCAAAGCCGTTAACAAAGGTTCTGCTAGTTGCACAGTTATTTTGTGAATGCATTTACATTTCCACAGCTAGGGGAGTGTGCAGAAGCTGCAGTTGGAATGAGAAGATTTAGAAAAAGGCAGGAGAAGAAGATACCAGAGTGGCAGTGATCCCAAGCCGCTCATACACTGATATTCAGGACAGCACATGTGGGTGCCACATGAGCAGGTGAAGCTGTGATTCTAGCTGTGTGGAAAGGCAGATAATAATTAAGCAATCAGATGTGCTAAGTGCATCATGCTGGGACATCGCTCCGTTTCAGATGGGTTGAGAGGTTTGAAACTGAAGGCAGTAAGTGAGGAAGTGGCTAAGTTACAGCTGTAATCCTAAGGTTTTCCTCGTGGTTCCCGGAGCACCACGGTGCCAGTCTCGTACTGACGCACTCCGGGAGCGTGCCAAATGCTTTTCAGCCTAAGGAGAGCATTTGACATCTTTCAGCTGCTAAGACTCAAGGATTTGGGCTCTGGATATATTCCAATGCTCCTCTCCTACACGCATGTACACCCTGCAGCCCTCCCTAACCACCACCCCGTGCGGGATTCCCAGCCGCCGCCTGCTCGTCCCTTGCAGCGCGGGGTCCTGGCGGGCCGGGGCCGGGGCCGGGGCCGGGGCCGGGGNGGTCTGGCACGGCCCCCTGGCAGCGGCGGCGCGGGGAGCCCGGGCACGGCGCCGATGCACCCGTTTCAATTGAGCTTCCTACGGTGAAACAAAGCGTCATCATGAAGCCCAAGGAGCAAAAACCTGCCCTCGCAGGGATTTTTGAGCCACGAGCTGCACATCAGTACACGCTTCTACATCCTTTTTCGTCCTTCCCTCACCATTTCTGCTGACAATCTTTTCCTGGACGTAGGTTTGTTTTTTTTTTAATAATGTAAAAGTAAAAGAAGTATTATTGTTATTGTTACGGTTGTCATTGTTGTTATTTCTTTTGAGGTAGAGTCTATACGATCTGGAGAACACAGGTTTAGTCTTTGCACTGTAAGTGAACTATTAACCTGAACTGCATGGAAATGTTACACCAAATAGCCATACATTTGTTCAGCTGGTTCTGGCCCTTTTTAAAGCCAAACCGAGGTAGTTTCTCAAGAAGAGATAGAGCAGGGGGTCACAGAGGGCACCCGCCCCTCCGCTCCCAGGCCCTGACCTGAGGAGCAGCATGGGGCCCTCTCGTTCCTCCTGCCTGACGCGCCCGGAGCTGCCGGAGGGACCCGTGTGGCTGCACGGTCACATCAGCGGGTGGCTCTGCGTTCCCGTGCAGTCGTTCCACGCGCGAAAGTTTGAAGGGGAAATAAACAAACCTACCCTCCCGTGGGCTGAAAGTCACGGCTTGCACCATGGGGCTCAGCCTCTGGGAACGCTCCTCCTTTCACTGCTGCCACTGGCAGTTTGTGGCTTGCATAAATTGCTTCTCTTAAACGTCTGCTTCCCTTTCCATCAGGTCTGAGACATCTGTATTTTGAGCTATAAGCTCTTCTGGGTGAGGATGATGTCTGTCTACACCCTTGCAGAGTGTTGAGCACAGCAACCCTGATGTCTTGCATCACTTCTAAGACCTACAGTCATACACCGCTAGCAGTAAATGCACATCAGTGACTGTGTTTACACCACTGGCTCCAGTTGAATATGAAGTAACTCAGAGCTTTGCCCCTCCTGATAGAAATCTCGCATAGGATGAGCTCAAGCTCTTTCGCAAACCACCTGCCTTTTCTTAACCATGTGTAGAACTGACTACTAGAAATCCCAGTGTGTTTTATGTGGTGTTAATAAAGCTAATATTTTTATGAAACACTAGTCTGGTCTGGAATTGACACACAATCTTGAGCACAATAATCAAGAAAAACACTTTCTGTCACATTATTAAAAGTTCACTTGCAACAGTATGGAAGACTCTGGTAGCAAAATGCCACGTTGACATCTTTCCAGTATGGGAATTTTTTTTCATAGTTTTTTTTCAATTCAACTTATTGCAAAACAGTTGCTTTCTGCAATATCACAGATTTATGCAGAGTTTACAATGCAATCATTGCTCCTTGCTATTGAAAAAGATTTATTTAACCAGTTTTGGCCTTCATTCCAAAAGGCTGAATGCCAAATCATTACAGTGTATCTGGTGTTTTGCTGTCAGAAAATATGATCTAGCATTAAGATACTATTCAGAGACTCTAAAAGCCAGAGAAAATAATTGTGGTAAATCAAAACCTCATAAATACTTTATAAAGTTGTTTTTAATCTCTGTCCTCATGTGTGACAAAAAAGTACCAGTTTACATGCAGCCAGAATACATGAAGCTTGAGGCTTCATTTCCTATACTGTCTAAGTTTTAAAACAACATTAAAACCTATTCCGTATAGATGCAAAAGTCAGGCAGTAGTTGTCACATTATATTTTCTAGTTCTACTGCAGTTTAATAAGCCAAAAGACAGCAAACCAGTTTTCTAGACTCAACTCCAAATGACGTCTTTTCTTTTTTTTTTTTTTTAAGACACTGAGAAGCTAAGAAACATATATATGGCTCTGAAGCTGAAGCCACAACTGTGGAAGCAGATACAGACAGGCAACTCTATGTGGTTAAGGAAAAGCACATGCCAGAGACTCGGGAGCAGCTGGCCCTGAATTTTGGCCTCAGCACACCATGTAAAATTGAACATATGCGTGGACTAGGTTTGACTCCCTTCAGATGCTTCTGAAACACAGTAATATCTCACTGGGTAAGAAAGCTGCTCTGGCTTCCAAACTACCTATGCCAATAACTTTTTATTTCTCCACCAAAAAAATACAGGACAATTTTCCTGTGCAGCACATCAGTGTGACAGATAACAGCGACTGCCAGAAACTTTGAGATGGCAGTATATCTGGGATGGATATTAAACTGAGTCTGTCTAGAGGCATGGGAAACTTGGGGGAGAAACATGCAGAATAATAAACTCAAGCAGAGATCATGTCCAGATCATACTTTGTAAAAATTCCACTTACTTATTTTTGCAGCACTAGGAATTTATCAATAACTTACCTTTTGAGGTTGTAAATTGCATGACCTGTGTGCCAGAGAATCTGCTACCTTACATCATATTGCATACAAATTCAGAAGCCGTTAACCAATGCAATATGGAGGGGTGCTTTTTGCAAAGAGGAAACCACAGAGGCCAGGAGGGAACACTGGTTTGAGAAAAGGGGATTAGCTTGGAGGTAGCACTCAGCCTGATCTGACTCACTTGCCTCTGAACAGTTTAAACTGTGGCCATATTCCAAAGGAGGACAGAACTTATTAAATCACTGTTATGAATTGCTGGTGGAAGAAACTTAAGTAGTGAAATCCTGCCAAGCTCTGATATTCATGGTAAGATGTAGAAGCAATATTAGTTTTGCCCAGATGAAGGTTTTTTTGCTAGTGGGGAAGGAACTGATCTCTGTGTTCTGAGGTCACCAATAATTTTATAGGCCTAGCTCAAAGACAACAGATTTTCCAAAGAGAGGTGTTGATCACTATCTGAATATTAGGGAATTTTAACAAGGTTTCATGTTGAACACTCGGAACTTGATAATATTTAGGGTCGTCAATCAACTTGGAATAGTCTTGCCATCATATGGACCTGTGTCTAGTAAGAACAGAGGGGGCGTCTCACCAAGAAGAGGGCACCAAACAGAGCATCCATCCTAGCTCCTATTCTGTCAATGTGCTTTTTGAGTTAGTCAGCCCCTCTGCTGATGACTCTCTTGATGGCTCTGCTGACTCTGCAATGACAGTCTTGTTTTTTAAAACTTCCCATAGGTAGTAAGCCTTAACAAATCTAGAATCAAAATGCAAAGTTCTAAAAGAGTTTGTTTTGAGCTGGGTATTTCAGTTCAGCAGACTGCAGGTGTGATTATAAATAGATTACTCCCTATTTACTAGTATTATGGAATAAGAACTCCTCATTTGGACACTGCCTTCAACAGTCTTTAAATGCCCTCATAGTTTAATAACAAAGCTGAAGTATAATAGAAAACTCAGCACTGAAAATGGGAAAAGGTGCTGCATAGAAGAAACAAAGTTTATTTCAGTTAGATTCAGCTTCTAAGAAATATAAATACAGCTTGGTACCAACAGAGTTTTTTTTAAATTGAAACATCCTAGTCAGCATATTACTTACAAGCACTTGAATACTTACAATGAAAGCACAACGAGATTTCATAGCAAAACAGTCAAAATCCACAACTTCTGATATTGCTGCCTGGACAACGTTAATTCAGTCCTGTTATATACATATAAAAATAAAAATTATTGACTTGCACTAGGTGTTTCAATGGGGATGTTCTTAGAAAGCATGTAGTGAATATTCCATTTTATCTGTCCAGTTCAAGGTGCGAAAGGATGTCACATTGTGGTACAGAGCTCCGTCTTACTCTGAAGAAAGAAATAGCATTGACTGTCCCAGATTTCACAATGACATTTATTTTTGTAGTACTTCCATCAGCTACAGAGTACGATAACACCCATATACATTTAGGGGAAATTGCCATCCACATTCCTACTCTGAAGAAACAGAAATACAGACATAGCTAGAGCTATGTCAGACATATGGTATGACAGACCAATTTCACACACATAGGAATGATTTTTTTAAATCTATCACAGCAAGTATTCTGTAGCTTTTAAAATCACAGTTCCCCATTCAGTTTAGCTGCAATTGTGAGAGTTGAGCAGTTCTGCAGCTTGGTCCTACACAGCTTCTGCCATCAGACACCCAGAAAGCGTGGGCACACAGTTTCTAAATGCCTTTGAGAAGGGAGTTTTAACAGTCACCTGGTGCCACCACCCAGGAAGCAGAGGTAGGAAGAGAAGCCCGATCATCATGACACCATGGCTTTGTTGTGCATGCAAGATGGTCTTCCTACCTTCTGCAGCCCCAGACTCATTCAGTACTTCCAAGCTCTGCAACAAACAAGAATGACTCCCATGACTACAAAATCCTGATTTACTCTTTAATGAGCCCACCTTACACGCTGAAATTTTCTCCTGCTGAAATAGTAGATTAACGTATAAGAAAAGCCTTTTATAATTAGAGATGCTCAAAGAATTCAGGTTATCTCTTTGTGTTCCATAATAAATTCTGTAGTTAGGAAATGTTGAAAATGCCCCACAAATCTTTAAAAAAACGAAAGTCTCTGAAGGTCTCTGGAAGGTCTTCTTGTCTTGCTTTCAAATTTTAAAAATGTAGTTTTTAATATTATATTTAATTCAAAATAAGAAACAAGATGACAAGAAATATCGAAGTATTGAATTCTGGTGATGGGGAAGCAAAATCTTGCGGCATGAAAGCCCCTTTTCCTTCCCTAACACGAGGCTTTCTTTCCCTTAATGCTTCATTCCTTCATCTTGCTGCTTTGTCATGCACCTGAGCTGTCTTCCTAAAGTACCTCCAGCATCCTACAAAGTTACAGTGAAAGACAGACAGTATCTTACTCCTGAGCACAGTGGCTGTGGCAACTGTTCTTCCTGGTGAGCAGAAATATGGGATTATCCCTACAGACACCCCACTCTCTTGGCTGCACCAAAAGAAGACCTCGGGTCGTGGTAGGATATGTATTCACACTGATATATTTTCAGAGGGAATATAGTAAAAATAGAGTTCAATTATTCAAGTGTCGTTTAGTGTTGTTAGTAGTGTTCTCACTAAGAATATTCTTATCATCCCTGTCACAACAGGTACTAAAATTGAAACGTTAGCAAAACAAATGAGGTTTTTTATCTTACTTTCCAGGAGCCCAAGTTAGTTTTGACCAACATGAATTCTTGTAACTTAGGGATTATACCATCCTACAAGTCAAGTTCCAAGCAGCAAAGTTTTCATAACATCTGAAAAAGATCAAAATATATTTTCATAAGCTCTATCTCTTAGAATCTATAAGCAAAACTCATTAATTTTTCTCTTTTTCCTCCTCTTTCATTTACTCCAGTCAATGTGAAACCTTAGGATGCATGGAGACTTTCACGTTATCGGAGTCTACAGTTATTCCCTACTTGGTTGTGATTTCTTGCTGATGTCTTCAGAACATATGATTTCCTTGTGACTTTCCCTTAAAATCTTATTTGACTCAAGAACTCTTTTGTGTTTATGAAGAATCAACATCAAGTTCAATGAACGCACTATGGACTGAGTATTTGAGACTGCACGTGAAGTTTTACTCCACAATACACTCTCTGACCTGGCACACTGACAGCAACTGGGCTCCAAGAGTAAAAGGCAAATGTGCCTTTCACATCCTTTGTGAAAAAAGTCCATTACTTTTAGCTATGAATATCTTACCCAATAGTCACTTCCAAAGATTTTTTTCTTCTAATAATGTGAAAGCTTCTAGTCTTTGAAAAATCTCTTTCCATATTAAAACTCTAGGTGCTAAACAATTATAATCTTCTCAATCTGCATTCAAAGATCACAATAATATTATTTATGTTTTAGCTGTGAGGAAGGCTATATAGCCTGTCTGGAATTATTACAATTTATTGCTGCTGTATTTGCTTCTCTTCCAGTTTTGGGCTTGAGACTCTCTTTCGTGATAAATGCCTGCATTTGGTGAATAATTTTATTTTTTATAAAGCATATTAAGGGGAACACGATAAAAATCTCTCTTAAATGAGATTTGTTGTGATGCACTGCAATAGTAACTCAGCACTTTGGGGGGCAATAAGGAGAGTATAGACACTGCTGAGACAACGCATAGCAAAGAGTGCTGCACTTGCCACACTGCCCTTGGCCCAAGGTTTTCAGGCAGCACTGCTTATTGCCTGCTCCCTTTCCTCTTCCACCAAAAACCTATGGTGTAATCAGGGATCCTAGCCCAGAGAGGGTAATGGGCACATGGGACATGATGACATCTGTCAATGAAATAATGCAAAAGAGATAACATTTTAACATTTCATTTGTTCTATGCCACAGAAGGAATAATAAGATGAAGACCAAATTACAAATTCCCAGCTGAGGAAATTCCCGGTTTCTTTTGTCGTCATGCTTTTTTGAGTTTTGAATGTTTTACAAAAGCTTAGAGGAAATGCTGATGAAGATAAAAATTGCTTTTAGTTTTGTTAGTTATCAGTGAATATTTCACAGTGGGAGTGGATAGATGCTGAATGAAAAGAGACTGAAAAAAGGGGAATGTGTATTTTCAATTAACTCTAATATTTTTCTGATTTCAGCTGGCAATATTTGAACCACTTCTGTACTCTTATGCAAGATGCTATAGGATTATTATGATGACACTTTGAAATACTTAATTTTGGTCAGGTTCTTAATTTTTAACCTCAGAAAAAAACCCCCAGCAACATCCTTCCAAACACAAAGCTCTCAATCCAGAAGAAAAATGAGTACTAACACAGTAGGTGGTCTTCTCACTGAATTGCTATCAATGCCTGCACCATCTGGGTTTTCCTTGGAGGCCTTGTATCCAAGAACTGACAAGACCCAACCTTGCTTAATTTATGAGACAAGATCATAGCCAGTGATGGTGTGAGATCAAGCATGTGTAGTAACATTTGTGAGGTTTACAAATATTGTATGAAACAACTGGTGTATAAGTAGGATTTTAGGGTCACTGTAACACCTTTATAGAGCTCTGTGTCACTGAACTTTCGTGGCCTATTCAGTTTACATTCTATGTGCCTGGGAAAAGTACCTAGTAAAGAAAGCAAGATTTTATTTTTTGTTGGAAATAATACAAAAGCTTTATTTACTACATATGGATTATGTTTTGAAACTCCAGTATGTGTACAATTTTTTTTCTCCTCCAGGACAGCCAAAATCAATAGTCAAGTGCTAGTGTACTTGCCTACCAAAAATAAGATAAAGAATAAAACAGAGTTTATGCACAATTAAACAATATTTTTGTGTCAAAAACCTTACATTTTTAGTGAAATTTTTTATCCTATTTAGAATTTAACAGAGAAAAAATCATGTTTAAAGGACTCTAAACAAGAACATTACATTTTTAAACCCTGAAACAATACATACAGAATATAAATTACAAACAGAAGTATATATTTATAGTGAGCTATAAAAGATAACTGAGAGCAGTGAGCTTTCAAATCTCTGAGCAATACATCTGA
The DNA here is from genome assembly GCA_013398015.1 of Oreocharis arfaki. NCBI lineage: Eukaryota > Metazoa > Chordata > Aves > Passeriformes > Paramythiidae > Oreocharis > Oreocharis arfaki. Next base: position 2,438,692 of record VZRR01007149.1, read on the forward strand.
GTCATCAATATCACATATAACTCAGAAAGAAACTGATATATTTCATGATTAATAATTTCTTAACCAATAACCCAAACTAGAAAGGTTGTGCAAAACCTAGTTCGGAAGTTCATATCCAGGTTTAATACAAGCTAAGCTGAAATACAAGTCACTGTAGTCCTGACCTCCTACTCTCTCACAAATTTTTCATATTACCAGAAGTTTTTGTTTCTACCTTTTTAGAGTTAGTAATTCGGCTACTTTCTCAAAGAAGCATTTTTCTACTAATCTAGATATTACTCACCAGGGTTTTTTTTTCTTCTTTGTTATTTTCCCATTTTAATTATTTTGATTTCTTTTTTCCCTCTTTTTTTTTTTAAATAAAAACATCCACTATGCAGACTTTCACAGTTCCCTAGAATGTGCAATAAAGAGACAAGATATGAAACTTTGCAGCCAATATTCAGCAACAATGGGCGCATTTTCACTTAATTTCCTCTTAAAATCAGAAATACGTCTGGCCGGTCTAGACGAAGACATAGGATTAAGATTTCAGGCACCCAGTTTAGGAGCACAAGATTCATAAAGAGAGGATAGAGGAATGTCGTGGTGAGAAGACTTCCCTACAACTGAACCAGGCTTCAAGCTGTGAGAAAGAGCTGTAACACCTACTAATTCAGTGGTCGTAGAGATAATGTTGATGGCAACATAAGAAAAGGGAATCTCCATGAGATGCACTGCCATCTGCTCCTGGGCAGCTGCTCTCAAGCATGCCTTCTTGAGGGCAGCTGCCCACACAGCATGCGTTTAGGAAAGGCAGGTCCTACCTTGTGAACCTGATCTCCTTCTGCAGCATGGCCCACCTAGTGGATGAGGGATGGGCTGTGGATGTGTATACCTGAATTGCAATAAAGCCCTTGTCACCTTCTCCCACAGCATTCTCCTGGAGAAGCTGGCTGCTCGTGTTTTAGATGGGTACACTTTGCTGGGTAGAAAACTGGCTGGATGGCTGGTCCTGGAGACAGGTGGTGGAAGGAGTTACATCCAGCTGGCAGCTGATCACTAGTGGTGCTCCCCAGGGCTCAGTGCTGGGGCGAGCACTGTTTAATATCCTTATCAAAGATCTGGATGAGGTGATTGAGTGCCCACTCAGTCAGTCTGAAGATGACACCTGGTTGGGTAGGAATTTTGATCTGTTTGAGGGTGGGAAGGTTCTGCAGAGGGATCTGGATGGGCTTGATCAATGGGCTGAGGACAATTGTATGAGGTTCAACAAAGCCAAAGGCCAGGTCCTGCACTTGGGTCCCCACAACCCCAGGCAGCGTTACAGACTGGGGGCAGAGTGGCTGGAAAGCTGCCCAGTGGAAAAGGACCTGGGGTGCTGCTCAATCTGCACTATTAAAAGTCCTTGGGAAAGAAAGCAAAGCTGTGCTTCTCAGAGGCATTTTCTTTACCTAAAAATTAATAGTCAAATGTAAATTGTTTAACTATTTTGAAGTCAATGTAAGCCCACAGTCAAAGAACGTACAAATTTAATCTTATATTTTCAGGAAGAGGTCTGAGAAGGAAGGCTATTCTGTCATACAGAGAAGAAAGCAGTACATAAAAACAGTGTTCACCTTTTCATGTGCAGGTACACAACAGGGTAAGGAAAGAGCATTTTGAAAAATGCAGTGTTGTTTCAACAAGAAAATCAAATGCAGTTCCTGTTACTGAAAATACATCTGTGCATTATGGTTATCATATCTATGTTGCAGAGAGAGTTGCATTATGTAAATTCATATTCCTTCCTTCTGCTTCAGTCCCAGACTGATTCAGACATATGGTTTGCAGAATGCTTGCAACTGTCTCATTTTTGGCACTTCAAATACAGGAAGCAATATGTTATTTGTATATTCTGTTAGGGACTAATACAATACAAAGCCCACTGAAACAGCTCAACTTTGGATCATACCCTTCAATTCTCTCCTGACTAGTCTACACTGTTTCCTGAAAAGGCATCACAGAATTTTTTGCAAAGGTAGTTTGACAGCTGCTCTACTGGTTATTACTAGTCTTTTCCTGCATTGTTCTGCACTTACCCTGCTTTTTTTTCCCCATCGCCTCCGTGTTAGGCTCCAGACCTGATCTCAGTGTAGACAACAGTAATCTTTCCATTACTTCATTACAAACGGTTTAGATTGGAAACCAAGTCTGCTCTCCAGGGTGAGAAGTGAATTGCGTGACTTCCAGCTACAGAGACTCCACTCTCCATCAGGACACTTGGCTATTCCACCACACCCTAGTTTCTGAGTACTTGTAGGAAAGCTATGGATGTGCTGTGTCAGCATGTTAGGCAGCAGTAAAGACAAGACATAAAATATGTTTCTGTGATTCAGTGTCAACAATGCTTATATGTCATTTCCAGTTACATTTTGTTCTAATATGGCTTACATTAGTGTAATTTAATCAGTTTTATTTTTGCTCTCCTTGAGTTTCAGTCCCAGCAAAGCTGCCTTTCTAAAAATCTGATTGATCACAGAGAATACAATGATATTGAATATTACACCTTAATCTTTTTAAGAAATACACATGGTCATTAATCTAGTCTTTGTGAAAGGACACTTTTTCAGTTCTGTCTTTTAAGATCTACAGTAAGGTCTTTTCTTCTAGGAAGAAAACAGGTTAATAAATAATCCAGAGTCTGAGGTTTATTGGCCTTTTTTGTCATTCACCTCCAGTGGGAATTATAGCAAGGAACAGTTGCCCTTGTTAACCTGCAAACATTTTTCACTCAGTTAGGTCATTGCCTCTGGCTCAAGGGTCCAATTTTCCTTTCATTCATTAAGCACATTGGGAAGCGGAGTTCCTAACCCTTTCCAGTCTAAATGTGGAACAATCACATCCCCTCACAATCAAGTGCCAATGTGCTGGGACCTTTACGTTTCACTGTGATCTCTCAGTGACGCAAGTTTTTAACAATTGAAGGATATTAAGTCAAAAAGTTGTTTTCTAATTGGAGGAGCTCAGGGGATTTCAAATAATGAACTCTTATAAACTGGAAGCTGGTACATGTGCCTTTCCAATTATTTTTGTTTCAAATCAGGCAAGAGGGCACTGCTAATCTCAGAAAGCAGATTTCAGAAGTTCTACCTAGAAATTAAGGCCATGAAGCATAACAGTTGAGCAGGCTTTGGAGAGATGAAATTACACAGTCTTATATGTCATTTTACTGGATAGAGTAATAGCTAAGGGACAGTGTAATTCCAGATTTTAAAGTGTGTTTGATATAGCTAATTCACTCCTATAAAGACAGGCTGAGAGGGCTGATACTGTTCAGCCTGGAGAAGAGATGCCTCTGGGGGAGACTTAGAGCAGAATTCCAGTACCTAAAGGAGGCCAAGAGGAGAGCTGGAGAGGGACTTTTTACAAGAGACTCCACTAATAGAATGAGGCATAATGGTTTCAAACTGAGAGTAGGTTTAAATATTAAGAAAAAGTTCTTTACTGTAGGGGTGGTGAGACACTGGCACAGGTTGCCCAGAGAAGCTGCAGATGCCCCATCCCTGGAAGAGTTCAAGGCCAGGTTGGATAGAACTTTGAGCAACGTGGTCTAGTGGAAAATGTCCCTGCCCATGGCAGGAGAGTGGAACTAGATGATCTTTAACATCCCTTCCAACCCAAAGCATTATATGATGATTTTATGATTCCCTTTGTAGCATCCATAAAGAAAGAAGGGAGAATGAGTGTTTCCTATTGATAAAAGACTTTGCTACAGAGAATCTTTGGATGAATGAATGGTGGTTGCCGTGTAGTAATTAAGAGCCAAACACTTGAGTTCTTTGTATACAGATGTCTCTATATGCACCATTGGCTGTGCCAAAATATAATAAAAAAAATTCTGTCTGCAATAAGTTAGCAGCAGTGTTTAAACAGGGCCAGCTCTAAAAGATAAGCAGAAAAATCACTAATCCTTTACAGTGGTATAATTGGAGATTTTTTGAAATAGGATACTTTAAAATGGGAATGAAATAACAGGAAACCTCTGTACAACTGCTCTGAAGAGACTTTGAGACACGCAAAGGAGAAGACACTTCTCCTTTGCCTTTACACTCCCATGTAAGTGGGAGAAATTTAGAATATTTTGAATTTTACATCATCTGATTTCCCCTCCTGCTGAGTGGTTGGGAAAAAGTACAGGAAGGATTTCTCAGGAGCTCTATGCAATGGTTTCATGGCATAGTGGGAAGGGGTAAACTGGAAAAGTGTAGTTAGGACATGAGATAAGCACTGTATGAACTATAATGCTGGTAATGAAGGATGAAGGGAAAGGGATGCAGGCTGAAGACTGAGCAGAGGGAAATAATACACAAGGTTCTGGATGTGTGGGTTGTATACAACAGCCCAGCTGCAGATGGAGGAAGAAAAAGGCTGACATTAACATTGGCATTAGACAGGAAAAGAAAAAAGAAAAGAGCTGATGGTTAGAGGCTGGCAAAAGAAAAGCTGCTGTGGGTTTTCATCTTGAAAATATTGCGCTTATTGTGGTCTGTATAAAGATTCCCAGAAAAGTTAGCAGGCATGTCAAGGGAAGTAGAATATTGTTCAGTGGGGAGAGATAGAAAGGGAAATTTGGGAATTATGTCTTGGCCAATTGTTGAAGAAATTGGAACTAAGTCAAATTTTCAGGGAGGTTCCCAAAGAGAGGGAAAAGAAAAACTGGTGCTTTTCAAAAACACACTCATTCAGCTTCCTTGTTACTTGTACAACTGATGTGTCAAATGTCAACATTTTGTTATTTCTAAGATGGAGCGGAGAAATATGTTTTGTTTGAACTGTGTGACTGCCTACATACAGACAGAATAAGTGAAGACTTCAGCTGGAAGTGTGCAGGGTAATTAGACACACATTTTGGGGTCTTCCCTGAATAAGTTACCCATGCAGGCAGGCTGTTTAGCACTTTTTACACTCCCGAAGGCTCAGAGCTGAATTAGGCAGGAAACTGGTCAGTAAGAAAGTTAGTCACAAAAATTCAGGTGTAATTTTTATTTCTATTGGAATTTTTCAAATTTAAATTCTTAATGTTTACATACATAAATACCTTTAAGTATACATGCAGAGAGAGAAATTGAGAGAAATCTGCATCAGTATACTTACAGAGATAAAATTCCCACCTGTAAATATTGTGTCAGATACCAGGTAGAGCAGACTCCTGTTCAACTGTGTTTGTATCAGTCCAGCAGAAGTTCCCCTGGGCAAATCAGGAGCCAGAAGGAGTAGCTGCAGGATCCACACTACCCCACTTCCTGTCCCATAGGGCCCAGGACAGGCAGACTTCTCCATGAGCTGGAGCTTCCCAAGGCTTTCAGAACACTACTGACTCCAGAAAAACTTCATTTTCTTCCTTCTCTCTTTTCTTTTTTTTTTTTTTTTTAACCAAACATGAAAGTCTTCCATACTGGAATGAAAACAAAGCTGCTCAAATTTGTCTGTGTGTGGCAGATTTATGCTGGAGGAATTCAACTGTCTCTCAGATGGCGGTTGTTACAAAAGCCTGGGACATCAGAGATTCAAATTCTTGAAAGAATAGTTCTTCATCCATACAAGAAAAAAAAGCTGAGTGAGGCCTACCTCTTTTTTTTCCGACCTGGGCTACAAATATTTTTCACTTATGTGTTGCCTCCCAAAAGAAACCAAACAAAACTGATACATTGCTAAAAGTTTCCTTTCAGACAGAACACCATACTCTTTGGAAACTCCAGTGAAGTATAGGTTTCTGACTCCAGTACTCAAAAATTTTTTGAGAGCTTGAAGGATGCCATGAGGCCAGTGCAATTTTCCGAAGTTTTTCCTCTGTGTATGGATTTCAAGTAAAGCACTCTGAAGACAGCTTTTTTTTCAAAGGGGATGTCTAAATTTCATTTTGTGTGAAAGAAACTATATTTAGAAATATCAAAACACTCTGTGGAGTGTGATTGTTGCTTTCAGCCCAGTTCTGGTTATTACTGGGAGTAACAACCACAGGTGTTACTGGGAGCAACAGCCACAGGTGTTACTGGGAGCTCAAGGGTCTTGGCTAGAGGATGAGCTGAATGATAGAGAAAGAATAATGTTACTGTCAGATGTCATCTCAAAACCTGTAATGCTGTTGCTATGGAGTACACACTTTCAATGTCAGTTACTATAATTTTACTGCAAGACTGTTGTTATGTGGTGGTGTTTCTAAAGGCCTAGCTTCTGGAAACTTGCAAAGACTTGTGAATTTAAGTGCAATTTTCCTGTTTAAAATAGATTCAGGTTTGTATTGGCCACAGAGAAAAGTTTAAAATCATGAATCAAAATGCTCAACCATCACAGAGCAGGCAGAAAGACCCTTCTCTTCACTATCTCCCTTTTAATTTCATACATTTTAAGAAGATTTCTGAATTTCTGGAGCTAAATTCGTAGTGTTTGAGTTCTCAGTTTTGGCAGAATTGATTTTTTTTCCCTTCCACACAAGCTGATGCAAGCAAGTCATGAAAAAGGACTGAATTATTTCTAGTTACAAGGCTCTGGCAAACCTCTGTTTGCTGACAAGAGAAGCGTTTTTGAAAGTCACAAGAAACACTGAAAATCTTTTTGTCAGCTTTAAAAAAATCCAAGTTTCACCTCTGCATACCAGGCCACACAGACTGAAATAATTCCTGAAATGGAGATTGCACAGGAAAGAATGTCCTCCTTTGCATTTGTTAAAGCGCTGAAATCCAAATGCAGTACTGATTCTTTACATTATAAGTCAATGTTACAAGACAAACTTTAATTCTGTGAGTGCATCTGATAATAACAGATTGTAATAGCCTGTTCAGGAAGAAACACTTGTAGGTTAACTTCTTGATCGCATTGAGAAATTATTTAAGAAACACAGCAAAATCTGTTTACACTTTCCATGTATTATACATAAATATTTGTTTATGGAGCAACTGTGTGGTGCTTTGCCTTTGTCAGCAACTGGAAATTGTTACTAATAACAACATTTAGGGTTATAAATTCCATAACCCCTATCTGACTCCATGCTGTACTTTCCAAGAAATTGCAAAGTGAGGACTCTGGCCTGGGCTTCAAGGAAGAATTGTGCTGAGATACACAAAAGTGTGCTGTGAGAAACTTGTTAAGTGCTTTCTGTACTCCACATTACCCCCATCCCCACAGCCATGCAGAGGACGCTGAAGCCTTACACAAAGGTGTGTTTACAATGTCAGTTAGCCAGAAGTTTGAGACCATTTTTAAAACCAGACCTAACCTCTACCATGCATTACATTATCACAGAATCACAGAATCATTTAGGTTGGAAAAGACCTCCAAAACCATCAAGTCCAGCCTTTGACTGATCACCATCTTGTCAACTAGACCATGACACTGAGTGCCGCATCCAGTCAATTTTTGAACACCTCCAAAGATGGTGACTCCACCACCTCCCTGGAAAGACATTTCCAATGTTTAAAATCCTTTCCACTAAGAAGTTCCTCCTCATGTCCAAGATTATTCCTGATGTCCAAATCATGGTATCTCATCATTCTTCTCTGTCATCCAGTTCAAACTTTTCCCTTTACTAAGGACCCAAGCTCATGAGCTAACGAGCTCTGTGGGCACTACTGTCATATAAATACTCGTACTAGACACAAACTTTATCCTCCAGTCATATTTCCATGTTTGACCACCAGTTCACTGCATTGGAAAGTTAAATTTCAATTAATATGTCCCACCACAAAGAGCATAAAGTCTGAAGTGTATATTTCAGGCATTTTAGCGGTCAGTTTAAAGACTTGAGGGCAAGACAAAATTGAGCATAATCACCGAAATTCCTTCCTTGTATTCCAGATAACAATATCAGACATTGGTCAGATACTTGGGTACTAACAGAAGAGCTTAGAGAATTAGCATTTTTGTAGTCTTGTAAGATATCAGGTCTTACTATGTTACCTTGCCAGGTGTAAGACTAGTGGCATCTTATACGGTAGGATAGACAAATGAGCTCAGGTAAGTGTTCTGGATGTTCTGCTGTATGGCGAGGTTGTCTCCTTCAAGGAGCACAAATCCCAAACCCAAAAGTTATCCCAGAGAAATTAGTGCAGTATTTGGCCCATTGTTAGCATACTACGCTTAGCAATCTCTAACACAGAACAATACCCACTGGATTTTGAGGGTTCAGCTTTCTTCGAAACTATTTCTTTCCTTCATACAAAAAAAGGACAAAAAAGAAGAAAACACAGAGGCATGGGAAAGTAAGTTAGGCAGGAAACAAGTCTGTATTCACATTTGTTACCCAGAAGAAAAGTAGATTTGAAAAAAAAAATACATATTTCAAAAGCTGAACATTTTAGCTTAATTTTAATTAGTATTTATTCAGAGTCCTTTGGGAAAAGAATGAATGCCATATAGCATATCTGATGCTGGAAAGCCCTGAATATCCTCAAATTCATGTTGATTAAAGTAGGAAACATGGGAACAGAAGGTCCTATTTTATATTTTTTGTTTATGGTCTAGGCCACAGTTTGATAATAGTTACGTAAAACATTAGGGATTTTTTTATCATGTAAGAATTCCTAAGAGAAGAATCTTGTGAAGATTTATGTTTAAGGCTCTGTAAGAGATGAACATCATCTGCTTTAACTGATTGTGTGTGCGGTCAGTATGCCTAAAGTCGTCTCTTTTATAGCAATTTTGTTGTAAGATTTTTTCTAGTTCACATCTATAAATAAATGAAAATGCAGGGACTATAGTAGAGTCAGATAATCTTACCTGTCACTGAAAAAGCAGTTTCAGAGTAGTTCTGTCTTCAATAATATCACTTAAAAAATTCAAGAAAGAAGAGGCACTTCATAGAGTGCAAACTAACTCAATCAATTGATGTTCATTATGTACTTGTTATACTTCATGGGAACAAAGAGTAGTCTGAGTTCTCATAAATCAGTAAAAAAGCAAATGACATGTGGACTGACTATATATATGAATAAAAGTAAAAATCACTACTGCTAGAGTCATCTATATTTCTTACTACTTTCTTGTTAGTAGGTACATCAAGTCCTAGAACTTTAGAAAGTCCTCCAATGACAGATCATTCAGGCTTTTTCTCACTACTATATAATTGCCCAAAAGAGTTCTCTCTCTAGTGTCAGAAATCACATCTGCTGGCCACTGTCATCAAAGAAAAGGTGAATAAATTCTTTATAGTACTCCCTCCCTAAAATTCCTTTGAGAAGGGCGGTTATCTCAATAGCAGGCATCATCCCCAGTTCTCTTCAACATCTTCATTAACAACCTGGACACAGGACTTGAAGGAATACTGAGTAATTTTGCTGACAGAACTAAATTTGGAGGAGCTGTCAACTCCCTCAAGAGCAGACAGGCCCTGCACAGAGACCTCAACAAATTAGACAGATGGGCAATTAGCAAGCGTATGAATTTTAATAAGGGCAAATGCTGGGTTCTGCACCTGGGATGAGGCAACCCTGGTTCTGTGTATAGGCTGGGGAATGAGAGGCTGGAGAGCAGTACCAGGCAAAGGGACCTGAGGTTCCTGGTTGATGACAAGTTGAATGTGAGTCAGCAGTGCCCTGGCAGCCTGGAGGGCCAACCTTGTCCTGGGGGGCATCAGGCACAGCATCGCCAGCTGGGCAAGGGAGCGGATTGTCCCACTCTGCTCTGCACTGGGGCAGCCTCACCTCCAGTGCTGGGAGTAGTTTTGGGTGCTACAATATAAGAAAGATATTAGAGAGCATCCAAAGGAGGGCCATGAGGATGGTGAAGGTACTGGAGGAGAAGATGTATGGGGAGTGGCTGAGGTCACTTGTTCTGTTCAGCCTGGAGAAAGGGAGACTGAGGGGAGACCTCATTGCAGTCTACAGCTTCCAGCTTCCTCACGAGGAAAAGAGGAGGGGCAGCTACTGATGTCCTCACTCTCATGACCAGTGACAGGACTCGAGGAAACAGCATGAAGCTGAGTCAGGGAAGGTTTAGGCTGGATATCAGAAATAAGGTTATTCACCTAGAGGTGGTTGGGCACTGGAACAGGCTCCCTAGGGAAGTGGTCACAGCATTAAACCTGTCTGAGTACAAGAAGTGTTTGGACAACACTTCCAGGCACATGGTGTGATTCTTGGGGTGTCCTGCACAGCACCAGGAGTTGGACTCAGTGATCCTGATGAGTCCCTTCCAACACAGCATTTTCTATGATTCTATGATCTCTATTGGCAAAATCCTCCCATTATTAAAATCTTATTTGCAGCACCACATGTGACATTTCTCTTAAGAATGATTGCTGTCATCCCTCAAAATTTTTTTCTTTACCTTGTACCACATGTGAGAGTGTTGCCCAAAGGTGGCTGTGTATTGGAGAACCACTACCAGACACTGAAGCTCTGGCTTGAACTTCCAGAATTCAGTGTGGTCTGAAAAGTCAGGTGCTGAAAATGTACAAATCAATCTCCATTCTTTTTGCACAATCCATAGTGTTAAAAGAGATTAAATACTATGACTTGTTCTAATATACTGGAGGAAGAATGCTATGCACAAACACTTCAAACACATTGTTGTATTTTTTAGCAAGTCTGCACAGTAGACTTTGGGAGAGGTTACAGCACAAATCCTACTGCACTGTTTATGAAAAGACTGCAACTAAATGAAATAACTTTCTCTATATCAGTATATACCTGAAGAGAAAGGAAGAACAGTTCCAGTGAAGACCTGCTTTATGAAATCATGGCAGTGCTAACAAGGCGTTACTAAAACAGCGTGTTTGCTTCTACGAGAACTGGCAATTGTTGATGCTTAGTTGGAAACATCCTGGTTTTCTAGGATGGGTTTGTCAGTTGGAGGGTGGAACTGTAAAGCTCAAAATATTTCCTGAAACACTTTAAAAGTTTTTAAAATGAAAGTCACTTTCAGTAAGAAGGAAACTATTTGATAAATATTTTCTGTAAAACATGTTTTGGCTTTGAAAATCTCAGCCTACAGATCCATTTTCCGAACCTTTATAAGGGTTAAAGGGTACAGATGATGAGTTTTTGTGGGGGTTTTTTGTTGCTCAAAATTAAGTTCTCCACCTAATTCTGGACAAGTGGGAGAAAAATTTTTTTTCAATTCCAGTTTCATTCAAATGAAAAAAAAAATCAGGAAGCAGTTCTAAACCTCTTTTTACATACAACCCATCAAACTCTGTATTTTGGCTCTCAGATATGTTCTCTGTTTCAGAGAGGAGATGCGTTCTTCATTTAAATCTGCCTAACTCACTTGCAGTGAGCCTGCTGCGTGAGTAGCAAAATCAGCTTTATCATGGACAGGATGCTTACTTATCTCCTAAGTTCCAAAAATTTGCTGAACTCACCTAGAAAGCACACAGAAGACAAGCCTCCAAATGTCTATCTGTATTACCTTGAAAGTTAATTAGGTTTTAAATTAACACAAACTCTACACTTACCAGGTTTTCCAAGATCAGCTGCTTCAGGATTTCTCTCAAGACATCTTTTTTATTAAACTGATTCATATCATTCCAAAGGTCTGCATGTTTCCTTATCCTATTTCCCTTTCCAGCAGCTGTTAGCTACCTTTGATCTGGGAATATAATTTGATAGACTAGGGTGCTGTGTTCTGGCTCCTCTCTCCCAGTACCAGAGGGGTCAGCCATCCACATGTGCTTAGTTTTTATACGCCCAGAGGTAAATAATCACACTCAGTCTCTCTTTGTATTATCTTCCAGCTTTCCAACCATTGGTAAAGCTTTCAGGTATTTTTAATACCAGGGAACATTTTCCCATTGATGTGACAATGTCCAGAATTTTCTAAAGTGCTGTCACTATCTGTACTTCAAACTAGGTGTCCAGATCTCCTTGAACACAGGAGAGGGAAATGTAAAGATGTGAGAAAAGAGCATAAGTGTCAAACTTCACTGTGACAACCTTACAACAGTGTGATTTGGGAATCTATCAATTAATCAACCAATCAAGCAGTCAATACCAGCTCAGAAACACCAAAACCAGTGCCTAGTTTCTGGCTTTTGGAGCCTTCCTATCCTGATCACATCTTCTCTTTTTCTTTCCTTTCTTTGTTAGGCTAAAACTGAAGTTACTGTTTCTCGTTCCTATCCAGTTGCCTTTCGTACAACATACTTATTTCTTGTCTTTTATGTTTGTATAAGAATCTTGTAGCACTCAAGTACACACATTGAAAAATAAAGATTAATTACATAAACTGAAAACTTAGAAGAAAAGAATCAACTGAGCTGAAAATGTTTAAAGTCCTGCAAGGGTTTAAAAGGTTACAAACTGAAAGGACAAAGGTTTTTGGAAGCAGACTTACAAGTAAATAACCTCACAGTGACCTCATGCTCATATAAGGAGTGAAGAGGAGGAGATGGACCCGTTAGGCAGGAAGTTATAAGAAATCTGCTGAGCTAAAAAACAGCAGAGAAAATAATATATGAAGGTCTACAGTTGAATCTGAAGACGGGGAATCTCCAAGGACTAGCTGGAGAGAAGAAACTACATTACAACATTTTCCTGGCCTATAAGCCTAAGTTCGGAAGTAAGCAAAGTCCAGACCCAGTGCCAGATCACTGGGATTCACTGAAGCTTACTGTGTGCCAGAACATTCTCCAAATTGAACAAGAGGGAACAGAGACAACAACGACCCTGTTTTTTATAATCTTTCTTAACTAGGAACTGTAAAGCAACGAAAACTGGGGACTGACCTGGAGATTATCCACATGAATCTGCTTAGCTGTCCACAGGAAGAAAACTCCCAGAACAATGCACAGGAGGGCTGAGACAAAAGGGATTTGGATAACTATCTAAGTGTAGAGAAAGAGGTTCATCTCTTCTACCCGACAGAATGTTCAAGTAATGCTTTAAAGGAGTTTCTGCAAACTGACCTTATCATTTTTCTAGTGTGAGAAAACAGGCCAGGTTACATATCAAGTGAAGAGACAAAACCCGTTCAAAGAGCATCTGACCTTACTATAGCATGACACCAGAAGCAATGACTATAAAGAGAAGTTAAGGGAATGGCAGTCTGTACCTATTTATATTCAACTTAACTGGAAAGGAGGCCAGCTAAATGCTGAGGAAATGTGGCTAACTGACAAAGCACTATGCTACAGTGAAAAGGAAGTATGAAAGCCAGGTTAGGAAAGAATAAGAGCCGAAGGCAAGTAAAAAGCCTGCATGGAAAAAAAATGTTGTTGCAAGAACCCAAAAGATGTTTATTTTAGAGAAAAAGCAAGTGGCCAGGAACTGGAGATCCAGTAATTACTTCAGTTACTATTTTAGGATACAAAGAGTCTGATGATGTATGAACTTGTAAATAATTAATACAATTAAATAAACGTAGCTTCCTCCTCAGCGTAATAGATTGTTTTCGTATGGTGATCTAAACACGTAAAGGGCACTGTACCAGGTTCTTCCTGGAGTATTGCATGGGTTGAGGTACCATTCCTTCACAGTTTCAGACAGTTGTATAGCAGGCACTATACTAGAGGGGGCTCATCTAAAATACATTCAATGCCATATATGGTCTGTTATTTCCCAGCTGAAAAAATCCCCAAAACTCTTTGCTCCATCTTCATATAATTTAATTTGTTGGGAAAGAAGAAAAGGAACTGACGGAAGAGAGTATGGGATCACAGAAGCATTTCACATCACATACCTTACTCTACCGACTTAGGATTCTCTCTGCTTCCCTGATGTTTCTACAGTGAATAGAAAAGGACAGGCAGTTTTTCAGAAATAGTCCCAAGATGTGTCTGTATCCTCCACTGAGTACTTGTAAGGAGTCTGGAAAAGTTAATCTTCCAGGCTGGGTGCTTCAGTTGGGTGTCCAAAGTCAGACAGTGGCTAACTCCAAACTATCCCTTATCATGGTGCCTCAGAGATTAAGGTAAAATAAGACTTCAGGGGTCAATTCTCTATATAAATGAATTCCTTAACTATAGTCTGTACGTTGTAATATTACTTTCAGGAAGGTTTCTATACATAGAGACTACATAAGGTCAGCATTTATGTCCTGCAAATGAGTCCCTTAAAAATTCTCCTGTGCTCTTGAATTGGTTTATAGAAATATTTGTTCCACATGAACATTTGCCTCACCACACTTGTCCCAGCTTGTTATGTATTTCTTTGTTCAAAGACTTGGCTTCCCATTCCACAGCAATCGTTAATATAAAATTTAAAGGATACAGGGTGTATGATGCATAATTGCTTCCCATTCTTGAACTGCCAGGTTTCTCCCCCCACACATAGTCATGGCACTCATGATAAAGAGAAAAATCATCCTCCTGGAACATTTTAAATGTCACTGAAGCAAGCCAAGCAAGCCAGAAGTACCAGGATGAGATAAGAGTGGAGATAATAATCTCACAGAGGTGAAGCATGTAGAAGCTGAATGATGGACTTCCACAGGAGCAAGTTCAGTGAATCTTTTCAGGGTGTGAATGGATGAGGAGGTAGGTACAGCCTATAAAGGCAGTAATGTGTGTGTGTACACATGCACATGTGTTTGTTTATTGTAGATGAAGGAACTGAGCGAATTCAAAACTCTATAACTCAAAATAAAATGAGCTGAATTCATAACACGTATTTGTGTGGCAGCCTTTACTGCACATGTCACATCTGGAATAATCTGGGTTCCAGATGGCTGGATAATGAGAGCTCACTGGCCTGTCCTGGAGAAGGTTCCCAAGTCTCTTCCCACACATGTTGACTCAGGGAGCTGCAGCTGCTGTGCCAGTAGGCACACCACAGTGCAGGCTAGATCCATGTACGTTTCAAACAAGTGCGACCTCTGTAAAATAATTCATCTAGGGCGGGTAAGCCTGGAATAACACAGACTGGAGTAATCTTTGTGACAGTGACATTGTGAGGAGGGACTCTTCTAAAGGAAGTATTTCACTGTTAAACTACAACAATTCACGAGAAGACTACAATCTGAATTTCAATTGTTTTTGCTCCATGAATTACCAATAGCTGACTGCTCAGCAGTCAAAACTATGGGGAACAGTCGTCAAAACAGCGTATCACTACTTGGGTGCTTTAACCCCATTCATTCTTTTTTAAAAGTGCTGTCAGGCTGTTGGCTGTGCTACAAAAATAGTATGAGCTAAGGAAAGACATGTGAACTCAAGCCTAAAGCAGCATTTAAAGGGAAACAGACTATACAAAGTATTAAGGCCTGTGGTGGTGAAGGAGACACATACACACAAATGCTGAGTCTATTGGCTGGTCACAGAGAAGGGATTTTCTGCAGGCGAAATAAACTCCAGCCCTGTTATTAATGTTATTAATTCATTCTGGATCATCCTTTGTGCCAGCTCCACCTATCATTCACACTTCATGGATAGTTCAATTAAAAGCACTAACAACTGCCAGCTTTATAATGTTAAAAGAAAACAGTTGTTATTAAAATAGAAAATAGCAGTAACCCATATCATCAGACCACCATAACATTGCACAGCTTGGCACAAGTCTCGAAATCTCTGCTCTACTGAGGCCCTGTCCAGACCACACACAGAGCCTGAAATAGAATATAAATCATTTTAAAAAATAAGATGAAAATAAGATGTTATGTCTTAATCAGGATTTGCAATATAATCATCTACTTTGCCTAATCTGTAAGTGGCAGAGATGATAAAACTTTCCACCCTAGGGGAAAGTCTGATATTCTGATACTTATTTTTATAATTAACCAAGATAGAAGTTTAAAAATTCTCGTTTTTCTTTTTTAGATTTTTAGCTGAATTATTTTAATTTCCTTGAATCAATGTATTTTATCTGATCTGTCAAATCCAAACTGAAATAAAAGGATCTATCCTCTCTGCTAGCATGCATCCCCAGGGACTAACTGCCATGCAGTATGGAAAACATAGTCCATATGCACAGCATCTTTCCTATAGGGAAGAAAAGCATGAAAGATCCAAAGCAACAAATTTTATATGTCATTTCTAAGCTTATGCTGAAGCAGAAATTAAACACTGGCAGACCTGAAATATTTCCATCTCCTGTGAAATCTTCAGAAAAGGGGAAGAGAAAAAAAAGAGGATCCTTTTTTATTAAAATTTCTCTTTTGGTAAAGCCACATTTACTGACATGGAAAATCCTTTTCAAGTTTAATCATCTCACTTGTTAAAGTTACTGTCAACTCTATATGAATGTAAAGAACAGCCTCTTCCAAATGTGTATACATATAATCAAAAAACTACTAGAAAACACTCATTCTGGTATTTTTGACATTTCACATGCAACCACTAAGAAATCCTCAAATCAAGCATGTTTTTTCAACTCTACTAGAGCTCTCTTGTGCTTGTGTGTTATTATACAATCTTTAATTACACAAAATGCTCACTATTTTTTCCATGGAATCCCCCCATCTCTTGCTCCCCCCCTCCCCCCCCATTTCATCCGCTGTGCAGAGTGAAAGGTGATGCAGGAATGAATCAGTGCTCTGCACTGAATGAGCCCATTGTCCCTCGGTCCCTCGCCTTGCCTGGCTCGCTGCACGACTTAGAAGGTGTCCGGTAAATGAGGCAAAGGGCTGCAGGAAGAGGATTGTTCATCCTGTGCTCAGTGTGCCTCCCCAAAGTGCTGTCTACAATCACGCCATTAAACATGCTGCTTGCAGTTCTCACGCACAGGGAGACCAAGCCGAAGTTATCTACAAAAACATAATGGTAATTTTCTATACTTTTGAATAGGAACATTTGTGTTGTTCTGTTATGTACAGATCAGTAGGACTTCTGCACTTGATGTCAGACTTCAGCTGGCCCAAGCTTCCTGCAGCAAAAGAGAGCATTCACTGACAAACTTTAACTCACAGACACACATACACACACACAAACACACACAAAAACAGAGGGAGGGTTGGAAATAAACTCCTGTAATACTTGAACAAATGTTGCTCAGCCATTAAAGAAAGCGAAATCCAGTTTATACCACTGCTGCTGAAGGGTGGCCATTCATTTCAGTATCAGAAAGCTTGTTATGTTGTGTCAAGCTGATGCTGCTGAAGACTACTGAAGTGCTGATATGTGAACCTAATTTGGAGGATTTGCAAGCTGTGGAACTAGTAAGATCACAGATAACAAGGGGATGGATCTATTACACACTTTCTCTGGTTTCACCATGACATAATGCTCCAAAAATCAGAAAGTAAAATACAGAGTTGGCCCCAGTCCAAGCATCCCAATATGTTAACTACAAAGTTGGATTTGTGGATGCAGTATCCAATTAATTTCTTTTTAAAAAAAAAAAATTAAAAATTAAGATAATCGACAGTAGTGAAGGCTAGATGTCTTTCTTAAAGATACAAAGCAGTCTTCTTCCTAGGGGTAGACTGCAGTGGAAACTCGGGAGGGATATAGTGCTGTCTCTTTCCTTTTCCCCTTCAGTGAGCATCACTTAGCACACCGTGAACCCTGGGTCACACACAGTCATATGGTTTGCAGAGCTCCACTCCTCCTTCCTCTCTCCACATCACAGCTTATCTTAGCCTCTGCCTTCTGCTGCAACATACCTCTGCCCTGAAGAGAACAGACAATCTCAACAATCAAGCACAATATTCTGGCTCAAACTCCGTTCTGGCTTTGGCTGCTTTAGTAAAACTGTCAAAAACTAATGGAAACGTGTTGCGTTTACTGTAATGGTTTTTGTGTTGTAAACACCTGGTCTTGATGGTTCAGATATTTTGTATAGGCTGTAGAATGATGATTTAGATCACTGCTGGCTTTGAACTTTGAACATGTTACTACCAGACTATTCAAGTATCTGTATTAGAAGCTGCATGAAAAAGGACAGTTTCATAGCAAAAAAACAACCAAACAAACAAAAAAAACCCCAAAAAACACCCTGAATATTTTTGCATGTGGTGTTTGAATGAAACAGGCAACTCTTACAGTTTTGAGAGAAGACAGCAGGAGTGTCACCAGAATGAACAGTGTCCCTAGATGATGCAAAAGAACCAGACCCAAATCACCATACTGAATCGATGCTACACAGATTGAGCTTTTTTTTCCTAAACTGGGAGTAAGTACCCCAAGCATTTAGCCATCATCACATCTAGTGTTTCTGCATTGCGTTTTTGTAACTAGGAATTCCATCATGAGCCTGCAAAGCCTCTCTTGAGAAAAAATTCATTGAAACTAACATGCTTCCCTGTAAAGTTTGATTTGGTTTCTGCACTTTCCAACAAAAATAATCATACAAAAGTATGACTTGCACTATAATTTATATCTCATTTATTATCTTGGCACCTGAATTACAAACAAAATTACTTGTAAGCCTAAGGATCTCTGAACAAAACTTACCCATTTCTTAAGCAGCCAAGCTCCTGAGTTTTGTGTGATTTTTAGTCTTGAATCTGATGTCTTGGACCAAAGATTCGAGAAATAAGGCGTTTGGCTTCTGTTTCCATTTCTGCCACTGAGTGTCTGTTGCAACTTGGATAAGTCACTTAATATCGCTGTCCCACAGTTTCTTGATCTACTAAGTAGACACAGCAGTATGCAATCTGAGTGTGTTACAAAGCTAAATTAAAGGCCTTAAACAAAAGGTTCTAAGTGTCATTTCCCCTTTTTTTTTTTTTTTGCTAGTTATAAGATCAAAGAGTGAGAGGGGGAGTGTATTGTGTTTATAAGCAGTGAACATCTGATAAGTTTTATAGTCTATGCCAATATTGCTTCAATGCCCCTTTAAACCTACTGTCCCCAACTAGAAAAAAATAGTAATAAAAACATCACATAAACAACCAGTAGTGCAAAAGACATGCCAAGGTGCAAAGGATAGTTATGCATATTCATATCCCATTAACTTCGGTGTAACTGCACAGCAGGCTTTCCAGCCCCCAACGATTTCTGAGGATTAACACCACGCAAGTTTTCAGTGATTGATGTCTACTCCCTGTTATAGATCAAAATCAGTTTGTTTTACTCCATTTTTAAGTTTCATAGATTCATTAATCCCTCCCAAAACTTAAGACAAAATGGCAGTGTCTTAAGTTCCAAATGTAATTGCCTGTGCCATGCTATGTTGATGATGCAGTTGTGTATCAGATCTTTTAGCTCTACACACAGATGGATAACAAGGAACACTACTACCAAATCTGCATGGAGTTATACAGCTGAAAATTGTTCCCATACACATTTCCATCTCTGATTTAAATGTTTGCCTTATGTCTTTAAAGTGCATGTCAACAGAATATGGGAGCATGCGCTTTTTCACGTTGTCATCAGACCACTATCATGTCAGAAATATTCATACCTCCAGTGACATTACTACATGAAATAACCTTTAATGTATTACCTGGCACATAGTTTCTGGTTTACAGAGCACTGCTACCTACTTTAAAAGCTTACATGTTTGTTTACTCTTGCAGGCACAGTGTATTGGACAGTTGAAAAAATCTTAAACTGGAGAAGCCTTCTACATTTCAGTTTCTCTTGGTTTTCTATTCTGCTTGCAATTGGCTTGCAATACAGATGCCCAATTCACATATGGTGTTTCCGAATTTTTCATGCAACCTATAAATCTATGGGTTTTATCTAATCCCGTTGATCAGTTTGGTCCTGGCTAATGTGGATAATAATTGCATGATTATCCACAGGTTCTGGTCTAATTACTGTGAGATTACAATCTGTTCAACACTTCTCACTGATGCTATTTTCACAAAGTTTATCTGATTTTTTAAAAACGCAACCTTTCTAAATTCTTTTTGTCGCAAGCACCAGTATTTCTGTAGTTATACATAAGGACCTCAAATCTATCTTCAATTCAATGTGAATTTGCTTTGACAACCAGGAAGTTACTTCCGTTATGCCCCTGTGTTTCCACTTCTTGCAAAAACACTGGCTCGACCGTAACCCATTCCTTGGAACAACATAATCTCTAATACCGAATAGGCCTTCACTTTTTATGATGCCAAATAAGAAAGATGATATTCTTCCAGCTGAACTCATCATGATACCACACTCCTTCCCCTATAATACAGTTCAAAATACTAAGACCTGTCAATAAATGTAAAATGATAAATAAGAATCCAGATTCCAAACCTTTATCTACTGTGCTACCCAGGAAGAAAAAGAAATGCTGAAGTCACTGCTGACTCATGAAATATGTTACCAGAAAACAACCTATTTCTTCAGGAATGAGATTTTTCACTATAGCCTATATCATTGATGTTTGGAAACATATTAAGAACCTAAATAGCCTAAAAAACTGGAGTATAGATGATTGGAACAGACTCAGAAGGAAGACAAAAATTCCTTCATTTTCTCAAATGTCAAAACAGTGTCTTGAAGAGGATACTGTTCAATCTAAGTCTAAACATGCAATAAAAATCTTGCCTTGGTTAGAGCATCATCTTAAAGTAAATTTCAGGCACAGAATATGAAATCACCATGGGGAAAATTGTTATCACAAATCATCACACCAATCTCAGACCTGCTGTTCCAGTGTCCATGTCTCGGGGCATTTATAAAACTGCTTCAAGTCTGGAGTGAAGACTGTATTTTAAAGCTGTCTGGAACAGCGCAGCACTCTACAGTAACAAAAGTGTTTATCTAGGCAAAAGACATGATTTTCTCACAGACCTTTCAAAACTGTGAAATGGGCCCACTCACCAAGTAATAAACTTTAGAAATCCCACCACCTTTTGCTCCAAGGTCAAAGAACATTTCTTTTTGATGGACTTGTAAAACCATAACTGTATCTATAAACACAGAAGAACAAACCAAAAGAAGCTCTACAAAAACAAATCTAAACATAGTTTTCCCTATGAGATCTGAAAAAAAAAATACCCCATGCTATTGCTCATGGTTTTATTGAGGGTGCTGAGATACTGAATTAAGGAATCTGATAAAAGAACTACATCTGAAAGGATACACATACAGAGGTACTCCTACAAGAAAAGCATCTCAAGGTGAAATACCCATAGACCAGAAATGCCCACCATTTAACCATATTTATTGTTTGACCTCTCACCCCTAGGTCAAAGTTCTGAAGAGTTACAGATTTTAAGGTTTCCAAACAAAACAATTCAATATTATGTGTAGAAATACCTTTTCAAATACTCTTACATGCTTTTGTATGAATGCACTCTCAGTCATTTTACTGAGCAAGTCATATGCCCTGGATATCTGCTATGACCCATTCTTCAGAGCTTTTTTTATCTAAAGAAGCACTGCATGACTTTTTTTTTTTGCACCTGAAATTTTCAGGGACCAGATATACCTTTTAGTGTAAAAACCCTACATATAGAACAGAAGACATCTAGTAAGCAAAATTATTGTGTCATTTCTATCTAAAGATTCATATCAACTCTCACTAACATTGTAAGTCCATCTGCTCCATTTGAATTTATCCCTTTGATTTGCTCTGATGGTGTTTTAAATCCCCTGTCATTTTTTGTTTTCTGCCACATGTCTACCACATGTATTGCATAAAAATAAAGGTTATTTTTCTACCACCCACCTATAAAGACTATCCTGCTACCAAAATGTGCTGAGAATTCTGCTTGGGAATTTACTCTAAACATAATATAATCAACCTGCAAAAATCCAGTCTACAATACACAATAAGAATCCTAAAAGTTGTCAAACGGAAGATAACCACTTGACCAAACAAGCACATTATTTATTACCTACCCTGGAGTGACAATCAGGTCTCCAGAGATGAAGGGCTAGGACACTAAGCCTTGATTCTAGGACTGGAAAAACTATTTGCCTCTCCACATTTTTCACTGAATTTAATCCATTCTCTGTTTCTTGGTTGTCCAAAATTCAACACACAGTTTCGCTGTACCAAAGGTCTAAAAACGTTTGGCTTCAGCTGGAAAAATTCTACTTAATTTCACATTTGTAGGCATTGTCATGGCTGTAGACAGTGGATATCCTCATTCTACAGTGTTCCTGCAGCAAACCAAGTTCGGAGGACACAAAATCAACACTACCCCGATGTCAGATTTCCTCTTCATTCCTTCCTTGGAACATCCATACAAACGCAGAATTCAATATTCCCTATAAGTACAAATATGAGTACAACTTTTGAGCTTTTTTTTTTAAGGTGTTTATTGCTTATCATAAATGCAATCAGAATATGCTACTAAAATGCATGATTCCCATGCGTAAGCCACTGAAGAAATCTTTTTCTGGTTATGTCCTGCAGTGCAAGCTCAGAAGTGTGCAAAATGACAAACAGAGCAAATTCTTTAAATAAAAAATGTGTCATTTTTTGTTTAAATGTAGCTCTTCATGTCAAAAAATAATCTTCTTGCTTTTGCGAGATAAATCTGATGACACAGTCTTGAAATATATTTTTGTTCTATGCCACTTTTATCTCCTTTGTAACATTCTCTAACGTGACTGCCAGAATGCTGTTCTAATTTGGGGGATAATTTTCTATATGAGAACTGACAGAATGAAAATAAATTCAAAGTTCCAGGAAATAATGAGTTCCCGATTATGTGTCTGATTACTGTCAGCTCAAAGAATGTACAGACTTCAGAAATGGAAGAGACCACTTTTCCTTTCACCAAACTGGGAGTCCTGAGTTGATTGAACAGGGAGAAGGCTTTCAAGTACTTTTAAATACTCCCTAGTTCTACATGAGAGTTATTTTGAGGTCATGTTCACGTTTCCAGACAGAATACGATTCTCTGGTAGAGACATCTGAGTCTTATCTGCCTATTTCTGGCTCTGTTTGAGAATGTTTATATTATTCAATGTGGGAGACTTGAACTTATGACAAGGAACATGATAAATTTTCTTAATCAAACTGGGTATCAAGAGGTGGTCTGTCATCATTTCCCTTTTGTTGCACTGTGAAAGAAAGCAAATAAGGAGCATCCAGTGTGATCCCCACTTCTGTTTCAAGTCTCCCCACCAAGTCATTAAACATTCTCTGGCCTTTGTCAACAGCCTGGTAAACATCCAGAGAAAGAATCAGAATAAAATAGTTTATTTAACATTCCTCTCCTCCAACTGCTGATTAGGATAAATAGTTTGGATAAAAAGCCTATCTGTTCCAAAAATCACAAAAAGAAAGGATTCAGCTATCAGCAAAGTTTAGATTTGGTTTCAAATATTTTTAAACAGCAAAAGAGTTTTTTGTGCTCTTTGATATTTTCTCCATCCTCAGCACATCATGTTAGCACCGTGTCAAAGCAAAACATCAACATCAAATGATCACTGGGTAAACTCCAGTGAACTGGAGTGAAAGGCTGGAGGCTGAAATTCCAGGCACAATATAAAATTTGGAGAAATGCCAGAACAGAGTTCTTTTTAAACTGCCTGAAAAGCTGAGGAATTGATATCCAGCAAATCCCTTCATTGACTTAATAGTTTGGAAATTGCTAATTCTGGTCAGACTGATGAGTCCTTTGAGCCAGGATCATTTCCTCTGACAGGGAAAAGTGTCAAATGTTTCAAAGAAAAACAGAATCTTCTTCCTCTGACCACCATTGTGCTCATCCATAATGAAAACAAAGCAACACTATGCCTAACAAGAAGCATGTACCTAGCACGCAGAAACTTGTGGTCAGCTCAGGAAGTGAAACAGAAGAATTCAGGACTGCTTTTTATTTTCATCCTGGGCAAAGTACTTTTATAATCCCAACCTCCCTGCCTTAAAATATTGGGGGGCAGGATACTCTCCAATAATTAATTATGTGCTCTGAAAATATTTTTTTTATTTATAGTAATCTTGTTGCCATTTAAATTTGCCAACTGTCCCATTGCTCTTGTATTATACCACAGTAAACAGAAACAGCCCAATGATCTTAGCAGCATTCAGAACTCCTTGTCAGATGCTGCGCAGGCACAGATTAGAATAGCTCTATTGCGTTCAACCATCATTTAAAATATTAAATTACTACAAAAATCTTAAATGCCCATTCTCTGTGTTTGCATCCTGTAAGAAACAGCCAATCAACAATTATTTTTTACTGTATCTCTGATATGTTTAATATCCTTTAAAGATTGGGTCAGACCATCAGCTAACATAAATCAGCAAAGCTGAATTTACTGGATCAGTTTACACAACTAAGAATGTTGCCTGTGGCTTTCCCACAGTAATAAAGTTAGACCACATACCCACTTTGGCTGAAATATCTGAAAACATCCAAAGGATTTGCATGCTTAGCTCCCTTTAACAGGAATTGGGGATAATCTTATCCATCTATCTGATGGATAATTTCTATTTGCAAAGCATAGATCCCCATAGTGCACACACACCCTAGAATGATAGAAAGCAAGAAAATTCTGCAGATGGACTCCACAAAGGAATGCTTTGTATTTATATTATTTTATCAAGATACTGTAACCACAGAATATGTTTGCACTTCTCAAGTGAAAACTGCTGCTGGAACAAAATGTTGAGCTCACTTCTAATTTTTAAAAAATATATAGCATTAAATTTCTCTTGAGAAAAAGTTACACAATATTGGCACATTAAATAATGTATGGCTTTAGAGTTCATGGTTAATACACCAGTAAAACAGGAATAATAGAATAAATTATGAGTCAAGAAGCCATTAAAAGTAGGTCAATTTTCATTTTTACTATTGTCTAGGAAAAGAAAATTAACTTTTTCAAAACCACTTCTAGGAGGTGGCTGCATACCTTTACCACAGAAGTAGGGAGTTTATCCCTAAATTCACCACTGAAAGTAATGTTCCCACAGTAAGTCTGAATGTGTAGTGCAAATTATTGAATATCTCGCACCAGAGGAATTGAGGAACTTTAAAATTGTATTTCTTCAATAGTGTCAAAAACATTCAGGATTTTCCATGAAGCTACAATTGGTTTCTCTCGTTCTTACAGTTTAGGAGAGCCAGTTGAAAAGGTGATCAGAACAAATGGAACAGATGCTGGAGGCAGAATGAGAAACAGAGAAATGCCCTCTCCTGAACAGTGATGTTTGGAAGACAACCAGGGAGTGCCAAGGAGTATTCCACCAGCATGGAGGAAGCAACACGTGTTGGATACTTCATGCACATAATTCAAAGTGGGGCCTGTGAAATACTCGTATAATGGCAGTGTATTCTCTTGCAGTGACAGTATGTATAAAAGCCAAGTTCCATTATTTTGACATGATTTCTGAAACAGACTGAAGACAGAAACATTACTCAAGAAATAAGAAGTTTGTAACTGACTCGTTTCAGAGTCACCCTCCCATATTTCAGCTTTTGATTTCATAAGCTACTGCAAGACTTCTTTAAGGTAGCTCAGCCACAAGAGCCCAACAGGAGGCTGCTGTGGGCTGGCAAAAGGAAAGTGAGGGAACTCCAGCTCATCATTATAGCTTGTCCTGGCAAGCTGGAGAAACAAAAACTAAGTAGATAAGAAAATCAAACACAAAAATCCAATTCATAAAGTAAAAAAATAATCAAATTAGTTATCCTCTTCTTACAAAAAGGAAAAAAAAATAACTTTGACTCGAGTTCAACATTAACATTTTGGTTTTGACTCCTCACAGTCACTTTCATTCAATTAAGAATAAATTTTCTGTTGAAATGAAAAAAGGACACAAAACTTCTGTGATAATATAATTGTTATATTTTCAGCTACTACCTTTCACAACAGTGGATCTCAGAGGAAAGTGAAGCAGCAGCTGTGTGCTGCCACTGACGGTGAGGAATACAATACTAGCACAGTAGCAGGTAGATAGCAGAAGAGAGAGGAAGCCAGATATCATTTCTTATCTGCAGAAGTGAGCCTGGAGCTGGATCTCCCAGAGTGCATGGAAAAGATCACTTTATTTTTCTTTTTGCATTTCTTTTTTCCTCAAAATATCCAGTGTGATTTGAACACAGAAAGATCACTGGAACAGTAATACAGAGAACAGTATTTAAATTTAGTTATTTTAGTTTGGAATGGATAGCTTGGAAAGAGTTTGTTTCAGATTGTTGTATGCCATCTGTAAAATGATTACATATGCATAAAAAAACCTTGGGGGAAAAGGAAAAAGAGAGAAGAATTGACCAGTGGAATCCCTTGTGAAAGTGTGTTTAAAAATACTGAGGTTTAACACAAACCAAAAGAAAAGCCAGGAAATTCTAACTTAAACCTAACAACTCCATCCTGAACCCATGCTGCTGAGAAAAATAAAAGGAACAATGCTGAGACTTCAGAACAGATCTGCAACTTTAACTGAGCTTCCTGATTCCTCTCTTTTTGTTAAACACTTCTAATGTTAACATTTAAATAAATAGTTAACTGCGTTTATCACTGATTTTTATAGATAATAAGTTTTGCAGCCTGAACATGCAGCCAAAGCACTGGGTTTAAACATTTTTCATGATGTTTCTTGTGTAAACAAACATCAGTGAAGCCTTGTGAAGGTTCAGTTTTATGGCAACTTAATATGGTGCCAAACTAGAGTAAATGAGGAATTTTTCAGGTTCTCCCCTTGGGATGATTTTTCATTTTTTAAAAATCTATGAAAGTATTGAATAATCTTATATGTATGCCAAAATTATCATTAATTCTACTGTGAAAAGGAAATATTTTTATTATTTGTTGCCATTAGAAATTATTGAATGTTGACATTTTCTCTTCAGTTGTGAGTGATTTGCTGCTTGATCTTGGATATGCTACAGGAACATTTATTGTCCATCTGCAATGTGCTTATTTGGGATATTTATATGATATTTATAATACTATCTTTTTTATGCAATATTTTTTTTCCTTTCTAACAATTATTTCATTGCCATTCAGCACTCCAGGAAAAAAAAGAAAGTTCAGAGTTTAAAGGTTGCTCAGTCAGATGACGTGTATTGCAAAAGTGTTTTATAAAAGTGAGACTGTTCGTGCTCACATTCTGATTCAGCAACAACTCCCACCCAGGTAGAAGATAGATGTAAGCCCATGCAATTCTTCTGCCACTCAACAAGAAGCAACACTATTATGGAGTATGAGTTTCTAAATTCCAACAGCACACTGCAGCTTGTATTTTATTTTATCAACTAAATACATTTACACACATTTACCAAAGTTCACATCATTTCCATAAGTAAACTGAAAGCAGGAAATGACCAAACAATATTCATCTGAATTATCTGCTGTGTTTTCCCCTTAACCTCATCAGTGTCCCTTCCCACAAGATAAGGACTGCTTTGATGGCTCTTTCCTTGAGCACATATCCGTATATGCTAATTTTTAATTGCTCTTTGATCAACATTTAAGATCCTGAGTATTTATTTGCTTCACTCACTGATTTTATTTTTAAAAAACTTATTTTTCTTCTAATTTGACCACCTGTTTGCCATTATGCTGAGTTCAGTGTAGGTCTCAGCAAAAACATTTCTACTGTTGGCTGACCAAATGGACACTGGTTGTATAACAGCTGAAGTTTGATAGGTGTGGAAGATGAGCCTGTGGAAAATGTGGCAATGTGTTTTGCAGACCTAAAAAGGAAAAAAAACAAAGACAAAACAGTGCTTTGTTCAAAAGCAGGCACTCTGTCAGGATTAGTATTATTATTTATAGTTTATTCTGATGGGCAATATATGAATATTAAGCATAAGGCAGGCCTTTTACTGTAATCAAAGCAGACAAGAGAGCCCAGAATGCAGCACTGGGGGCACACAGGATTTCAGGTTTTGGAAGAACTAAATAGTTAAGAATGAAGCTAAGTAGGGACACAGAACTGAGCATAGAAATCAAAGCAAATAAAAGATAAGGGCATATGTGAAAAGACTGTCAGAGGATGGGAGGAAACTGGAGAAATTTGAAGCTAACAGTCTATTTGCTTAGTGAGAGAATCTAGTCAAAACCATGAAAGATTCAGCCAAAATCATCATCACTTTTGTTTGTTTTATTTGGTTTTCTTTGTCAGTATGAGCAAATTTGCTAAACTGCTATACTGAAGAACAATATTTTCAGATACAGAAGCCTCATATATATCTGTTATACCTCCAAGTGTGGGATAAATATGATCCAAGGGTGGAGCAAAGTTCCACAAAGAGAGAGGAGAAATTATACATTCCAGAAGTCTTTTAAAATATCGTAGTGGCATCTAGTGAGCAAAGCATCAGTTTCAATCGGGAAGAAATTCAAATGTGGTCTTGAACATTGAATTAGCTAGAAAAACAACTCAGATAAGTTAAAAACACCTCCAGCAATTAAAGGATGATTCACGGTTCTCACCAGAAACTACATCACATGAAAGATTAATGTGCAGGTTTCACCATAATAAAGAATGTAAGAAATGGAAACATTCCTGGACCACATTACTTCTGCTCAGCCAGCAAATTAAAATAAAGAAAAAAAGAAAAAGAATAAAACAAACTCCATCTCCTCCAATTTCCAGTGGCTTATTTTAGTAACTTCTCTCTTCCTTCATAGAGAAAGAGGACTATATTTTCACAGATGGAAATAAGTGACTCTCTTCTGCCAGGATTTGGCAACTGCTGCCCCATATTGGAAGATCTGGGAACTCTAACTGCAGCATATTGTGCAAAATGTATATTATATACAGCATGGTTTGTCTTGTAAAGCAGCAACGTGTTCAAGTGAAGGGAACTGATTCGCATAACAGTTTGGAGAGAATTCTACCACAGTGGCAAGCACTGATTCAGACCTCTTTCTCAAAACACCGACATGTCAGTACAGACATTTGTATGATCTCAAAGCTGAACATGAAACACTGCAGTGAATCTGCAGTCTTCCTGAGAATTTTTATTCATCCCTGGACATTTGGAGTCCTGAAGCTGCAGACCCACCCATTTCTACATGAGTATATAAAATTATTCCTTGTTTATGTATTACAGCACACTGATTGAAAGTGTGCTTTTCAGTCCCACCGTGCTGACCATATTATACACGTGGGTGAATGAAAGGAAATGGCAAAGCAAAGGCAAAACAGGTGCCGTAAGACAGCCCTGCTGCAAAGAAGTACAAAAGTGCGGGTGGGGCTTAGGGCTTGCTTGAGGTTCAAATTGCAATTATATTCCTTTCCGCAATAAATTGGAAGGAAATCTGGAAAATAAAGAAATATGGTTGTGCTGTGACAAAATAGTGTAAAGAAAATTTCAATGTGTGTTCTGTCAGTGATTCTCCTGGTATTTAACAAACAATTTATCAGCTGCCACTTACACGCAGAGAATCTAAGACATCCATCAGCTATTTCCTCAGGCTCCTAACACAGAGTTTTGGCAAAGCTGGAATCAAGTTCCATTTCTGCGTTCTCCCTTTGTACATAAGCATGACAGTGGTTGACCTGGCAGCTCATCCAAACTACCCTTATTGAGTTGTGATATTGATTATTTTTCTAGCTCTTAGTTTTATGTTTTTCTTGCATCTACTGGGTTTCAGCCCTCTTTTCTTGGAGTGGGAGAAAAGAAAGCAAGAAATAAATACAGAAAAAAAAAAAAAAGTGGGAAAACTCCAAACATATCAAGTTACCTTTCTGGTTTACATCACCAGATGTGTTATCATTTTGCTGAAGCTCTGCATGTGAAGGACCCCCTGTCCTTCCAGCCCTGGGGCAATGACTGAAATATAGGGTACTTCTTTGAGTAGAGTGCACCTTTGGAAGATTTGGAATAGGTATTCTGGAACTTCTCATTTCAATCGATTTTGAAGAGATTGCAAAATGTAGTTAATGAGATTGTACAAAGTAACAGAAGCTCCAACATTCCCCAGGTGAACATGGGACTGCAAACCTGGAAAATTGCAGCCTTGCTAACATATTGCTAACATACTAAGTATAAATTCTGTGCCTTAATGAGGTCATTAAGAATTTTTGTTACCACAAAAGATATTCTGAAAAGCTTAATGTCAGTGCTATGCAATGACAAAAAAATCCCCAACTTTCTTTGGGTGTGTAAACCTGAGACTGTTAAGAAATGAGAAGGGAGTAATCCAACTGCTGTTATTCTCAACACTCGTAAGGCAAGTACTTGGCCATACTTGTGTCTGTACTTTGGGGAGGATATCAAATCCTGGAGTTCAAAGGAAGGTCACAGAAATGATACAGGGCCTGGAAAACAAGTCTTCTCAATCAAGGCTTAAGGAGAGCTGCTTATCAGAATAGCTCAAGCACAGATTACAGGCACACGCAGGGAGAAATTCTGCAAAATAAGAAGCCATTCAGCCTTTTTGGCAAGGACTTTGCAGGACTCATTTTTCCAACAATAACAGTAAAATTCAATTCTTAAACATGGAAATTAGTGAAGATGATTAAACATAGAGAATGTCAGGGACTATGGTATTGAGTTCCCAAGGTTGAAATTAAATCTTTCTAAGAAAATTTTTGTTCTCATTGAGCTTTAAGGAAAATTTCTTTGGTATATTATTCCACAGATAAGTGTGTTGATATGGATGAAGGAGAAGTGAGAGGAAATTAAGCCAAATGGAAGTGCAGTCCTTTTAGATGTCCGAAATGATGGACCTGCATCTCCTACATCCCCTCACCTCGGGTACAGCTGTAGATGCGGCACCTCGATGATCTGCGACATGTCATGCTCAGAGACTTCAATCCTTCACATTAAAGCCAGGAAGATTTATCTGATTTCTTCTTTACATAGCATGTTTTATTTTAATTTTTTTGCCCTGCAAATTTGTCTAAATTGCCACCTTTCTCTTACACAGCAGGGGCAGACTGTAGCTGGGGCCTGGGTGCTAAGACAGCAGAGATGGGCAGGGTGGGGTAGCTCTTGGGGAAGCTGGTCAGTGACAGTAAAGCCTGGCAGTGCCCTCAGGGCCCTTGTGTCAGGTCCAGCAGTAGTGTCCTGTGGCACTCCAGCATGGACCCTTATGTGGCGTTGAAAATTGGCTGTTTCAACCCAATCAGGGCTATATCATTTCAGGGCACTCAGCAGCTTTACTGCACCTGACAAGGTCTGCAAGAGAGCTGGAGAGGGAGTTGTTATGAGGGCATATAGTGGCAGGACAATGGGTAATGGCTTCATACTGAAAGAAAGCAGGTTTAGGTTAGCTTTTAGGAAGTAATTCTTTACTGTGAGGGTGGTGAGGCACTGGAATGTGTTGACCAGAGGAGCTGTGGGTGCCCCATGTCTGGAAGTGTTCAAGGTCAGGCTGTATGGGATTTCGAGCAGCTTGGTCTATGGAAGATGTTCCTGCCCATGGCAAGGGCAAGGGAAATAAATGATTTTCAAGGTCCCTTCCAACCCAAACTGTTCTATGATTCTATGATTTGCTGTTTGTGCAGCTACTCTTTTATGCAGCTTTGCTCCAGAGAATCAAAACATGTTTTGCCACTGCTGTGAGGGAGAAGGTGAGATTGATGACAGTCAGCACTGGCAGGGTCAAAGAATTCCTTATCCTGCTCTACTTCCTGTCTCTTTACACACACCTTTTATGTCTCACACAATGCAAGATGCATTTTGAGCAATGACATAATTGAGCAAAAACCAGAAATTTTCTCTCTGGATTAGTCAGAGCATGTCCGCATAAATGGGTGAAGTGCAGTAGGGCTGGTAGCAACTCCTCTGTGGATGCTTCTAGCATGGGCTGAATCCAACATGATTCTGCCATTTTATAAAACAATGTTTATATGTAGCTGTTGCAAAGTAGCAGTGATAAGTGACTGACTTGCTTGATTGCACAAGTTGTCAGGCAAACTTTGCGATGCAATTTTATTCAGACCAAGTAAAGAAATAAGAAATTTAGGGAGTGAAAACATAGGCATCCCTGCCAGATGTTTATGGAGAGCCAAGAAAAGAAACAGGATACTAAGCCCCTTCTGTACTAGTCAGAAAAACAGATCTTGGCTGTGAAAATCAGTGGCTTTCTTTCCTCCATTTTTTCGGTGATGCAACCGGCTTGCTCTAAAACACTCTGCCACAGTTCCTGTACAAGCAACCGAAAAGCTTCTGAGTACACGTCTCATCTCTCAGCTCTGAAGTCATGCAAGTTTCAGGCCTCACTTTTCTTCCTTTACACCAGAGAAACTGGACATGGCAAAGCTCGATTGAGTCAGCCAGTTTGTGTTTGTGAATAGGAGGCAATAATACAACAGTTATTGAAAGGATGTTGAAACAGTAGGGTGTCAATTATTTGATTGTGAAGCCAGTGATGGTCTGTCAATTCTTAGGCCAGCTCTGTCCTGGTTTACAGTGCTCAGGCAGGTCCAAAGCATGCCTGCTGATCGTTTACCCCAGTGGCCTATTTAGCTCTTTAAACTAAAAATAACTCAAAATTATGAATAAATAAATAAATAAATTTTTGTAACGCTACCAGTCTCTGAAGCCTCAGCTTCAGCTTTCGCCTGAGGGAGTTGAAGCTGACAAGGGAAATCCCATACAGGCCCCATCCACTGAGGCAGATTTCCAAGCCCTTTAGACAACTGCAGTTTTCCAGGACCTGTTTTGATTCTTCAAAAAGTACCTGAAGTCTCAGTAGTGTCCCCCTCTTTCCAGCCCAGCAATACAGACCAATGAGCCTGACAGTGCTCTGAGAGAACAACAACGCTTCTGCTTCCTTAGTTATCTCTGTTAAAGGGATTTGTTAAAATAAAGTACACATGAGAAAGTAACAACTAATAAAATAAACCAGATTTAAGTCCTTTTCTGTTCGATGAAAACTTTTTCCAGACTACTGTTAGGCATCATTCAAGTTTTTAATCTCTGTGCAAAATCAAATACCGTACCACATAAAGTGAATTACTTGGCAAAATGTGACGGATTTCACAGTGCAAATACTGAAGTTATTTTAGTTTGCTGGGTTTTTGGTTTTTTTTTTTTTAATTTAATGTTCTTTGTTTCTTTAATAGTCTAAGAAGACAAAGCAAAAAAAAAAAGTCACAGTTGAAGTGTGAGAGGGACTCATAATTTATAACTTTTTGAAAGCAACCACAGAGAGTCATAGGAAGATTGGAAATGCTGATACATGGAAAGACACATATAAATAACAGCATAT
The DNA here is from genome assembly GCA_013398015.1 of Oreocharis arfaki. Classification (NCBI taxonomy): domain Eukaryota; kingdom Metazoa; phylum Chordata; class Aves; order Passeriformes; family Paramythiidae; genus Oreocharis; species Oreocharis arfaki. The sequence goes on from VZRR01007149.1 coordinate 2,471,543, forward strand.
GACAAGAGGTATCTCCTTAGGCTCCTACTTACCTTTTAACTTCTTTTATTAATTACTGCATAATATTCTCACTCCTTAGAGCACTTCCCACACTCTTACTAGCATCATCAGCATAGGTTCCAGAAAATGTCAGCTGAAAGCCAGCAAAGAGGTCACAAGGCACGAAAATTCCCCACTCTGTTCAAAGCACAGGATAACATTTTCATTAATAAACACTACTGTGTCTATTAAAAAGACTATTGAATAGTTTAATAATTCTACTTTCATCTGAATCTTTAAAGTTTTTGCTCCCTCTTTCCTTCTCTTAATTTTCCACTCCCTTTTTTTTAAAGCACGGAGAAAATTTTAGAGGATACCATTCAAACCAAAATTGTTGCTTTACAAAATCAATTTCATAGAATCAAAAGGGAGGATTTGAAAAGAAAATGGTACAAAACACAGTATTTCATAGAAATCAAGTAAAGTTATCCCTTTTCCCTTTATTTATTAGGGAAATCTTAATTTCTTTTCTTCACACTCAAGATTTCAACATTTCCAACTTCATAAGGAAAATAATGGGGGAAAAAGAACATGAGCAGAAAATTTCAAATAATTTTGTGTCTAAGTTCAAACATAGCGAAGAAGTATCACAGTGGCAGATAAGACCAGTGACCCAAGATATTATTTATCACACATCTGTGCATAACAAGGGTTTTCTTATTGTTAAGAACCAATGTTTCTTTGAGAAATAAGGGAGTGTTTTTAACCTAAGGACAGAATCAGAAAGAAGCCTTCCAGTGTTAGCATTTTCCAAAAAACAGTGGGTGGAATCAAGATTAGACTGCAGGACCAAACATGAAATGATAGCTTGCTTTGTTGCCAGCAGTTTTAATGCATGGAGATGAGAGTCTCTTCACGAATATCTGACTTAGATGGTGCTTCCATGCCCAAGGTCGGAAACAGAAAAAAAAAAAAATTTAGTCAATGGCACTACTACTCACATCCTTTGATATCATGACAGTTACCCACAGATATTCAAATTCTAGGATTGTGTAACATTTTCCATGGATTGTCTTTGTGGTTTCCAGCAACAACCACATTCGCGGGAGTCTCAAACAATGCTCCTGACGGACACCTGTGGTGGACAGAATCTACCGACTACTACCAAGTCACTTTCTAGTTTTAATTGCTGAAGCATATATTTCACTTTTCAGCAGATTGCAGGGTAGATTTGCACCAACAAAGCTGATAATTTAGTTCATTGATTGGAAATATTTGGGGGATATAGAATTCTATGGGTAAAAAACAAGACAAGAAACCAAAAGGGCGATTTAGGAAGAATATAGAAAAGGGCATTTCAGCAGACACTTAACCCTAGGCAAGAGAAGTTACTACGGCATTATGCTGGGATTCAGGGAATCCCCAGTTTAATTCTAGACACTTATCTGCCAAACAGCTGTTTTGATTGTCTGAGCTTCCTGATCTAAAAACTAGATCACAGAATGAGATATTTCTGTAAATTGTTTTGAGATTTTAAAGTGAATATTCAGCATAAATACTTCTGTTATAGACAAAGCCATTAGACATTAAATTTAGTCTATGCATAAATCAATCACAATTTCCAAACTTGCAGGTTTTTGTATTTGAATTTTACTGTTTATGGAACAATGCTGTATTTGTAAGGTGGCTGGACAAGAACTTTTCCTGGAGTGTGTAATTTCTATTGTTCACTCCTGTTTATTGTAAAGGAAATAGATCATGTTGTACCAGGACCAAAGGTAGTATTAGCTAGTGGGTGCCTTTGCTATTGAAGTAATAAATTATCACGTTTTCACATCAGCTTTACTAAACAGGCAACTCTATATTCATAAGCTGAACAAATGAAGCATTGTTTCAGAGGAGAGATTCTGATTCAGAAAGGATTTCAAATTTCATTCCACGGAACTGATAAAAGAAACCCCTCCCCCTTTTACTGCATGATAATATACAATTACACAGAGAAAAAGCAGACAGACCTAGATATTTCCACTAGATTAATGACCAGAAATACTTGAGAAGTAGCTGGAACATCTACATTTATACTGTCACCATCCCTCTATATTTCATCCTAAAATACATGTTCCCATTTGTATCTTATTTAGACCTCTTAGCAAGGCAGTGGATGCAAAAGGATTGTCCTGAATTAAATCTGCCACTGCTTGCACACTGACTATGATTCTTTTTTACTCTCACTGTTTGACCTATGTCATTTTATTTCCATGCAAAGAATTTGGCCCTTTGGCGCATTAGAGAGAATCCAAAGGACTAACCTTTTCATGTTGGGAAACAGCTAATGTTCCTGCCAGTGAGCTAAAGCTGGAGTATCCCTTTGTCATGGCCAAATTTATGACATGGATCAAAAACTATAAAAAGCTGTGTTGCATCCTGCCATTAAGGAGAATTAATATTTTCAGTGGTATGTTAACCAAAGGTTTTCCAGTGTCTCTCGTTAAAAGCAGATTGTTGACTTTTCATCCTGGTGTGCCAAACATTTTCAGTGAAACTCTAACAAGACTTTCATCTTATAACCATTATTTCTTAATGGACTTGGATAGGGGCAGTGTGTGGGAATGGATTTCCTTTTCGGCTCAGTGCAATGGCCCATCATTAGTGTGCTGGGTCTTGGAGAACCATTACACATGCAAACATTTAAAGTATTTCCAGGGTAACTACTTTTCTTTCCTGAAATGCAATTCATGTTTTATCTATTATATTTAAGGAACATTTGGTCACATTTCACCTTTCAAGTATCTCTACTATGATCGCTTCTCATTCTGCTGTATAGTGAAAGTCATAATGAATGAGATCATGCACAAAAACATTTTTTATGGAGTGGATTTTCTAGAACTTTCCCCTCATCTCGGGCAATAAATCTGTCTCTGAAAACCACGAAGTCCAAATGCTGACCATTTGACAAGAATACAGCATGACGACATCACTCATCACTTATTTCTTATGATTGGGTAGATAATAGCATTCATATTTTGCAAATAAAAAAATAATCTGCTGTTTGCCCTTTCAGTGCTTCTATTTTTAATGATGTTTCTATTCATTCCTGTTTTCCTACTGGCGTTGCCCTAATATATGTCACCAAACAGAACTCACTAGCTTTGCAGGAATGTTGGTTTTGTTTTTTCCAAGCTGACACATGCAGTATCAACTGCTTTCAAAAGTTGTCCATTCCTCCTGTTAAGCCCTCTCATTCCTAATATGTACTTCTAAAGATTCCTTAACAATTACATACACAGATGCAGTTTTGGAAACTTTCAACCTTTGACGGTATTTTGAATCGCGGCCCCATTGGCAGCAAATGAACTCAAAAGTAACAGTTTTGGAGTGTGATACCATCAGTTCTAAGAAGCTGTGTAATATTTATATGTCTTCATTCAGACTTTATATCTAATGTAACAGGCTTTGCAACCTTCATTAAGATAAGCTGGCACCCAGAGGATACCATATGTTCCTCTTTTTAGGCTAGTATTTAAGTGCAGATGTATATTTATTTTTCCACTCTACAGTCCTCCCTGAACTGTTCTTACTGCAAAGCTAATGAAACCATTGCTTTAATCCCTGCTGGCCTTCAGGGTACATCATATGGTCCTTACTATTTAAGAATTCTTTTTTGTGTGCTTTTTATTTCCTTACTTCTGCAGTATTTATAACATCCCAGTTCAAGAGGCTTTGCTTTTTCTATGGGCGTCGGGAAACTAAAACATTCAGCATCACACTGAAGGTGGAACTGAAGCCAAACTGCCTAAGTCAGATGCAGAACAGTTCTTCCTCCACCCTTCTCCATTTGCCCAGCATCTTCTCAATTAGTGGAGCTGTACAGGATGGCCTCCATTACCAGGCTTGTCAGACATTTTTAAGTTGGGCTGCTCACCATTCTAATCCAAATACCCTTCTTGCATTCCAGTGATTGTTTATTTAGATTGTTTATTTAGATTTTAGAGTTACTATAAACTTCCAAATACTGAACTCAAGGTTATTGAGGCTCTGAAATAGACACTAGCAACCTTCTTTACAGCAGATTAATTCATCTAAAATTTCTATTATTTCTTTTTCTGCATTGTAATGTTTCCACATTTTCTTCAGATCTGATCCACCCATTTGAATTAGTGAAAGTATCGCATATATGATAGGTGATTTTAAATGATTTTTTTAAAATAAGAAACATACCTCAAATCATTTGAACTATGGACCCCTTTTGACTGCCTTGAGTCACTCATGTAACCTTTAGTCAAAAGAGCAAGCGTAGAGCATGCTGGAGGCTTTAAGACCTCCAAAATAAAAAGGCTACAGATTTGGCCCCATATTCCTCATTCCCTTTCTGCAGTGGATGGATTCCTCAGTGCTTGATACTAGTCTATAAGATTAGACTTTTATACTATGTTTTATACTTCAGCAAATCCCACTGAACTCATTCTGGTTTATGCTTCTTCTTAGAGGAGACTATTATATGTAAGCTGAATCTCTTAACTATATCAAATCCAATATAAACACTCTCTTTATAAGACACACCTCACCCTAATGCTCAGTGTGGAACTCCTAACAAAAATTATAAATGGAGTGCTTTGTTCAGGCATTTAACTCTTTCATTTCTAATATCAAATCATAATGCTTAAGCTGTTTTTATTTTTCACTTGAAAATAAATATTAAGGGAAGTCGTAACTTAACCCATATGATGCGTTTGAGCAAATCTGGGAGAAGATTTTAACAAGAGAAGAAAACTTAAGATGTGAATTTGCCAAAATTTTGAGGTTTTTAATCTCACTTTTTGGAGGGGTGTCTGGGAAGGAGTGGGGGGAGGGGGAATGTGCTAAAACTTTGCTAATTGTTGGAGAATTCAAACCTGTTTTCATTTATTTGAAATTATTACATAATGGAAGTGGGACGCTATAATTCAACCCAAATGGACGACTTCAATAAGCGGGTGGAAATGATTCAGTACATTAAAGAGAAGCTGTTTCAATAACAAATCTTTATTATAATCAGGAGTGAAGTGGTTAATTTAAGTTTTTACTGAAAAACAGGCTGGCAAAAATGTTTCCAGGGATGTGGGGATTTTTTTCCTTTTACTCAGTAGGGGTTTGGAGAGGAGGTTTGGAAGGGAAGGAGGGCTTTGGTTCCAGGATCCCCGCATTCCCACGAGTTCCATTAAGGAAGGGGGAAGGGCTTCCTGCTGAGGCAGCCATCTGCAGCTTTCTGTGAACAGCAGGAACCAAAGGCCTGGTAAAAGGAGAGTAAACCCAGGGTGACAATTTTGTCTGCAGTCAAAGTCAGAATGTGGCTGATTTTTTTATTACTAGTCATGTTGTTGCTTCTATTATTATTAAGGAGGAGGGAGGGTTCCTCTGGCAGAATTAGCAGGTCTATAATGGAATATTAATTACAAGCAAACAATAGGGTTACAGGCAGAAAAGTGTCTAGCACAAACACACCCCGACAGCCTCTCCTGGAATGCGCCATGGACAGCAAGCTGGGATTGTCATCATCCGAGCTACTGTCGCTCTGCTACAAACTATCTGAAGTGTATGGATGCATGTCTGAGGTCCCTTAAGTTATTGCTTTCTAGCCTAGAGTAAATTAGACCTGGATTTTTTTGAAGTGCTGTCACTTAATATCTATTTTATTAAGGTTATTTTTATGCCCATAATTTGAGGGTAACACATCTGTTATTTCCTCCACTGCCTGGCTTTGGTGAACATTGCCTACGGAAAGTAACAAAGAGTGACACTGGAAAAAATAACAAGGGTGTTTTAACTTCCAACATCTGGAGAAAACAATATTAAGGAAACAGGAACAAATAGGTACGGTAGCCTACAAAGCAAAAGTCCACTTTTTAACAACAGTACACAGTTTATACAGTACAGTAGATTTTTATGATTTTAGTCTGGGCAAGCTAATATAAAAAATAAGGTTGAAAAATCTCATTAAAGAAGCAGCAGTTCCAGCTCTTGTTTAGGTCATCCTAATGCCAAAACCCCAGGTACAAAGGGAGAGAAAATAAAAAGGTATGAATATCCCTTCCAGAAAAGACTTTCAAAATACCATCTCAAAAAGCTTCCTGTTATTTAGTTTTCTATAAAGTTTTATCACTGCTACATATATGTCCCTGGCTGCTGCCTACACAGATGCAGAAAATTCTACTGTGTCATGTGGAACTTCAAAACCGAATTAAGAATTCCTGTGCAGTGATAAAAATAAAGATTAAGAGACCAGTGGTAGTTTTTTGAGGAAAAAAAATAGTCAGTTATAAAACTTTTAATATTTGCATTCACATCATTGAAAATAAAAAAATAAATCAGAAAATATTTCAAATAATCCTTTAGGGAAAGAGATGCATTTACTGTACAAATATCTGCTTGAAAATACCACATTTCAATGCTAATTTTCTCTTTTTAAATTTGATAGATTTATTTTACAATGTACATTCCTAAACCCTCCCGTTTGTTGTCTGAATTCCTGTTTGTGACCTTGGAATTCCAAATTTATTATGTCATCCTCTGCCTTTTTTTCCAAGGGCATTGTATTAGAAAATGAAAACAGTATGAAAATACCTCCCAGTCCCTGCACACCCTCTCATTTTCTCCTGTTAACAAGTGTTGCCGTAGAAAATTTTGTTTTTCCTAATGGAAGGGTAGCTTATACTTACAATACTTTGCAAAATACAAGGTCTAGCTTTGTTTCACAAACATTAAGGGATGGGTGTAGCAGAAGCTGCTCATTTCTAGCTACTGTTTTGGGGTATGGAGATTTCTGCCTTCATTTAAATTTTCTTTTTTTTTTTTTTTTTAAGGAAACAACAGATAAGACTTTTGGAAGAGTTCCTTCCTTTCTTCTTTTGACTTTCAAAGTGGAGGATTCTGCTTTCGGTAGCACATGATTATTTTAGCAGTTTTCCTCATATAAAGGCAACATCTAAGCAAAGACTGTTTCTCCTGCCAGTAATGAGAAGTAGATAGGTGGTGGTTAAGAACAAATGCCTCTAATGGCTGGACCATTGCTTGTGACAGCAAAAGCCAGAGGAAGTCACAACACACCTAAACAGTAGATGTGCTTTTTGATTCTCGGTATACATGCCCTGGGTCAGTAAAGGGGTTCTGCATTGGAATAGGTTTGGTTTCCATGCAAAGCTAAAGGTACTTTTTTGAGTAGGTTTTCTGTCTGGATGCATGGAAGTGACTCCAGGCACAGGTGAAATTACTTCAGCTGCTGGCTGAATATCCCAACGAGGCTGCAATATGACAGGTTGCAGTGCAAGAGAAATTCATTCATGAGCAGTTCCACTTACAAATGATATCTGATTATAACCTTAGTGCACTGTGAAATATGACATAATGAATGGCAGCCTAACGCTGAAAATCCTCCTTACTTTAATAGATATTACAAATGCTCAACACCTCACAGGATTAAGTTCAATATCAACTTTAAACATAGCTTTTCCTTCACATGTACTAATCTTTCTAAAGAAACGTTGGGATCCAAACCCACAAAAATCAACTTAAAAAAATATTTGTCTGCCTTTAACACTACCAACTTAGACCACAAGGTATGTACACTCCCAAGAAGAATACAAGAACCTATTTCTCACTTTAAATCATAAAACACTGTTTTCTTCAGATGAGGCTGTAGATGTAAACCAGTTTCCCAAAGCTGAAACAAAACTTCTAAAGCAACATAGGCATTATACCATTTTACAATAAAAGTTCAAAAACCCTCAAAAAACCCCAAACAGCTACATACAACTTTGCCTTAGTAACTTTGCTTTTTAAAAGCAAAAGTCAGCTAACATGATTAGTTTGAAGGAAGATGGTTTTCCTACTTTTCTTCCTGAAGCTGCTAACCCATATTTGGAGAAGTCTTCCTTCTGGACACACATCAGACACTCTCACAGAATTTAAGATATTTAATGTCAAAATGTCGATCTTTTTCTTGCATATGTTTATAAAAGCGTCATCTGTGATTGTTCTATATCACCTGCTGCAGGAAACACCTTAAGTTTCAGTGGATTGAAAACACAGTAGGCATTATTGATGAAAGGTACAACATCTGTTTAAATGGCATTTAGGGTTTTTCAGTTGGTTAATAGTTTAATAGCTTTAGCTATCAGAGAATTGCAGTACCTATGGGTAGCACCTCAGAAAAACATGCAGGCATAGTATATGCATTCATAAAGGAGTAAAATTTATCACTGAATATATGGGCCTCAGGAGACCTCTTTATCACTTAAGTCCTCAAAGCAAGGCTCCAGTGGGATTTGAAAAATGTGTGGGCTTTTTTCCAGCCCTGTGAGGTGAATTATACCTTGTGAAACTACAGATATGCCTGTGCAGACAGGTGCAAGCAGTTCCCTCAATTCCTCTGTGCCTCCGGTCCCAGCCGGCTGCGACCCAGCTCCAACCCAAAAGCTACACAAGCACGTTTCTCTGAGTTGTGTAGTTATTGGCTTGAGCACTGTCAGCCTTCAAACATGCTAGCTAAGAATCTACCAAATAGTTCCTGAAGTGAGCTTTTAGTTAAAGCTGTTTAGTACACAGAACACTTAGAAATAAAATTGAAGAAAGTAATGACAGCTTTCTTAATTCCTTCAAACATTAAAAAAACCCAAACATATGAACAAAAGGTATAGCAATACAAATGAACTTAAAAATTTATTACAGAATCATAGATAATCCACAAGGGTCATCAAAGTCCAAGTCCTTGATCCATGAAAGGACACTCCAAGAATCCCACCATGTGCCTGAGAGCGTTGTCTAAACCCTTCTTGAACTCTGCCAGGCTTGGTGCTGTGACCACACCCTGGGGAGCCTGCTCCTGTGCCCAGTCACCCTCTGGGTGAAAAAAGTTTTCCTGATATCTAGTGTAAACCTTCCCTGACTCAGTTTCATGCCACTCTCTTGGGTCCTGTTCCTGATCACCAGGGAGAAAAGATCAAAACTGTTCAGTGACCATTATGCTACATTTTTTTTTTTAATGAACTGAATTTGTAAAAGAAATAAGGCCAAGAGACCAGTACTTTTTTTTAAATTATGATGTCCTTCCTCATTTATGATATGTGCCATAAAATGAAGTGGAAGAAGCAAACGAAGCAGAGAACACACAGCTTTACTTAACAGCTTTACTGGTAGTTTTTGTACTACCAAAACAAACCATCCTGATTTTTTTTATATATACTGGGAATTTACCAGTTCAAATACTACCCAATGACCCTAGTTCAGTAAAGTACCTGCATTAAAGCATTTTCTGAATGAGCAGAATAAAGCAAAAGCTTAAATTAAAGCAGATGCTTAAGTCCTGTGCTGAGCTGGACCATTACTGTTCACATAAATTGCAGTTGCAAGGCAAGCGATTGTTCTACAAATTACTCTGAAATTATTCCAAAAGCTATCACAGATATCTGAGTAATTCACAATACTAGTAAGACAACAGGAAGACCAATTTCTGTCAACTGGTGTTTGGAGCAAGCTATTGATTCCCAAGTGGAGCAAGGTTAAAATGTTATAGCAACATGATCTGGCATGATTTTTCAAAAACTTACAAGCAAGGGAAATGCACCAGGGAATGCACCCAGGGAGCATTAGGCCATGCTTCTGAGAAGGCTGGATTTAAGGGTAGAACTCTGAGGAAATCACAAAGAAAAAAGTCATATGTCTTTCAGTCCCCAAGGATCTGCTTATGAATTTATAGCCAAGGATGTGAACCTCTAGGTTACTTGTGCCTCAGATCTGTAAGAAACTTTTCCTTATTAACTCTTCCACACCACGGATAACACTCCATTTCATAAAATAGTACTCTGTTCTTTCTATCAAATGTGTAGCAAATAAAATAATAGTTTTAAAAAAGAGAGAGAAAATCAGTCTTTATTCATCACGAGGAGAAAGGAATAGAGTCAAAACAATTTCATTCCCCTTTGTTTTCCAATCTGATTTTGAAGGAAAATGAGATAAGCTGAGGGAAAAGAACACTGAAAGATTTCCGAGCTGACTCTCATAGGCTCAACACTAATCAAGGAGAATTTGCAAAATCTGTGACAGATGTGAAGGTACTGTACAGTGCAAAAGAAATGGAAAATATTTACTAACCCAAAGACTGTTGTCCACTAGTATTCTTAACCAAGACACAGTGTCTCCTTTCTCATGTTCCAGTGTGATAAAAACTCATTTATGGAATAAACCACAAGAAAGGTAGGGGTCATTACTTCTGTGCTTGTATTAGACCTGGCTTCTTCTTAATTTTAACATATGAACCCTGAAACAAACATCCATTTCCTTTGTACCAGGGGAAGACGAGGCCTTTTCAAGCACAAAAAGTAATTGAAAAAAGATATTTTCTGGTTTTAATAAGAACTAAGCCAACATGATATAAAAATCCTCTATGTTTTGCAACACCTGTCACAACTTCAAAGAACGTGAGAAGTGGCTATTGCGAAAAATAACAGGTGTCAGCCTAGAGATGTGAGGTCCAATATGTGGCAGAAGCACAGCAATTCAGGCAATTGCTGCTAATAGAACACACAACCCAACCTTCCCTCAAAAAGCAAAATAGAAAAAGCCCCTTATGACCCACAAGTCAGAGTGGATATTTTTAAAACTCTACATGTTCATATTATCTCATAAGTAATATATCATTGAAATATGCAAAGGGGTTCAAAAATAGGTTGGAAAAAAACTGAAGTTAAGAAACCAAGCATTCGGGTCCGGGAAACAGAAATAAATACTGGTGTTTTAAAATACAGCCTCACAAATATTGATAACTGATAAGAAAAAATGCAAAATGGATTATCAGCTAAATACTGATAGAGACTGCATGACCTGGGAAAGATTTGGTCTCCGAATATTAATTTTCCTGGTCATAAGGGCTGTGATACGTGGAAGCCTTTAAACTCATAGATCTCTGATACAATCCTGAAAACTGAATAGAGTTCTCCAGTTAGTCCAAACGAGAACATAGCATGTGAGGGAAACATCAGAGATATTACAGAACTGATCCTGAAAACGAATTACAATTTGACTGCAATTTGCATAGAAGGTCCTGCCTTTCAACACACTGCAGATGAAGGGACTATAGCTGAAATCCCAGGATGGCTCATTTATTATAATTTGTTTATTAATTCATAATTTTTAGTGTACTATCCCTAAATCTCTGCTAAAAGCAGGCATTAAAATTTTTGAGGGGTTAACAATGTAAAATTTCCTTTTCTTTCTTTCCAACTACCCAAGAGGGACAGAGAGAGTAACATCCGATTAGTAAGCGCGCTTCCTCTGTGATGCTAACTGTGAAATATGTAGCTGGCCCTGCATGTTAGCAAGGACTATGTGCACGAAGCATAGAAACACACTGGATTGTTTGAAACATAGCAACGGGCTGGGTTACAGGGTCCTCCCTCACTGCTACCTATTTTAGCTTATTGAGGGTTATTCATGGTCTGGGCCCCCTGAGGAGCTGTCATGGTGACTCATGACAACCCCATATCCGGTGTGTTTGCCACCATACTACGGTGTATGGGAATAGAACAGCTTTGCTTTAGAGATAGGCAGATGTGCACTGGATGTGGGGTGTTCAGGAGGGATTAAGTGATTTGGACATTTTCTCTCAATTGTTATTACTGCACCTGGGAAGCCTATCTCCCCAGGTATAATAGTAAAGCAAAGTCACTGAGATGCTTTGGAGATCCTGGACCTGAATTTCAGAAAAATAATTGTTCTTAATTATAAGATTGAAGAGTGTGAATCTGTTCAGCAGATGAAACTGTTTACTTCGCATGATTAAGAAAACAACCAAAACAGTGTTTGGGACCAGTTAAAAATACAAAGGGTACATCTAGAATTAAGGTAGTTTCTTATTACTTTTAATGAGGCACCTTTTCCTCCTTCAGTGCTATTCCTGCATCTCTTAACATAACTCTTTTCAGTTATCAGCTTATTTGAGAGAAAATTCTAACGATCCTAGTTTGTTCTGAATGTATTTCTTCATATTGCTGGAATCTTATTTTGGGAAAAATGACTGAGGGCATTCATTGTTTTTTTCTGTCTTACAGGTGGTACAACGTTGATTGCCAGCTGGATGAATGCAAGTAGAAAGTCTTCCTAAGGTATTAGAATCCTGCCAGATGTTTTGCTTTTCTTGTTCCATGCAGCTTAGAGCAACAACATTCCAGACAATGCTTTTTACTGAATAGACAGTGCAGGATGCTCTCTCAGAACTTAGGGCTGTGCTCCAATTACCCAATTAATTTTACTCTCAGATGCTGAGAACTTAAGGCTGTGCAAATTAATAAAAATAAATTCTGTTCCAAATGTTTAACTGACAACAAAAAAACCCCACCTTTGAAACCCATATCTGAGTCAAGGTAGAGAGAATTTTATCAGTATTCTGCAGCATGCATCGAAATTCCAAAAGTAGGTTTTTATCTAGGTCACATTTAATATAATTTAGAAATCCAAATGTTCTATAAATGCAGAAACAGTACAGACAACAGCTTATTTGTTAAGCAACAGTGGTCAAAATCTCCCCAGTTCCTTCAAAACCCCAAGTCAATGTTTTTCTTTAAAGTTATGTTCCATGATTCAAGCTCTTGAGAATTTAAGTTCTTTGCTTCTTTGCTGGCTCAGCCAGCTCAGTCAGGTCTTTGTCAGCAGCTGGGAAGGATTGCACGTACATAGCTACCAGTTCATTTAGGAACAAACTCTGATACATTTATTTATGATGGGCAGGAATTTACCCTCCCTGCATTGGTTCTAATAGGAATTCATTGGGAGAAAATGCTGCAGAAGTCCAGTGCTTAGCTGACAAATTGATACATGCGCCAAACAGGATTGGAGTCTGTAAAATGCAACTTCAAAACAAAAGTTTCGGGTTTCACCGCAGTAGCCAAGAAGGTAACATTTCCTGATCTCTTGAGTGGAATTCTTGGCATCATTTGCAACTTTAGCTTTCTACCTAATAGTACCCTAGAAACTGTAAAATATTCCAATTTAAATGAACAGCAAAAAATAGAGTTATGACAAGGGGATAACCGAACACTAGCTCTCCTCTCAGCAGAGAAATACCTCTTGTAATTCTATTTTCCTTCATTAAAGACTTCCTAACAATTTTTTCTCTCTCTTTCTCTCATGTGTATAAAGAGGAAGATAGACATAAAGAGAAACATTTTACAGAAGAATCAGGCTCCTCCACAGACCTCAGTGAACCTCCCTGGCAACGAAACACAGAGAGGAAACAGGTGTGGGAATGAGCCACGCACACACTTCCCTCAACAGTGGCCACAAAATCCAGACACAACAGCTAAATCCACTCCTGCAGAAGCAATGTCTGTAACATAAATTCAATTAGTTTTGTGATAGAGTGGCAACAGTGTGAGGAACCATTTTGAAAAATAGGAGTAGTGGAGAGTATTTCTCTAAGAGACGTCTAGGGAAAGAAAATCAGTAAAAGCCTTCAGAATCAAAGAATACTACCTGATAATTCTCTGACTACTCAAAAAGTGGTATCTCATCGCAGCATCTACTGCAGAACACCTTTGAGGTTCTGTGTTTTTTAGTCTTCACAGAGGTGCTAAACTCTTAGTTGTGTTCATCTGTAAATTATAGAATGCTTTAAGGATCTTTGATCTGTTGTGTATTTCCACAGCATCTATCAAAAGGGAGGCTTCCTTCAAGCCTGGGTCTACAAATAGTGACAAGAGCCAGTCTATAGCTTTGCCTGTGGTCACTGATTCCTAGTTTTTCATCAGCACATCACAAACTGAAGGGTTTCACTTCCATATAATTCATAAAATAATAAAATTTCATATTAAAATTGTAAGTGATTTTTCAAAAATATTTACTGACAGCTATCTCTTCTCATGCAGACTGAAACAATGTGCAATATTTTTGCTTTCTAGCTATTCTCATGATTCTGTAAAGTTTTTTGCTTTAGACACCAAGCAAATTTTTATCAGTGATAGTGTTTTTGTCTTGTTCAGTGTGCTTCCTAAAGTGATATACAGATGCACAATCTTCCTCTTCCACTGAAAATCATCCCATCACCTACGGAGCATAACTCCTACAAAATGTATGTTCTTTTTGCTTTGCTGAGATTGACCAGGCACACACTGCAATTTTTAAAATTGGAAAGGAGATGGCCCTTCTACACGGATGGTAGTTTCTAAGCCATAACAAATTAACTGATCAAACTGTGTAATATTCTCTGCATTGCAGAGTTCATTCCCTGCATGATGATATTCATCACCCACCCTCTTCCTTCCTCCACAGACTCTCAGAAGATTCACACTATATCCATTTCCAGCACTCCTCTCAGATTCCCCAGGCAAATGCCAATCAAAGCTTCCTTTGTTGGTGATATGTACATTCCTTCATGAGCTATAAAGGGTAAGTATGTCCCAACTTTCTTCAGGCTATCATAGGCACGTGCAATATTATTGTCCCATAGTTTATCTTACCATACCCTAGAGAAATCTCATCATCCTGTTTTCTTTATATGGGCTACAGATGTCTTAGCCAAGCTTCCTCACCACTGAGTCACCGACCAGGATTGTTTACATCTTCATAATGAGTCACCTTCACGATTTGGCTCACTGTCAATACTTGTGCTGATGGCTTCAGCCGGTCTCTGCTTTGTCTCATTCTCCTTCATCTTGTCCGTGTAGTTGTACCTGTTGAGAGTAAGAACACAAAATGGCTCCCTCCTACTTTTCCTTTCCCTCTATGTATGCCACTTCATGTTCACTGATGTCACTTTCTATCTCTAGATTGACTGCTGTTCCAAAACTTTGACTTTCATGTTGTTCCAAGTTCCTGTGCCATAGGAAATTCAATATAAAATTCCTTTTTTGCATCCAAGAATATCAGTTGAAGTGCAAAATCTTTATGTGCCATATCTTTGGTCAAATGACAAACTGCATTCAATACGTGTCTTTCATCCTCTTCATTTATAAATAGGGATATTGAGAATATTGCAGATATCTAGGATGCTTTAGAAGTCATGTTGCCTTTTTCCCTGTGATATCTTTTCACTTGCTGGAATGTGTAAATTACTAAGAATTCTGCTGGCCCAAGAACTTTCCTTTTTTCACTATCCATTGCCTTAGAGGTTGATTTTATGAATGTTCTGTATTTATTAATACTTTCCTTTTCTAATCACTATGTTTAGCATGTCCACTCAGCACCTAACTCCCTCTTAGATCTAAACTCCCTGCAATCAGGGGTTGGCTGGGCTCCCAGAGTTAGTCAGCCTCATTTTCTGTTTCACCTTCAGGCTTTCTTGTGCTACTTCAGAGCTATTATAGTTGTGTTTCCAAAACAGCACAGATATTTTAACATTTTCATTGTATCATTATTTCCTAAATTTACACTGTGAATATGTTTTTACAATTATTCCTTTCATTAAAAAAAAAAAAAAAAAAAGTACTTATTAACTTCCCTTTAGGAATCTTTCACAATTCCAGTTCACAATGCACAAGTTACATTTGCTTTGCTGCATAAAAAACCTTACAGCAACTGAATTGGGGTGAGAGGTAAAATACTGCCATGAATTAGAACAGGCTAAGAAACCAACAACAAAGCATCAGAATTAATTATCAGTTTTCAGGGGAAAGGTTAACAAGAAAATGACCAGAACTGAAACCAGTTTGCCAGGTTGAGGGTGGGAAGGTTGGGGTGATTGGTGGTGTAGAACGTAAATGTGTGAATAAAAACATCATTGTATTTGATTATTATTAACAATATAAATAAATAATACCTAAGCTTTTTTTAGCTTAATCCATGGAAATCTCACCCTAAAAAGTCCTTTAAGGACTTGGCTAGTAACTTCCAACATAAGCCCTATTTTCATTCACAACCATTACTTTTGTGGATAGAAACATGGCCTTATCTTGTTTTTAAATACCAAAGTGATTGTGTGAAGGGCAGAATATCTCTGAAGATCTCCAAATTCTGTGTATACAAGACACAGATATTCTAAAATGTAAATGTATTCTTTAATTCTTTGACTTTATTTATTGATCTAACCTACAGTTTCTTTGACATGAGAGCTTTAACCAGACCCACCTATCCACCCAGAAAAAGGGGTTTGTGTCCTTTAGTACCAGTTCAGATTAATGGCCAGCCCTATTACCCTGTTTATTTTTAAATCAATCTGGATAAACAAATCCTTCCATTTGTCATTATTGTTTCTCTTTCTGTAATTAATCCTCTGAGAAGTTACAAATTAAACAGCACTTACTCCGCCAAAATGGAAACTTCATATAGTAGTTTCTTTCATAAAGCACAAATCAAATATAAATTCACATTTTTTGAATATGGAAATACTTGTAGTGATGAAAGTTATACTTAGCACATGTGGAATGTGTGCTTCGTTTTTTTAAATAACAGTGATGCCAGTGAACTTCAAGATGATGAAGTTTAATGGGCCCTGGAACCTGCTCAGATCCAGCTGCCTCAATCCAAATGCTAATGTTGAACTGTAGGCAGGAAAACTCAGAGTCTGAAAGACTCATTGCCCTGGTGGGAAATGCTATTTGTGCCAGTGAGAGGAGCTGCTGGCTGGTTTATATGATTGAAGGATTAAGAACACTGGCCCATGTGAGGTGCATCTTCGTTGCAGACAGGATTCCACTGTGAAGCTCTCCCTGGTATTATGACCATTTTTAGATGAGGCCAAGAATAGTGCTGTTTGTATTGCCTGGGTTGCCTGAGGTATTAATAAAGAGAGCAATAGACACCGTGCTGGATTCCAGAGGTGAAGAATGATATAATATGAAGTTTTTGTTTTCAGATGCTGGACCTAATTTTGGTGCTTTTCCACGTGTGGTTCTGGGTAAGAGACCTGAAGCTGTAGCCAACTAGCTGTTTGTACGCTCTGACAGACATGACCATAAAACAAAGCAGACTCATTATGGGTGGGACAGAGCCAATATCCCAAATTCTGGAGGTTTTCTATTAAGCTGGCATTCAGTGATGCACTCCTGCCTTGAAAGAACTCTCAACAACCAACCAACAGCAACAAAAAATTGTATTCAGATTAAGGAAAACCCAGTTTACCCTGGACTTGTCTCGTCTGACAGTATAGGACAAGATAGTCTCATTTTTGCAGTTTAGTCAAGTGTTATGCTATCCATCAAAATCTGGGATGATACATGACATATGGAACATCTGTATATTGTTCAGAGCCTCAGCATAATTTTTAATTAGAAGATGTGTTTTGAATGTTTTCTCACTGCTAAATAAACCAGACATTTTAAAAACACAAACCCCAAATTATTTATGGGCAAACCAATGAAATCCGCATTCCAAAACCACAACTACCCCAGCCGTGAATGCTGACCTCACCTCTGCTGCTACAACTAATAGGAAAACTGATGCAATACTTAAGCTGGGCATAATTAAGAAGATAAGAAGTATGCTAATGGATTTTTCAATTATTTTGCTAGCTATCTGCCAGGGAGAAAGATGCTGATCCTGATTCTGTTGTTAGGTCTAGTAAACAGTGCAATGACTAAATAAAGCATATGTTAGTGTGAAGCCCAACACATAAAAATGGACATAAGATAAAAATGGAGAAAGTAGTGTGCAAAATTGAAACAAAGGCCCAGGGGGGAATTGGCATTATGAACAATTTCACAAAGGATTGATTTTGTTTACTATTTTGATTTATGCTCTGGGTCTAGAACATGGGAGTGCACTGATGGCAATCCAAAGAGGCATACATAAACTTACAAGAGGACGAGAAAACACACTAAAAGAACTGAATACTTGTGAATTGAGATGACACTCAGTAGTGAAAATATCAAAACTCGCATTGAAGGCTAAGAACTAAAACTCTCATTTGGAAAAGATTCAGTAAAGTTGCTCTGGAATTACCAGATGACTGCAGAAGGCTACAAGAGCAATGTTTTTTTGAGATGACACTAGAGGAAAAGTAGCAAATTCTTAGTGTCCAATTGTGCAAGGTTTGGGAGGCCTTATCTGGAATACTACATACAGCTTTTCTTCGACAAAAATGAATTTATCACTAGCACAGGTACGGCAATAACTTACTAGGATAGCCAGAGGAGTTAATAACATATCATTGGAACAGCTTCATGAAATTTATCTGGGTGGTCAAGTAAGCATCAGGAAAGCAGAATAGTTATATAAGCCAACAGACAGGACTGGCACAATAATAAGACAGCAGGCACTGGTCATAAATTAACTGAGGCTGGAAATTGAAAGATGGTGTCAAGCTATTATAGCAATAACTTCTGAAGGATGAACTGCTCCAGAGTAAAGAGGCAAAATTCATAAACACTTAACAAACTATGAAAACACAAAATAGTTTAATAAAAAACTTGAACAGGCAACTCAAGGCTTTGTTTGCATTCCTAAGTTTCTGCCTGATGAATTCATCTGTAAGGATAAATGCCCAGCTGGACACAACTCTTGGTTCTAGAGGCCCATCAAGTTCTCTGAGAAGAGCTACATCACGCAACCAGCTTTTTCATTATGCCAGAGAAGCCTTCTGTAAATTAGAGGCAGCAATAAAAGAATAAATAGGCTGAAATGGGGTATGCATGCAGACTTGCATAGGAGAGGATGCCACTTTGCTATCTGACCTAGCTAAAAAATCCATTACCTGACAGTTCAAATCTGAAGACCAAAATTGTCCTCAGGCTGTTTGAAATAGTTCTTGACATGTCTGAAGTTAAGGAGAACTTAGTAATCATAGATTATGCTGAGTTGGGAGAGACCCATCAGGATCATTGAGTCTGACTCCTGGCTCTGCACAGGAGACCCCCAAGAATCACACCATGTGCTGTTTCTTTGAGTCCTGTCACTGGTCCTAAGAGAGAAGAGATCAGCGCCTGCCCCTCCTCTTTCCCTCATGAGGATGTTGAAGTCCACAATGAGATCTCAATAAAGAGTCACACTGAAAAAGTGTTTAATTAGGGGCTCAACTTTTTGTTTTATACACTCTTAGTCTCCTTAAAAGATTCTAAAGACGCCTTGAAAGCTAACATTAGTTTTCTACTTCCACTGACAAACACGTTTCACAGGTAATGGAAAGGCATATAAATTAATTTGGCTTTAGTTAACCAGACTGACAGAAAAGTGTTCTAGAGGCATTTTCTTCCAAGTTTACTTGATTCTGCATGGTGGGATATATGCAAGAAATCTCTTTGAAGAAAATAGACCGTAACAGCCATCATCTCTACTGAAGAATATTGTTTAATGTTCTGCAAAAAGATGCAGAAAAAAACCAACCAGGATACAATGATGTTTAAAACAGATTGCATCGATGATACAAACCATAACACAAGTCCATTTTCTTAACATCATTAAAGCAGGGAAGAAAGTCTTTCTCGTTCCATACATTGTAACGTTTTTCTGTGTCTAATTAATTCATTAAATTTAAGCAATAGGTTCTGGCTGAAAGTTCCATATTTTCATTTGAACTCTTGAAGAAATTCATCACAGAAAACCCCTTAGATCTTACTTCACTAAATTCAAGCAAAGTCAGGATTCCTTCAAAACCCACAATTCCTTCATATGCAGTGAATCAAAAACGTAAACATTGGCTTATTTCTGATCTTTTGCACTGCTAAGTTTTGTCCAACATGCTCAGATCATTCATTTAAAAAAATATATGCTTAGTAACTGTTCAAAAAGCGGATTAAATCCTTTAACACATTATTACTGCACTGACTCAATAAGCCCTTAGTTTACCAAAAAAGATATTTACTGTAAATATGGCACTAGAACCAGCTGCATCACATTTATGCAAGAAGAAAACATACTGAATTGTTTAGAAAAAGAGGCATAATATAGTGGTGATAGCTTTCCCCTATACTTCTGAATTAAGAGCTTGAAATACTATGCTTGAAGTCCCATAAAGCTTGGTATGTCTTGGGAGCAGCACTCCTTGCTTAATTTGGGCCAGGCTCCTTTTTCCACTTTGAAGGAACAAAATGAGACTTTAATAGTTCCAGGAGCCTCTAGGTAGTTGCAAACTGAGGGTTCTGAAGCATTCATGTGGGCAGAGCGCAGCCCATAGTATGAAGCATATTTTAGGGAGACTGCCTTGTCAGTCAAGGTTGGACCATCTCTTCTCCTACCCATGCAGAAATAAAACTGAATCATTTTATTCTCCTCTCTCACTGCTTTCTTTGCAAATCTCCATGTTTTTATATGTATTTATATGCAATTATGAGACCTTTTGTGATTTAATACATGCAAGTGAATCGCAGTTGTGATCTTTTAGCTATATCCATAACTCACAACAAGTCAAAATAGATAAGTCTTTGGAAAACACAGTGTAAGACAGCAAGAGTGCAAAGGATAAGTTTCATCACAAACATTTCAGAACTGTGTAGTATTTAGGTTAAAGAGGGGCTTTGGTACAAAAGAAATAAAATCCAGCCCTCTGCCTCATTCACCCCAAAAAATAATAGGATTTCAAATCTCAACATATTCAGACATTCATGTCATGCAGAACTATGTAGCTCAGGGCTTTTAGCCAGGAAATTCTGCAAATGTGTTCTCAGATTAAAAGGCGCCATGCAACCCAATCATGCTACAGCTTTATTTTGAATGCTTGCACCTGGCAAAGTCTCTGGATGAAGATGTCCTGTATTTTTTGGCTTCTGGATAGTTTGTACTATAAAAGCATTTTGGCACAATTGGCATCTACTGTATAATCTCTTAAAAGGGTATGGAAATAAAATCTCTTTAATTGGTCATACGTATGCACATGTCTGGAAAGGTTTAAGACTAATTTTTATAACATGAACTAAATATATAGCCTGAACTAACTTCCTATCCAACCAGGATGTTCTTTCTAGATCAAAGATGAGGATTCAGAAAGAATGCAATGACATTGCATCAGAAAAAATCGCTTACTGTTTGGCATTGCTGTGCAGAGGTTAAAGACGTCTACATGGCAGCCAAGAAGTATGATTTAAAGCTTGTTTGAGGATGTGTGCACAAGCTGCAGCTAGCTGGCCTAGTCATGATAAACATATAGCCTTAACAGAGAAAAGTGTGGATTGAAAACTTCATCTGAAAATTCGGGCAAATATTTAGGTGCTTAAGTTGCACTGAACTCCAAGCTACCACAGCTGATACTTCATTTGTAGGATTTAAATTCCTATCTAGCCATAATGACTAAAAGATTCTGACAACACTTTGTTCTAAGTATTTAATTAATTCAAACAGTGGGAGTGAAATGAGGAGTGGGAAATGGGAGGATTACTGGACCTTTTTATCTGAAACTCCATTTCTTCAATAAAACTATACTGCTAAATTTCTGGGATACTTGTGCTTCCAGCAAAATCTCTACCTTCTATGATTTCTTGTTGCAGTCATTGAGAGTTATTTGGAAAGTGTTTCTGAACTAGGGTTTCCATAAGAAATTTCAGAAAAGAACTCAGACGTGCTCTTCCTTAATTGACTGAATCCATAGACCGAAAAACAATCTTGAAAACCTGGAATAATAGTGCCTGCTTGCTTCAACAGACCCACCCATGATTGTGTGCTTTAATTTTTCAACAAGATGTGGAGGTAGGGCCTGAGGAAACCCATAAAAATGTTTGGTTTGGCTTTCTGGCAGGTTTCCCCAGCTCGAGCGGATGAAAAGCACTGAGGATGCACGATCCTGCTGAGTTTCCATAGAGCGCCTGACTTGAATACCACAGAACATTCTGTACATCCCGAAGCGGAGGATCATATTGCTGTGCTCACTCTGGGGACAGCAACAAGCAGCAGCAGCAACAGCAGGTCATCAACTGGAAACTGGAAACCTGCCATCTTCTAATTAGCTGCTCTCTCCTTCATAATAATCCTATTTAAAATCCTATAAAATGCGAGGTCACGTTTGCTGCACAAGCTCAGATAATGTCAAGCCAAATTTTTAATCATGTCATTAGCCAGAAACACCTTTTTAGATGGAATAAATATCATGTCCTCATTAAAATTAGGGAGTATAATAGGTTCTGTTCCGTTCTTTCCTATTCTTAATCATTGTCCAGATGAACACAAATGTTTCACAACTGAACTAATTTGTTTTAGCTAAAGTCAACACCTTTCAACAACAGTTGAAAAACTTAACTTGGTTTTGGTCTCAAATTCCTGTCTTTCAGACACAAGAATCAAATTCTCATTCTTCTTGCAGCCTATGAAGAAGTATTTTAAACCACTGAAGTTTTCACTGATTCCAACCAAACTTCTGGTTTGGTTGCAACCAAATCATTGCAACCAAATGCAATCACTGGATGCATTTTAAAAGCAAATTATGCCACCTCATACAAAATGAACACAAGACCTTAAAGCAAAGAATATCAGAAGCATCAAAGTCTTACCATCATTTCACAGGTTGTTGCAGAACTATCTAAGACACAGCAAATGTGTGACTTAGTGGAACAGCAAATCAACTCCTGAATCAGGAGCAGAACACGGGTCTTCTGACTCCTAATCCAATAGCATGGACGAAAATGACCTTATCTGGATCTAAAAGGAAGATTTCTCACATCTGGTCTCTTCCCCACCTTCCATACTTCCACCATCACACCACATCACTACTTGTTCAGGATGCTGGATTGAAATGTGGTCCTTGCTCTAGCAATAAAAATTAAAAAATAAAAATAAAAAAAAATTAAAAGAAAGAAAAGAAAATAAAAAGAAAAATGAAGCCATAAACTACAGTAGGTGGGTTCATATTAATACAAATTAATAAGGTTCTTCTGTAGATATGCTGCAGTTTATTGTGCAATATAATATAATCCAAGTAATCTGAGCCCTTGCTACAGCTACTAAATCATTGCCAAAAAAGTGGGGAAAAACTGCCAACCTTATGTGCAAATTATGAAGTGTGTAGATTCACAAGATTCTGCCTTATTGACAGAAGTAAACTCTTTTTGAAAGAAACTGATTTAGATAGCTGATTTCTTTAAATGCATTTATTTTACCTTGCAGGCATCATTCATTTGGGCAGGAAATTAACTTTTCAGCCAGTGATCTTTTTCACAACACCTCTTAAAATTATATTTTTGTATGGAATGCTAGCAAAAAAACCTCTGTATGAATACACCCCAAGAAAAAGTTTACAATGCCTGACAATACCCCAAATATTTCAGTAGGTGCAGAGCATACAGGCCCTTGGCATTGAGTCAAAACTCCAAGTCTCAACTCACAAAACAGCACAGAGCTGTATGCAGAATTTGACAGGTCTGGGGCTTAAACCTCAGGCAGACAGGCAAGCAGCCAACCTTTCAAGAACTACCTCAGCCTGCTGTAGATTTCCCAGCTCTCAGTCTGGACCTTTCGTCAACCAGTGGACCATCCCTCTTCTCCAGTGGTTTCTGTTCTAAGGGAACGTCTTGGGCAATTCCTCTCAACACTCTTCTCACTCTTTTAGGCTCACTCTTTAGTTCCACTCCTCTCCAGAGGATACAGTTCTCCCTCATTCACTGACTCTAGGAAAATGAGATAAGTTTGAAACTTCCCAGCCTTACAACAGATTTCCTTCTCAAACTTACAACATTCAGATCTCTTTATCTAACCTACTAGAGTTTAACAATCATGACATGCAGCATCAGTGTTGCCAGGGATGAACAAAGTTACTAAATAGGGAGGAAAGGGAGCTTGTTACTTTTTCCTAATGCGTTCTCAGATAGGGGCAAAATAGAAGCAGTTCTATGCCTGGAAATGATCCCACACCAAGCCGCTCTCCTACCTCATCATCATCTCAACTCTGCACTCAGTTTAAAAGATATTTCTCACTGTACAGGCTGTGACTGTGGCAGGATCTTCTAAATTTTGTAATAGAAGCATTCTCTGGAAAGACTTGACTACTATTTTTCCGATGAAAAGTGACCAAATGGAATACACTCATGGAAAGTCATTCTAGTGAAATGCTCCCTCCATCTCCCTCCACCCCACCCCCTTTTGCCATAAAACGGTACAGTTTTGGTAAATGCTGTCAGTTGTTTATCTAAAAAAAAAAAAGTTCTCCACATGTAATCTGTAAACTCATGGAATTGTTCAGATTTCAAAATTTTTGGGAAGTTTTTGGTATCTATTTCCACATTTCCCAGAAAAGCTTTGATACTTGTATAAGTTCTTCCTCTTACTTCTTATCATCAAGCAAATGCAATAACATAAGTAATTTTTAAAGATTCAGCTCATAACACCTTAAACACTTTTATACCTAAAGAAAGGACAAAGGAATAAAAACATTGACAAAGTGAGAAAGCAGTGATAGCATGTTTTACCAGTCAATTCATACAGAGTTTTCACTTGTTCCACTAAGAAAAATACATTTACCTACCATCCTTTCTTAGTTTTAATATATTTGCCAAGAGGATTCTTTTCATACTAGAAATCCATCTTCATTGTTCTTTTATCATCTACTGTAAAAACACCTATATTTAGTATCCTGAATTAGTCTGTATGACCAGCAAGGAGTACTAGTCTCTTGAGAAGTGGGGTTTTTTTGGGGTTTTTTTTTGATTGTTTGGGGTTTCTTTGGCAGATTCCAAAAGGTCCTAAAAGTCTAACAAACATTCATGATATCTGAACTGATGCTGCTTA
The DNA here is from genome assembly GCA_013398015.1 of Oreocharis arfaki. Lineage (NCBI taxonomy): Eukaryota > Metazoa > Chordata > Aves > Passeriformes > Paramythiidae > Oreocharis > Oreocharis arfaki. Next base: position 2,496,125 of record VZRR01007149.1, read on the forward strand.
TGTCACGTGGTGACCAGAAGTTGTTAGGTAAATATAACAAGTCCAGTAATTTAAGCATGCCAGAACAATCCTGATAGCTGTAAATAACTGGAACATCCTGGACTGTGACCATATTGTTTAATTCTCTCACCCTGCAAGCATGAGGATGCACATCTGACTTGGAAATTGTCACTGTGCCCAGAATCTGCCTGGCAGTGCTAAGGGGCTCAGGCCTAAAACCAAACCATGCTGGGGCAGCTGTAGCAATTTAACAGTACAGCTGATCAATTCCCACAGGACATTGTCTTTATCTAGGAGTATGGATGTAGACAGCAAAGCCACACTCATCATTAATAATAAATGCATGATATCACACTTCTGTTTCTATGGAAAACACTAGAAATGTTTCAGAGATACACCCCATTACATTACTAGAGCTCTATTTTCTCTTTATTTAGTATATTCAGGGAAAAGGGCAAGTCAATGGAAAGTTGTCTGAATTGATGGAATTGTTGGAAAGGAAATAATAAAAAAAAGGAAGCAGAATTGATAGGCAAGTTAAAGATGTCACTTTTCAGTTTACTCCAGGAATGGCCTAGAAAAGTTTATTTTTAGGATCATGTTTGTAGTCCTGTACTTGAATACCTGTGCTGCCTTTACAGTAATATATTAAACATAAGATTACAAATACAATATACAGATTTTTTAGGCATTCTTTTGCAATCAAGGTCATGTGTTTTCTTAACTAGCTCCAAAACTTTTTTGATTTGAGATTATTATAGGACTTGAGTAGAAATACTGTTTTTTCCTTTTAGAAAAGGCAGATATAGGAAAAGTCATTTTTCTGGTTAGCAAAAAAAAAAAAAGGAAGAATTTAAACTTATGGTTACATCATTGGGAATCTATATTTCAGGGCTGCGACCTTACAGCTGCAAAATATAGAACAAGTTTTATTTCACAAGTATTTGTCCAAACATTTTCTTTCATTTTGATCCAAATACTTTCACACCCACTGGGTTTGACTTTGACTTTCAGGTTTGAACAAACTAAAAATTTCAATCAGGTCCTCAGCTACAGTAAATTGGTATAGCTCAACAATGGGGCAAATCAGTGACTTCAATGGAGCTACACCGATTAACACCGGGTGAGGATTGAATCCTGATCAAATTGAAACTCAATTGGAATTGCTGTGCTTCACCTGGTGTTTATTCACACCTCACATCAAAACCATGCAAAGCTATGAATTTTGCATGATTCTGATCCAAAGCCACACACCATATATGCTTAAAATTGAGTTCAGGTCACTCAGGAGTTGCACAATGCTAAGCAAATCTTTCGATAAATATGGTTTGCGTTACTAGTTTGTAACGAAACTCCGCACCAGGTGACTTTTGTGTGGTCTGGTGTTTCATTGTGAACATTTTGCACTGCTCTAATGAAACATGATTTCCAAGACAACTAGGGGATAAAAAAGTTTCTATTCAATGTTTTACCCACGAGTTTTGCAATACGCATACAAACCATGACCACAACAGTAAACTTCTGATGACTAAAATTTGAAACTTAATTCCCCATTAAAGCACTTAAATAATGTTGATGTGGTCTTCTAGAATGGAGTGCAGCTCTCATTACTGGAAGAACTGCAAGTCAAATCACTCTGCCTTAGGTATTTATATAGCCTGGGATGTCATCAGAGTTTGTCAAGGTATTGAGACCAGCTTTTCAGAGTTTATTCATCAAAAATACCTGAAAAATGCAGGTGACCATTTAAAAAAAGAACAGTGTAGAGCTGGTCTCTTTAGAAAGGGACAGAAAAGACCCTGTGTGTAGAGTGCACCCAGTACTGGCCAAGAAGCAACATGATGACAGGAGGTCTTTATCTCTTCCTGGAGATTTGGTGGCAGTCACATGTCTGGGCATGTGAGATCATGAGCCTGGAACATAAGGCTGCTTCATCTAGACAAAAGTATTTGTATATGCTCACACATTTTTCGCATGTTCCTAAGGTTGCTGCCTTGTCTTTTCCATGCAAGAAACATGTATGTCACATGCACAGCAGGACAGATGGCTCTAAGAAGCTTTGAACTTACTGTATTTGCCCTACACACATGATTTGTACATGTGGGGTAGATTTGATATGCACAAGCAAAATGCACATCTGGGATTTCTGGATTGCTGTGCACAATATTTTCAGGTAGAAAAAGAAGTTATAATGAAGAAAACTGTGACAAATGACAGCCTTATGCTAGTGAGGCTTACAACATTGCTTACAACTGCTTTCACTGTACTCAATAGACAAAAACAAAGACAAGATAAAGGTGAGTATTTCCATCTAGATGACTCCATATTGTAGTGGGCAGCAATAAATCCCTTCAAGTGAGGTGAATATAGAATGTGGATCCCACTCCATGATGCTATGCTCCAAGATATAGGTTCCTACGTGTTTGCCTGCCATGCTGAGCCTTTTGGAAGAGATCACAGAATCCCAGAATATGCTGAGTTGGAGGGGACCCACAAGGATCATCTAGTCAAACTCTTACCCCTGCACATGCCATCCCCAAGAGTCACACCATGTGCCTGAGAGTATTGTCCAAATGCTTTTTGAACTCTATCAAGAACAAAGAGGGATGTATTGTTTGATATTTCTGATGAAGCTTGGAGGAAGATGAGTAATCACCTCCTCAGAGATAGGCAGATGCAGCAATATAGACTAGAAAAATATTGGCCATGGAAAAATTAAAGTTTACAGTGAGACAGCATCTGAACTTAGGCAATTTTAGGGTTAGACAGCACTAAGGAAGAGACAGTCTCTAGGTTTCACATGGCTCAGTTTCATGTAAGAAATTCCGTATCTTTCGTTGAATGTGGCCTATGATAACGGAGTAGGATTTCACTTAGGTACCAATAACTTCAACATGGATGATCCTTAGACTTCTGAAGTTTTGTTGCTGTAAAATGCCATGATCTTAACATGGCTGAGCTATGCAGAATCTGTTTGTACTTGCAGCTCGCTAAGCCACTTCAGCTCCGCATTTCTTTCTAAAACACATAATCTGGCACAAGACTGAACTCCTCATAAGGCACAGCACCGAGGCCATCTTCTTAAAAATCCTTATTTTGAGAGGAAACATTATATTTTATTTATAGTTCAATGTTTATAGCAGTCCCAAAGTACAGGAAGCCTAAGGGAAACCCTTTCCTAATTTGTAAAATCTTGAATTCATGCATTCCATCTTTTAGCAAAGTGACAAGCTATGAAAATTCTGCACATTCCTATCTTTTAATTTAAAGATGTATCAACATAAGGTTCATCAGATGAGAGCAGAAGACCGAACAGCTGCATTACACCCCAGCTACCAATGAAGATAAAATGCTGGGAAAGGGCAAACCAAGGGAATGAGTCCATGGACTTCTGCTCTCCGATGCCTTTCAAATAAGCCAGCGTGTCTCCTTTGCGGAGATTTTCAGATCTACTCTTTTGTATCTTTGAGAATATTTTCCTTAGCACCCAATTCCAATCACATCCTGCCATTCAGTGAGTTTAAATGCAAGCATTCACATCATGGCCGATCTACTGATTGGTTCTATGTTGTTACAATACTGTGAAAATCTCCAGTAGTGATCTGACCATTAAACCAAGCCATAAATTAGACAGATTGGATTAGCGTTTTCCTCTAGGGAAGTAGCATGCTTCTTTATTCAGTATAAGGACTTCATGCTGGCATGATTCTTTAGGCATAAAGACAAGAATGTATTAAAATCAACAATGGTTCAGATGCTTGAACAAAGTATTAGATATATATCACTCATTTCTCCTGGAAGCATCTTGTGCTCTTTGGATTGTAGCCGTGCTGGTACTTGACTCTATTTGTTTCACAGAAGAAAGTGATGCAGGAACTAGAAGACAACATGATAAAAATAGCTAAGCTTTCCCCACTGGAATTTCAAAATGTGAGAGAACATTTCCTCCATCCTTTGGGAAAATTAGTCCTATTTATTGCCAGCACAAAACCCAACATCTTGTCTAGCACTAAATATTTCTCTGGGTCAAAATTACTTGAAGAAAATATTTCATTTTCCAAAGGCTTTCTATTCTGGGTTTCCAGTGTGGCCGTTTACAGAACAGGAGAGACATAATTTTTTTTTTTGGTCACAGTGTTTAATTTTACTTAGGCTACCACCCCTTCCCAGACTCGTAAAAAGGTTTACATACAATAGATCACAGAGACCATAAACTAAAGACAAAGACCTACACAATACTGTTGAGATAATCCTTTGTGCTCTGCACATACCGGTACTGTATAATATTTGAGGAAAAGCACAATAAACTATTTCAGACATCTGTTTTTAAGGTTGCAGAACACTACAATGTAAAAAGCAGATGCTACAAAGCATTCACATTTCCACCAACTTTAAATGATCCTGGGTGTTCAGGGGAGAGCACCAAACTGAGTAAGTGCTCTCCCAACAGACAACAGTAGCACAATGTTAAATGAGACAGATTCTCATGCTGCCAGTATGTTGTACTGTCATGATTTCTTTTTTCTATGATGAAAAAGGTGGTAAGTGGTGTTTGAGAGTCATGCATTTTCCTTATCATATCTGCTGTTAATTCTACTATTAGGTACTATATGAGACTTCAAGTCCCATTTCAAAGAGCACAGCATCTGCTTAGTAGGATTTACACTGCTATCTCTAGTCATCGGAGAGTGTAGATTCTAAAAAAAGCTGTTTACTACCAATATAGTTTGGTGATATCCTCCAATACACTAGATACTTTCTCAAAAACCAAATCTTGGTTCATGGCATAATGAAGCTGAGACAAAGCAGCTTTCATGCAGCTGCTCAGCATTGCTCCTTCTGCCTTGTTTTCTTTTCCTTAAATGAAAGGAAACAAAGGTTCCTGTTTGTTCTCTAAACCTCCTGCCCACCACACAGCATCCTCCATTTCAAGGCAAAGGCACAACGGCCATCAGCAACATAGGTGGGCTTTGGTGAAAGTAAATGCTTCACTAAAGTACATTGTTTCCTTCAAGCAAGTAAATCAAATGCATTATATCACCTGCACAACTTGTGACAGTCACTCAAATTCTTTATGATCTTGAGTAGGTTGTTTAGAAAGCCTTCTCAATGTCCACATCTACAGATTCTGAAGAATGCATTGAGGTGAGGATAACTTGTGTATCTTTAATCCAAAGTTTAAATAATAATTTTCCTTTTATGAGAAAGAGAACTGTAAGGCCTTTCAGGTCCAAGGGACTTGTACACAGTTTTAAAACGCTCTTTCATCTGCTACCACTTTCTACCATTTTTCTGTGCTCTGGAGTTCATGCTTGTTCATTATGACAAAGACCGTTGCTCCAGGACTCTGGGAAGGTGCTCTGCGACCTACAAAGCAAAGATTTTCTTCAGCTCCTCTGCAGGACATGACTCAGTAGTAGGTTTCATAGTGGGCTTCCAGCCAGAGCTCGGCATAATGATCTTGCTGCACTTCAAATTCTAGCATGAAAACATTTGCAGAAGTTGTTGTCAGCTTTTTTTTTGTTTGGTTTGGTTTGGTTTTTTTTCTAACAGCTTCTAAAGAATATTCTTCAAAGACCGTCTATCTCATGTTTACTTACTGCAAAATGAAGCAGTAATCTCCACACACCTAATCACATGAAAAACATATTGGCGTTTTCTTCTTTTAGTTGTCAAAGAAAACCTGTCACTGTCTCTGCTTGTGCTATAAGTTGTCGGTCAACAGATGTTAGCAAGCTAAGTCTTGGGGAGCTAAGGCTCTGCCCTACAGACTGTGATCCTGAAGCTGAGTATGATGGCAATTAACTACAGCCTAATAGTACCTGGAACCTTGGCTCAATTCACTTGTATTCTGGAGCAGGTAAGTAGGAAACTAACATCCGAATGAGCTCATTGCATGGCAATACCCTGGGTAGTTTGGTAGTGAATAAGAATGTGCTAAAAGAGCCTGTTCTCAGGGTTCATGTTCTCAACATTTAAGTTACTTAGGACTTTATAAAAGACTTCAGCAGGAGTTTTTCTCTGAGAACATGCTTAATTAATCCATATCCTGATGACAGTGCACCAGTACGGGGACAGATCTGGCTACAGCCTCGTTCACCACCCTTCCTCCCATGCACATGCTCCTGGTGAATAACAGCTTGGAGACAATATAAAAGTATTCTGAACAAACTTACCACTGGTAAGACCTGTTTCGATGAAAAAATAAAAAAAAAATAAAGACATCACCTTAACACAGGACTAGCTCAAAAAGGATCCAATGCCTTTATGACCAATTATGGTCAAAGAAGCTTTTGTTTTGATAATAGCAGGTTTGACGATAGCTGTCTCCAGAAGGAGGATGTAATGTTTCCTATATGACATACCTTCTGTATTGTGTCTTGTTTTCCTGTGTTCTCTCTTTTCCAGGTTCTATTTGCCTCTCAAATCTTTTCTTGGGTGATATCCCATTTTTGTTTTATTGCTTTTTGTCCTTAGAATAGCAGACCATTTATGTGTTGGAAAACTGTTGCTTTTATGGATGTTCTGTCTCCTGTGCTAAGGAGCAGAAAAATTAATTTACCAATCTGACAGAATTGCAATTAAATGTAAAGGACTCTCTTAAATATCCAACTTTAGAGGAAAAAAACTATTAAAGAAACATCAGATATTTGGCACTAGGATTTTTCTTGATCGATAGATGTACATCTAGGGCTAATGATGCATGATGCATCACGAATATTCATACATGTGAGACAAGGATTATAAATACATATTTTCTTTGTTCTACATCCTAGGTATTTTATATCCATACAGTTTATACTTATGCAGAATTAGGATGTGTGAGAAGGGTGGTCACCTAGATACTCTGGAGGGTGAAAGTCAAATACGCCCAACTATTCCCAGGATGCCAGGTGAAGCTACCTCTGCTGCACCCAGAGTAGGTGCTGCAGGTCTCTTGTGGCTCCTGAATAATCATCGACCGGTGGAAGGAGATGGTTAATAAGAGTGGCATGAGAAAAGAGCAGAGGCTGTGCCCAGCAGACAAAATGTGTCTAGCTATCTCATCACAGTTTTCTCTCTGCAGGGTGTATTCCAGGTACACAAACACTTCACAAGGCAGTGGAAGAAAATCCCCATGCTGCAGGATGCCTTTCAAAGTTCACGTGTATCTTTTCCTCAGAAAAGAGCTTGTTTTTTCTCTACATTACAAGCATCTCAAAACTTCTAAAAACTGCACAAGTATCAGAGCAGATAAAACCTTTATCTGAGCAGAGAAAAGAGAAGGGGTGCACAACTCTGTGGATTCAACCACATCATGAGATAGTTGTCTATGCCATCCTGCCAGAGCTTATTGATGGATCTCTGAAACACCTCTACCTATGTTATTGGAAATCTGATTTCACTCAGTACAGTGTGGTCTGTGCTGAGTGTGAATCCTCATCTCTACACAGCTGAAATCAGAGATGCTAATTATTTTGGAGGCAAATATTGACATCTCAGTAATGAGAATGGTTTGTAAACCAGTGAAGGTGAGTATGCACCTCTAACACTATTCCTTCTGCATGGAGCCAACTCACAGGGGTGGCAGTGGATAGCAGTTCATTTATGTCTGAGAACCCAAAATTAGTCAAAAAAAGCTGCAATAAGGCTTTTCAGCGCTCAGGCACCACTTCTTACCATGGCCTTGGGACCCTGCCCTGACTTTCTCACTGGCATGGCCAGCCTTGCCCTGGCATGCTTGCCCTTATGAACAACTGGCAACTTCTTCCAGATATTCCCACTACAGCTCTCACAGCCCAGAAACCTGGGCAGGACATAGCACATGAGAGCCAGGCATGTTTGTACCCATACGGCATCCTTTTTTATTGCTTTATTGAACACAGCTATTGAAAGAACATATTTTTAGGAATCAAGTTTCATTTCTGAATAATTACATATACTAAAATAAACTAAGTTAATTCCAATGAATAATTCAAGCAGCTGTAATATTTGAATGTATAATCTGCCAGAGTGTTACATGATCTTATTTCCACTTTATTCCTGAAAGGAAGTGCCTTACAAGCAGTGGTACATAAAGTTGTCTCTAAACACAGACACCATCCATCGTAAATGTTTAATGTCCAATCATGAATTACAGCACCTGTTTTAAGTGATCAGCTACTAAAGGATATATATAAAAAAAAAGAGGACGGAAATAGGAGTTTGTTTCAAAGAAGATTATTTCCTGCTGTTGAATTTCTACATCTCAATAAAGTGCCAATTTCAGTCTTTGTTCTTGCAGCATCTACCGTATATATAGCTGAAAACTGAAACAAAGATCTTAGCACAGAATTTCAGTTACAGTACCTCATTTTGCATGCACTTATTTAAAGCGTTAACTATCTGTTTACCTGTGATACACTGCAAAACAGGGCTCACAAACCTTTGTTCCCTTTCTCAATGTTTTTTTCATCAATCTTGTTTACTATTACAATTGCTTTTAGTGCTCCTGATAATTTGCAAAATGTCATATTTATTGCACACACCCACATTCACCTGCAAAAAATATATTCCATGGATCCCCCATGAAAAATTCCCCCTAATCAGAATAATACCATAAGAGTTAAGTGACAGATAACGAATAATGAAGAGTCAGCAAGAACTGGTAAAAGTCAGTGCTTTACCAAAAATAAATAAAATACAGAGGAAAGTAAAAATAATAGGATATAACTGAGAAGGTGGGGAGGGGGAAAGTGGGACAGTTTTGGAATGATTCACCTGCAGAAAAATGGGGAAAAATTTACAGTGGATCTGTTTCTCAGGGAGTTTGGTCCAAGTCTCGTTGGCAAAAGTGAAGAGGCAGAAATATGAAGCAAGGAGAAAGACATAAAAAAAATGGAGTGAGGGGAAGGACTTCATGCCACTTTTTCCTTTTGGCCTTTATATTCTACACACATTTTCCTTACCCTTACTCATACACGTTCGTCTGGGGGAAATGTTGGGATTGGGAAGTGATCCATGAGAATGAAGCAGCTTGAAAAGCATTATATTAGTCTGTGGAATAAGTAATACTTCAACCAAGTGAAGTAATGGAAACCACTTCACCCAAGTCATTTAAAATTGGACTGAATAAGGCACTGGAGATTATGCTGAAGGGAACAATTCTGCATTGGCAGGAATATGGACAAGATGACTTAATAGATCCAGTGTCCTTGTGCCAAATCCTGAGATCCGGATCCAGTTTTTATTACTCTATCTTTACTCGAGTTGAACTTCCATTCACGTTATTGGGAGCTCATTCTGACACAGGGAAAAAATAACCAAGAGTTTCAAGATTTATGTGTAAAACTGTGAATAAAACTTAACTTGTTGCATAATAATTACGAAGTGTGAGGGCAAAAATAATGGATCTATACAGACCACTCCTTGAATTATTCCTAACAGTCTGATCAGAAAAATTACAGTTTATCGAGTTTAATTGGTTAAGACTCACCAGAATCAGTGAAAACCCTACTGCCCACCTGAAATACGTCTCCGTGTGTATGTTATGCTGTTCCTGAAATGGGTGAAAATAATTGTGAATAAAATATTGCAATGAAAATTAAAGTTTAATTATGCTTTTCTATTTAAGCATGGGAACAGTATTAGATGCTTACATTAAAAAAACACATAATGCAGATATAAGAAGCAGCATTTTTTCCTCTTCCTTATTAAATATCACTGTGGCATTTCAATGCAAACAGTAGAAGGTTTAGGGTAAATGAAGTCTATTTTCCTTGGTGGAGAAATGTGTGTAAAGGAATCAAGGCTCTTCAGAGATTCTGCTTAACTCTGTTTTGTTTTAGTTTTACAGCAAAATAGTACTAATTAAACCAAAATTAGTCTATAAATGCTATTAACACATTTAAAATGAGAGATTTGAGTGTTCTCTAGGGACAGAGATGTATTATGTACAGAGGGGTTGGTTTAGATGCAGTTAAATAGTTCCAATTTTCACTTCATTCTCATTCACACCTGTTGCCTGCTTAGGTTATTCCTGGCAAGAAAATGGTGAATGAGTTCTCCCTGGCACACTATAGAATGATCATAGACAGAAAAATCAAAGGCTCTATTGAGTGTACTGAGGGGGGGGGGAAGTCAGAAAGATAGCTGAGGCAGCAAATTCTACATTTTGTAATATATAGAGATATACATTATTTATATTAAATTTTCCAATATGGACGAGAGGATTGGGAACTATAGGACAGTGGAATTTTTTCATTCCCAATTAAAAAAAAAAGACATGTTAATAGCTGGTTGGGGTCTTATTAAAAATTTTTACACCATACTGAAAAATTTTAAGAGAAGCTTTCTAATATTCATGGCTTTAGGAATTCTTGTTTATGCCTATACCGAGCACTAGTCTCTATGAAGGGATGAGATTTTACTTACATCTTTTTGGACTAAGTTATTGCCCAACACTATTAGGCTACAAAGAGTCATATACAAGAGTCTCAGAATGGGAAGAACAGAAATCTTATCTGACTGTTTCTTTCTTTTCTGTTTTTTTGATTGTTTGCTTTGGAGGTATTTTCCTAAATCTACATAGAAGCTGTAGGAAACCTGTCATCTTTAAAAGTATCATGAAATCAAACTGAAACTCATTAGTGAGCACATAGAGATGGGGGGGGGGGGAAGCTGGGGTTGACCAATGGTATGGGGAACCAGGAGGGAAGACAGCCAGACATAGTTATTTTTTTATAGTGTTTGATTGCATTAAAACTTCATGAAGACCAAAGCATGTATCAGGTCTTCCCCCAGGGTCTTCAAGCACAACACAAAATTGGTGACTACAGAGCTTATGGTCTATACAATGACCAGAACTGCTACAGTCCTCCCCAGCTTCAGCTATACCCTGTAGATGCACCTGATTTCTGATTATTTTTAAACCAAATAAAGTGTCTCTCTGCTTCTTTAGGTATGGAAGGCATTGCTTTCACAGTATGCTTCATCTGGAACTGTATTTAAGTAAACTCAAGAGAACCCTATATAGGCAATGCAAAATCATGTGTGATTTTTTTTGTTGTTGTTTCAATAGACAGGGCTTGAGTAATGTCAGGGTTTATGGCTTTTATTTTATTTGGAGGGACCACTTTTTAACGGAAGCAGGAAGCAGTCTTTGGACACAGTAAGTCACAATGTATAAATAGCTCTACTGAGAGAATAACAAAGACTCTTTTGTGCTTTTTACCAGCATGGCCAATCACATATGCAACTTAGAAACATAAAAATACCTCATCCTTACTTATGACACCTATATCTTCCAAAAAAATTATTAAGACATCCATTTAGAACTTCTATCAAAAGCACATTATTTTCTGTGCATTTCTGATGAGAGGTCATCCTGAAGCTGAAATTATTTTCTTTAATAATTGTAGAAAAATACAAGAAATTTGCTGTTGTTTACGAAGTAGAGCCTACAGTTAATTCATCTTAAATTGGAATACATTCATGGAAATATACTTCTCCATATGGTTTCATATTTATTTCTGCAAGGTGAATACAGTGACGGCATTTTTTCAAATTAGAATCCACAATTTTTTTATTAAATCAAAACCAGTAGAGTTTCAACTTAGCAAGCATTCTGGACCTCATTTCAAGCCATTTTAAGGAGGTCTGAAGTTTATTGGATTTTAAATACATCCTTCTCTCCATCAAGAGTCTTTTAAAGGATAGTTTAATCTGTCTAATTTACATTCAGGAATTTCATTTTACATACCAGGCTCTGGGACTGTCAAATCCTTTGGCTTTTTATTCTTATCAAACATAATAAAGCAATCATATATAACCAGTAGGATATATTTTTTTGATTTTTATCCAAATATAATTTTCAAACCCAATTTAGGTCATATAGGATGCCAATTTTGTACAGTTAAGAAGTTAGATGGGTTTTCCAAAGGAAGATTATCAGTAGTAAGTATAAACACATGTTAGTTCATTAACTCTCTAAATAAAATATCCAGCACATCAAACTTCATTCCCTCCTACACTTTCAAATAGTACAATAGGTCCTACTTGAGGCTCTGTAAAAAACACCCCAAGCCAGTAGAAATCATTGGCTTTCCTAGTGGAGTTTCTACATGGGCAAACTCCAATACATCCGAACATTTTGCTGAGTGGGCTTGATCACATTTTGAGATTTGGGACTGATAAGGATCCCATGCAGCCTATTCCATACACTGCTTAGAATGGCTTCCAGTAAAATATTCTCTAGCTGCTCCATAATTTAAAAGTGTTATTATGTCCTACTTACAAGTAAGGACAGAAGGTTAATTTGCCTGTTGTCAGTCAATCTTTCCTTTTCCCCTTCTCCTCTGCAAATATAACACCGCATTTTTACCCAAGAAGCTTTGCCCCATTTAGTTAAAATCAATACAGCTTCTACGCAAGGTGTTGATTTGCATTTCTTAATCACGAGTATTTTTTTTTCCACTGTTATGATAGAGTTTAGGGAACATTTTTTTCTTCCTGCACTTTGAAAATGAAAGGTTCTTTTATTTCCAACTTTAGGAGCAACCAAATCCAAACCCACGCTAATCCCGAAAGTCAAGTAAATTCTAATGACTCCTTAGAAGTAGTACTAACGTTACCAATTACTTTCTTCCTCTGCTTAGTGTGATGCAAATTGATATGAACCAATAAAAGTGGGTTTGATTGCCCTGTGCAAATGAATTAGATGGTACCAAAAAACAGTAATATACCCAACTTCAATTAAGTGCCAAGCATTTTATTCCTTGTACACACAGAATACTTTAAGATTAATAAAATATTCACATATTTCTTAGGCTCAGTGAAAAAAGAAGTCTGTCTTTAGAGGAGCTTTGTACTCTAATGGGGTTAGATGAGAATTCTACAAAATCCAGTACACGATTCTCATTAATATAAGCCAGGTGAAGTTTCACTGTTACTCAGACTTAAGTAAAAGCTATTGTGAAGAATTTCTTATCTCACGTACATTAATCTGTTTGGACATATAGAAAGAGGACAATCCCTCCTTTTCTCATTCTTCAAGCAAAAGGAAAAAGACGATTCACATTGCTGGTTCTTCAAGAAATTGCTACATCATTAAATCAATCTTTGTTAATATTTCAACCCCTCTTTTCTGCAGCCAGCCAGCCATATAGTACACATTTGGTCTTGAGGCCAGTCCATCCCATGTCTCACAACGATAGTGAAAATCATTTAGAAGGCTATACCACCTATTTAAAATGCAGGGATAGTGCGATTTGTCAAACAGACAACAGCACTTCTCAGCACCTTTTCACAAGAACGGAGCACAATTTTCCGCCTTAAATACGTTCACATCCAAACATTCAAAATCCTTTAAGCAGCCACATCTGTGGTCCTAAAGGAAAATGTGAGTAATAACTCAGACTCCTAAGCCTGTCCCACTAGCGTGGCCCTAAGTCAGAGGGATGTCATAGTAGCCTTTTCCCTAGGGCAAATAAGAAAAGGCAGCAGGATTCAAAACATCTTCCTGTGTCTATCTGTAAGCAATTAATCTGCTCTGCCTTGAACAGTCAGCATACTAACCTTTATGTCAGCTCATTCATAGCAGCTGGTTGTTATGGTTCTCCACTAAAACCTTTGCTCACCTCCCATTAGTATATTTGCTTTGCTCCCAATTCCTGCCTCCAGTGACAGAGGGAAAAGGAAAGTAAGCGCTCAGGTGATGCACACATTCTGTTGTCTGGGCTTTCATGGACATGGGGAAAACCTCGATATTTGTCCATCTCTAGGTCTTTCCCAGTGTAAAGGTGGTTAGGACAGCACAGTGTCAAACTCCCTGTGGAGCCTGTGGGCCAATATTCATCAAAGCCAAAGATATCACAGTAAGTAAAAGTGTGATCTGGACTCACACTGAGTGGTATGGAGACATCAACAAACATACAGGGCTAGAGAGATAGCTCTTCCTAAATATATAACCTGGGATTTTCGTATTGCACCTCCTGGGTATAGTAGTGTTTGACAACATTTATGGAATTGAATCCATCAGGAAAAGACAACACACAGGTTTAGTAGCAACCAGTCATGACTCAGGTCAGAGACATGGAGACTGGATTGTGATTTCAGGGTAGGCAATGTCCACAGTTCCTGACTGCATTTTCATCAGGTATAATTTAGAAAGTCTTTATCACCTCCACCAGAATGGAAAATAAATATTAAAAAAATCACTTCAGTATCTCACAATATCCACACTTCAGCAATCTAGTAAATAAGATTCATTTTACATTCACACTTGAATTATTGTTATTCAGCCAACAAAAACAAAATATGAAGCCCTACTGAAGAGCAGTTTTAATTCGATAGCATTTCTGAAGTGTCTGGGGATATCTGCTGTCTATGAATGCTGCATAAATTCTGCCATTGTTTTCTACAGTACTGCAAAAGGAGAACTTCCAAGTGTTGTTCACAGCAGGAAATGCCTTCAGCCTATTTCTACCCACAACCAATAATTCTTAAGTTAATATCTGGTGGGCCCCTCCAAGCATTTTAAAATCGGATGCTTTCTGCAGTGGTCTGGTAAGGACTGTATGACCTACAAAAATTGGTAGCCTGAGTTGTGCCATCTTATAATGACGTGTTCTAGTGTCAGTTTTGTTTACTGTATCAGTGGTGCAAGTTGTGATTAGAAAAAAAAGTAGCATACAGCAATTAAAAGAGATTTTTTTCTTTGTATGCCTTTTTTTCTCTTTCTTTGCAATAAAAAAAAAACCTTACTCTGATCACTGCTATCCTATTCCTCCTCCATCTTTCTTCAAATCCCTCAGTCATAGCGTTGATGGTATTCATTGAGATTTAGAGTACAAGAATTTTCTATTTCATTTATCATTGCATTAAACTTGCTTCCCTTTCATAAGAAAGTTTCATACTACCTACCATATTATTACACATGACCAGTCTTAAAATAACCCTGTATTCACAAACTTTTTATATGCCATAATACAAAAGAGCTGCATATGCGACATCAGACCGTAAGTCCAGTCATTATGTTAACAATAATTAAGCTATTAAGGGATATTTACAAAGAAATATGAAAAAAAAGGCATAAGTAGCATGTTTATATACTCAAATAGACTTATTAATCCAGACAAAAGATAATGAAAGGTGTCCTGATCATGTCATTTTCACCTTGTCCACCAAGCTTTTGCACCTTTCAATCCAGTCTACTTCTATTGTTCATAAGCAGAACTTGACATGTTGAAGTGGAAGACTGTGACAATTTATGCTAGCTGAGGAACTGGTTCTAAACCTCTAACCACACTTCATTTAAGATTTAATAATATACATCCTACCAAATAAATCTATTTGATATTATGAAAAGTGTATTAGGAAGCTAAACTAGATAATTTCTAAAGTATTTGTGGGGTTTTTTTAAGGAAATGTGCATGGTGGAAGATACTTTTATTTACTAAAGTGCATTTTTTCTATGAACTTTTTGAAGTTCAAAGGGATAGGAACCCAAAAACCACAGAGTAAAAGATAAAGCATTAAATTCTCATTGTGGTGTACACTAGAATCATTTTGATGATTATGCAAAAGAGGAATTTTCAAGCTACTGTCCTGTTCTTTACATTTTAGCATTAGCTTTGGGATAATGCATTTCAGAAGCAGACAATACTCACACAGTTAGAAAGAGATTACCTTAAGTCTTCTTTATGAAAAAGCAGGGAGAAGCAGGAACCTTAAGCTCACAGCTATGTCAGTTTAAGTGTGCTGACCTGTTTGTGTTTCACTGCATTGGTGACGAGAGCTTTGCTCTGATTTGAAAGGTCAAACACTGGACGAGCTACTCCTTACAGACTGTGCTCTTATTTCTAGGTATTTGTTCATAGTACTCTGAATGTTCACCAAATACACCTGGGTTTGTATTTTTCAGATTACATTCTTTAGAAAAGAAAGAGTCACCCTCTTTCGATTCATAAGGTTAAAAAAGCCGAGTCAAAGTACAAAAGTACAATTTCTCAGTGTGTCTATTCTATCCTTATTTGTTCCAGTTTTTGAGTGACTGAGCATTTGATTCAGCTCAGGCAGTCACCACTCCCAGTTCCTGAGCCTCAGCCAGGTCTCTCAGGCCCATTCACAATTCCAGCACTAACTTTCCATAATTATTTTATTTCCTTAATCTTCCCAATGGCTGGTTCAGCCCCAGGTGGGCCTCATTCCTCTCCAAGTTCAATAAGACAGTCTCTTACTCCCTCTGCTCTCCTGTCTCCTCCAATTTTGATTTTTGTTGGCAGCCCTACAGTATCTCCTGTCCTCTCTCTTATGCACACACAAACACACATCTGCACACACACACAACAGATGGAAAATACCATTTGGAGAAAAACAATGGCAAGTTGCAATTTTTCACACCTAGAAAAGAACCAAAAGCTGCACAGAAAAAAAGAAAAAAAGAAAAAAAGGACTATGAGGGAGAAAAGAGGACCACAAAACTGTAAATAAAGAAAAGGGGAGGGAAAAAAGAAGAGTTGGAATATATGAGTAGCAAAAGAGTGAAAAAGAAATGTTACTCATATACATAAGGGTGAGGGGGAAAAAAGGAAGCTATACTGGCACTGAGGAGAAGATATAAAAATAGAAAAAATTGAAGCCCCAAATAACCTGAAGCTCAATGTAGCTTTGCATTTCTACCTCTCTGCCCAAAATTTCTGTCTCTAGAAATGTTGAAAAAGATGCAAAGAACCCCAAACAGTTTCATCTTATTGTCTCAGTCTTTGCTTACCACATAGTATTCCCAAAGCTGAAAATGTTAAATGCTTGAGCTTTCCCTCAGCTTTTTCCACGTTAACCTGGAGTGCAGTACATGTCATTATGCAAGCGTAATGCTGCATGCTACACCCAGGTGTAGCATCTAACTGCAGTCTTCAGAGACTGTCTGTCGGCTGCAGCTTAATAAACTATTTAAATACATGGCTGATTTAAGGCAATGGCTGTGTCTAACCTGTGGAAGCCGGGTGCACCTCCCAGCCCCTACAGCAGAGTGTGTGTGTGTGTGTGTGTGTGTCTGTCTGTCTGTCTGTCTGTCTGTCTGTCTGTGTGTCTCTGTGTCTCTGTGTCTCTGTGTGCCCCAGCTGCAACCTGGCTTCTTGCTCACTCCCTTCAAGCCTTCACCCCCACACCCCAGTTTCCAGCCCAGCCAGGTCCCCCCGGGATGATCAAGGACTTGCTTGTGGAGCACACCCCACCGCTCAGACAGAGCCTCTGGGAGTCATCGAGTGTTATGTTTGCAGCAGCCTGAAGCAGAGCTTTGACTCAGGGTAATTATCTTGTGAGCTGAACCTTGCACGAATATTGTCCACTAATAGTTTTGCTGTGAAAGAGCGTATCTTTTCTCACTCTCAAGAGCAGAAATAAGTTCAGTTCATTTTTTAAAGAAATTACTTTAACAGCTTGTGCCATATTTAGGAAAAGGAATATAAGCACACACCAGGGCCAGTCTGGTAACAAAGGACACACATTGGTTTGGTAAAAGCAACCAGAGCACTCACATGGCCATGTCGCCATGCACTGCACTGAAAGTGTGTTCATAGGTGTCAGTAGTTCATGCTTGGCCATCTGTATTTTGTCAACAATAGCAATTCACTTTTTAATGAATGTTTAAAGTCTCAATTCCCACAGGAGTAGCAGCTACAGAGAGCATCAGCTATTGCTGAAAGAACAGGGATTCTAGGAATAAACAGAATATTGTGGAATGGCAAATGGGAACCAGTGACCTCATTATTCTGGAAAATGTCTCTTTTTCAACCTCAAGGAACTCTGACAATTGTAAAGGTTTAGTCTTGAACAGTAGAGTTTTGCAGAGATAGAGTGAAAGCAAAACTGAGCCCCCTGTGTACTTATGGCAGTTCTTTATTACGTGCTATATATTATCATGTTGTGTTGTGTTTTGCTTTATCGTTGTTGCATCTTTATTAAAGGTGGGCCAGAAATAAAACCCAGATGTAAACATACCTGCACTTCCAAGGCACTTGGCTGAAGTTAAGAGCACAGCAGCTGAAAGCCATCCTCAGCATGTATTCATCTAGAACATTTATATTCTTCTTCTCTTAAAGTGAAAAACAAGAAAAACATTTAAAATAGCAAATAAAATATTGCTGTTGTAAAATAATTATGTATAATGTTGTTTGCTACATTTTAAAATAATCCGGCCATGCAGGTATGGGTAACGATTCTGACTTAAAAGAGGAGAGCAATTTTGCTCTCTAGTCTGCAGAATACTAAGAATTCAGGACACATTCTTGTCCGTAAGTCTAGGGATTTCCTTTGTTTAGGCTTATTAGGCGAATTACAGACTGGTGTCTTGCAGTCAGACAGTGAGGTCTGCACTGGATTATTGAGTTGTAGGACACAAAACCATATAAAGAAAGAGATATCATTATTCCAACAACAATGGAGGAGAAAAATATCCACTGCTGACAGGCCTACTTACTTACAAGTCCATTGGTGTCAACATATATAGCAGTAGAGACAGGCTAGGTTAGGAAAGAGTTTGTTACATCTGGTTAAAAGGGAAGTGTGAGAGCTAAAGGGGAGCAAAATACTGTATGTCAATATTTGCCCTGCTGAGGAACAGCAGACATACTGGAACTGAAGGATACCATATATAAAGAAGTAACCACATGTAGTATTTCAGCCCTGTGCCCCAGCTGTAAAACATTATTTGAAGTTATAATAGTTGCACAGCTGTGGGAAGGTGAGGGTCATCCATTTTACATACGTATTCAAATTAAGAATGCAGGACTCCTGGCACAGAGCATCAGCAATGATATGGCCTCAAAGGTAGGAATGTACAGAAAGACAAAAACCTCTTTTTGTTTTCTCCTTTGGAGGTGGATGTGAACTTTTTCACTCCTCTCTTCCTTGTGCATGATTAGGCCTGAAGATGGAAGTTTATGAATATCCTGAGCAATTAAAGTACAGATGTACAGAAAATTCAAGAATTAAAATTAAAAAAATAAAAAAGTGTACAAAAAGGCCTGATTTACACCTAAATCAGGTGGTGTCTAAATGCCCTAACTGCTTTCTTCTGCAATATTCAAATGTGTTTCTCGAATCCCACATCTGGTCATGGATAGATCTGCCCGGACTAGACTTTCCTTATGCTCCATCTGGATCTAGAAACTAGATGTTTTCCACATATGAATATGCCTGCACAGCAATACACAGGTCACATGTACCTCAACTAGCTCTTAATGAAAAAGTCTGGGTACCAGAAGTTCATAATTTATTGCTCCTCACTGACTATTTATCCTCTTTTGATATGTCTTCACAAGCTTCCACCATGACAAAGAAAAACAGAATTACTGAGGTTGGAAGGAGCCTCAGAAGATCATCTACTATGAACCTCTGCTCAAAGCAAGCTCAGCTAGAGCAGGTTGCTCAGGATCACATTGAGCTGCAAATTCAAATACCTCCAGGTACAGAAACTCCACAAACTTTCCAAGCATCCTGTTCTAATGTTTAACTACCCTGACCACAGTGGAAGGGTTTTTCCTTATGTTTAAATGTAATGTCTTCTGTTTGAATGTATTGATTGTATCTTGTGCTGCTGGGGCTCAGGCTCCACAAGCTCAGGGTCTGCTCTAGGCAAAGGTCCTAGCCCCTTGTCTGCAACCAAAACGCTGACCTTGTTCTGCAGCTGCCGAACTGCAGGCAGAGCAGGAGCTGTTTCCCTGATGCCCGAAGTCGGAAGCTTGCAGCCCTCACCGTCGTAAGGGTCTCTGACACCTCTGACTCTGCCTGCCCTTCTCTTCACACAACTGGAGTTCAAGCTCTTGCAGCAACAAGGTCTTGGAGACGATCTCATCAAACTCCTTTCCTTGTCTCTGATGCCATGCAGCCTGTAGGCCTCGCACAGCTCTTCTACTTGGTGACACAGATCCTCTGTTAGTGCACACGTCCTGCAGCTAAGGACACCATTTCCTCCAGGCCCAGCATCATGTCATGCCAGGCAGGCAGCTAAACGCCACACAGCTGCTCACTCACCCACCCCCACAGAAGGATGGGGAGGGAATTCAGAGACAAAGCAAAATTCATGGGTTGAGATAAGAACAATAATAGGACAGGGAGGGAAGGAGNTTAATAATAATAATTAGAATAATAATTATAATACACAAACAAGAGATGCACTTGCTCACCACCTGCCAACCGATGCCCAGCCATTTCCTGGGCAGTAGTCTCCAGCCTGCTTTCTCCATAGTTTATGTGCTGTGCATGACACCATGCAGTACGGAATATCCCTTCAGTTAGCTGGGTTCACCTACCTTAGCTGTGTCCCCACTCAGTTTACTGTGTCCCCCAGCCTACTTGCTGGTGGGGTTGGGTAGGGTGAGCAGCTGAAATGTCCTTGACATAGTTTAAACACTGCTTAGCAACAACTGAAACTTCAGTGTGTCATCAACATTATTCTCATACTAAATCCAAAATACAGCACTGTACCAGCTGCTAGGAAGAAAATCAGCTTTATCCCAGCCAAAAACAGGATATGTCAGTGAGGCATCCCTGGACCCATGAACCTGCAAAGCTCCATCCTCCCTTGGGAATTCAGGTTAAGGACAGAGGAAGATACTCTAGTTTCTGCCCCTCCTGAGAAGCCATCACCACTGCTGAGTATGTACGCCATCCTCTACAGTTTCTGGCCCCCTTCTGTGCTCCCTTCTGCTCAAATTGACACAGACTGCTGCATCTCCTGGTTGCACCTGTTAGCTGTACTCTGTCACACATCTGTGTCACACTGGTATGCTTAAATCTCCTGTGGGACATAACCCAGCTGGTTCTCTTTGTGCAAGACCGGCAAGACATGTATTCCTAAAAATACAGTAACAGATGCGGTCTTCAACATTGCCAACAGAAACACTGGGGAAGTAATTCTTCTCGCTGAGATTTGACATTATTAGTTGCATATTGGTTCTAATGCAGTTCTAATCATGTATAAAAAGCAGACATTGTTATTCTCTATTTTTACTCTGGAGTAATTCAAAAGACTTGAGTAAGCTCTGCTCATACCATTTGAAATAGGTTAGAGGCATAACTTGACCTTCAGGAAATGGGTACTATCTATTCATTTACTCTGGGCAGTTCACTGTTTTCCTTTTGATTTTAGGTGTCTCCTTGGTCAGCTAGTCAACTATTCTAGATACTGGTCTAGAACAGTAATGGGAATCTAGACACCTAACTTAGGGGAAAAGTTAGTCTCTACAGATCAGAAGAAAAATACTTAAAGGTAATTATAATTTTAACCTACTGAAATTCCTGGAATTTGGATCCAAAAAGATTGATGGCCCTAAATGCTACAGATGATACGAGTTCCAGGTCCTTAAATCTCCAAGGACTAGGCATTCAGAGGCACAACACATCTGCTCAATGCATGAATGAATGCAGAATTGGTTGTGATGTCAAATGACCAAGTTGGATTCACAACTGTTTAGCATTCTCCACGAACATAATTCTATTTCTTATTCCTATTCCAGCAAAGATAATGAATCAATAACTGTTAGCTGCCGAGAAGGATTCAAGACCTTTGAGAAAAAAAGTCTACTTTTGATTATGGCAAAATGAGAAAAGTAAATTAAACACCACCATCACATAATAACCTGCAGTCAACAAGGAATAAAGATAAACTGTTGAGATCAGAAATGGAGTCTTCCTTCTGTATTGGGAATTGTGAAACTTTTGAAAATAGATCTGCCAGAAATAAATTATATAATTTTATATATAATAAATTAGATTGTGTTGGTTTGCTTCCATCTGGTAAAAGATGTCAAAGAACATACAAGCAGAATTTAACAGGCAAATGAACATTCTTTCCCATAAAGGCTAACAATATGGAATAGAGTGTGTATATCTGTTCAAATCCTTTTTACTTCCCAGAACAGCCTATTGAGAATGAACCATGGTCTCTGCTAGATTCCAAATCACGCTCAGGTAATCCTGGGGAGACCAGTAATTGTCTCAGGACAAAATCTTGCAGAGGACCTTTCCAACAGTTTGGCAGTAGAGACAACCCATTCAGGCATTCATAACATACCATGGAATACCATTTACTAGTATAGACATGTCCTTTAAAACTGCAAAATCTAATACCAATCTTGCACTTAAAAAGAAATTTTTTTTTTAAATGTAAATTCATGAAGTTTTTTTAAATTAGGAAATGGATTTAAAGACGTATTTTTGAAAGGACAAAAAGCTTTTTAGTTTGATTTTCCAAAAATAAACCAGTTGCAATAGTGCTGTTTGCCCATTCATCTATCTGTTCAACTTGCTTGCCAGTTCTCTTCAAAAACTTTCAAGGAAGTATGTGAACATAGAATACAAATCCCAGGAGCAAGACTTTATTAATATCCAAATCAGTCTGTATTTCCTGACTTCAAGTCATTATATAAGATGTGATTCTCTCTCAAAAGTTTCATTTTAAAGGATAATGCTAGAAGTTGGGGTAGAAATTGTTGTTACGTAAGTGATCATTCAAATTGCGTGTCTGCATTCAAGGCTACAGTACTAACAATCACCCTGTAACACACACAGGTGTCCAGACTCGTAACCTGTTCTGCCTCTTACAGGCCGCTGTGGCTCTCAGAGGGCCACAGCACAAGAAGCACAAGTTGGAACACAGGAAATTTTGACTAGGTGTAGAAAAAACAAAACCAAAAACCATTAGAGTGGTTGGCCAGAGAGTCTGCAAAGATTCCTTCCTGGGTGATACACCAGGGCAATTGCACAAGGCCCTGAGAAGCCCGCTTTAGCTGGAAGGAGATTTGACTACACAGTCTCCAGACGTTCCTTCCAACCCACACAATTTTATGGCTGCTTATATGGAGTCTATGAGCAGAAAAGGAAGAGTTAGTGAGAAAACTTAAATCTGGTCCAAACAACTCACGAAAGAAAAGTAAACCTTGAAATAGATTCACATCTCATTAGCAACTAACATGTGTTGAAGGATATATGTATATCTTACTGGATTGATTCGATAGTCTTTTTTCTCTGTTCAGCTGCAGGCATTTGACTCCCCTGTAATCTATTTTTAGTAACCTCTGAATTTCTGAGTAAATCTTAAAAGATGGGAGGTTTTCAAGGCTGTCACCAATAACCTATCACTGATGTACAAAAAGTTTCTGGATCCAGCAATTTAAGTGAAAGATATATTTATGTATAGACATACCTGGAAACAGCAGAAAACAATACCAAAGGACACAGAAAGGTCTAACCCTAGTCAAAATCAAATGGACCTAGAATCCTTGAATCCAATGCAGAGTTGAACAACTGCCGTAAGGCCATTAAAACAAATTAGATAGAGTTTTAGAGGAAACAGTCACAAGAGTACAGACTTCTGAAAAACGTGAAACATCAACCTGAGTGCTGAAAGCAAATGAGATACTGCAAGTAAGTTACAATATTATCTGTTGTTTCTACTGGCTTTTTAGGGAATGGAATTTTGTGCACATCCATTACAGATAGGCTGAACTCTACCCAAAAGGGTGTTGTACCTGACTTGTACTACACCTATAAATTCAAACAAATACACAGGGCACAGACAGTGAAAACCAGAATGAAAGAAATAAGATGTGCAATACAATTGCCAAACACATGTGTTTTGTGGTATTTCTAAACACCGAAGATACCTAGTCAGCTCACTAGCTGTCACTCCAGAAGGACACAGCTTCTGCTTATGTGGGAAGAGATAATCTGGTGTCCCAGGTAGCCTGTTTTATCTCAAATGGTGCCCACCATCTGTGTTTAGGCAAGTGAATTGAAGACTGGACAAAAAATTTCTGTCTGTCTCACTTACTGCAGAGCTGGCTAGGTTTGCAGTCCCTTGTTATATTTCTCTTCTTACCCTCTTCACCCCTCATGCTATGGTGGGATGAAGTAAGAGCCTTTCAAAGAGAAAAGCAAAAGAAAGCCTTGTTTCAGACAGAAAGAAATAACCTGGTAATTCAGGCAGCTCAGACAGTCCAAAGATTTTTATTTCCAAGCCAAACATTTTTGGCTATAGAGGTGATCTCAGACACTGCTATCTTTTCTTTGGGTATTAAATAATAGTATTCTTTGTTTAAAAAAAATATCCATTGAAGCACTGAAAGGAAAGGACTATCCATGTCTTGTGTGACTGAAGCAATCAACTTTTCTAAAACCACAGGGAAAATCCTGCTTCAGATAACATTTATTTACCAAAAAATTCCCTCAGTAGCCTGAGGCTAGACCATGCACATTTGATATGATACAGACAGGAGACTGTATTGGAATTGTTGCAGATAAATTTCATTGAAGGAAAAAGGTGTGAAATAGTTTCTGTATTAAGAAGGTTGAGCAGATCAGGACTGCTCTGGTTGGAGAAGCAGTAATATAGGCCTAATAAAACATTGAATGGCAAGAAGAAGGTGAATAGAAATAACAGTTCATGGATTCTTCTCATACAAGAACTAGAGATTATCAAATAAAATAGCAACTGGCAAGCCCAAAGTAGAGATCCCTCATGCAAGACACTTCATACATGGTACACACAAGCTCTGTGAATCCTTTTTACAGGATGTTGCAGGTGCTACAATTTTATATTGTGTGTAAAGTAGCTAGAAATGGGGAAATGGGCAAAAATGGGGGGAAATGTGGAAAAATGGGGAAAAAAATCGAGGACTAATAATTACAGACATGTCACATGACTGACTCCAGTTTGCACTGGCACAGAAAATTTTACTATATGTTTGGCAGGCACATACTACTGACTGTTGTGAGACAGGATGCAGGGCTGGAGAGGCATTTGGGCTGCCTGATGTGGCCATCCCTATAGTCTTAAATCCCTTATCTGAATGAAGCAGAGCTGTGTTTTGCAATGAGGGTGCTTCCAAAGAAAGAAACAGAAGCTAACCTATGGCTCTGTGATTTTGAGCAGAAACACTACCCTGCAGCTCCAAAACTCCTTCTGAAACTTGCTCATCTATTCCCAGCATTATCTGATGAAAAGAACAATAAAAAAAGAACACTTTGTTTAAAAAAGTCCCAACCAGCTCCTCTGTTATCCAAACCAAAACTCCACACTTTTCTGAGGCTTCCCTTCCAGAACCACAAAAGATATTGGCACGTTCTATAGACTCAGGCACCAGTAAAATCCAATATGTATCTAAAGAAGACTGATTGCCTGTCCTTACTGAAATGATTCTAAGGCCCAGTGCTCCACAGGGGAGAGATACAAGACAGCCAGGAAAGACATTGTGAAAACAGACAGTGAGCATATAAATCACCAGTGCAATTCAGACATGGAAGCTAGAAAGATGACTCCTGTTTGGAAGATAAACTACACTGTTCGTGCTAAGGCAGAGCAAGCAAATCTTTCAATATAGGTAAAATGCAGAATACTGCGGGGACGAGAAAGGAATCAACCTTCTGCCCCTACTGTAAACATTGGCTTTACTGAGGCAGAAACTGGAAACGGTTATTTTTTCCTTGTGCTGAAATACCTCCAGACCATAGCAGGGAGGAGGATTGGGGCACTTGCCTACAATGATTCAATCTAGCATGGAAAAAATATATGTTCTTACGATGATTTTTTAACACCAAAGAATTTGTCTGCTTTAATAAGCCCAGGGAACCTAGGTGTCTGGTGATTTCTTGTCATAAATCAGGAGCTCATTAAAAGAAAAAAAGTATGAAAAGAAGGCAAAGATTCTGGCAGGAGTCTTGAGAAAACAATTGAAAAGCATTTTTGAAGTTTCAGTCATTTTGGTGCGATATTGCAAAGGCTACTGCTCTGAGCAGTAGTAGTTCTGAAGTCTGTCAACTAAGTACCTTAAAGCTCCTGAATTTACTGAATTTTAGACTACAGATTCCGCTTTCCACCTGTGACTGAATATTGCCTGCTTAGAAGGACTTGCAAAGCTGTGGTTGTGGGAGGGAGCTGCAGAAAGTCATGCTACCTGACCAACAGGAAATTCAACGTGCATCAATTCCAAGAGTCCAAAGAGCTGTTGAAAAGTAAGATAAGGTTCAGAAGGGGATTACTGTGTCCTAAATGTGATATTTTTATTGAGAGGGCAATGCTTAAATTACATTTTTATGAGCCAGAGTGGCATACCATCACTTTTTCATTTTACTGGGAAGCTTGCTGGGACTTCTCTGGTTCACAGCTGCAGAATGGATTAATTTTATCCTCTCCTGAATGAGACCTTCAGTTCCAGTGTAACTTCTAACTGGAAAGCAGTGTGCAAAGATACTACAAGAGCAAAATTATTGTATCATCACAGTAAAAGAGAAACAGGAATAAAAATTAATAAAACACTAGGACTTGAGTCAGCAAAACATTTATGCGCATGTCAGCCTTAAGCATTCCTGGTTAGTGAAGCACTAAAGCGTGTTCTTGGGCTTAATTGAAGTTAATGGGATTTACATAGGTCCTGAAGGTAATCATATGTTTCACTGCTTCATTAAATCAGAATACAAGTATTAAAAGGCAAGGGCTATCCTCAGGGAATTCCACTGAAATACAGGGTGATACAAAACTATAAATCATGTTAAGGTACTTATTATTAAAATTCAAACACAAAAATATGTTAAAGAAGGTGCATGGTGCATAAGAGCTGAGCCTCAAAATAGCACTTTGTTTAACAAGATATCTGAGACATAGGACCTGTTTCAGTGTAAAATCAGAAGTAGATACAGTGAAGCCAAGGCTGACGCAGCTGAGATCAATATTAAACCCCAGAGAAGGGGAGTGTTCTAAAAGTTTGGGGGGAGGGGAAGAAAAATGGAGAACAGGCCCCCAGAGAATGTGATAAATGGTGATGGGTTAGGCAATATAGTTCTGCTTCCAAAAGCCAGGCTTAATCCTCACTCAGGAGTAGACATTGTGCCACGTATTTAATCTATCCCTTAGAGAGAGTCAAAAGGATCAAAAGCATCACACAGATACTTAAAGGGAAAGGTCATATTCCCATTGAGGACTAATGACTATATCCGTTCCTGCAAGCAAGGGGATTTCTGGTGAGGGAACTAAAACTGCAGTGTTTCCAGCATTAACTCTGGCTGTAGGGTGTCTGCTGCCACAACAGCTTCTTGAACCCTTCCCCTTTACTCCAAACTACCCTGCTGTGAACTTGCAGCTCCCCATGTTTCTCCTACAGCTTTTCCATACCTTTCAGCAAAGGGATTTCTTTAACAAAACTAAGCTCTGTGATCAGATCACCCGAAGCCACTGCAATGTCTCAAAACTACCAAAGCCTTTGTGGTCACAGAAGAATTGTAGAGAGCTGCTATAATTTAAGAGCAGGGATTTTTTTTTCCACTGTAGTGGTTCAATGTGTGTTGTGTGCACACATGTGCTTCAGCACAGATGGAGATTCAAATGAATATCAGACCCTTTGGTGTGAGTTCAAATTTCCTGAAGGTGTTGGAATGTCTGTAAAACATCAGATGCCCTTTTGGTTGCTTTTTTTATAAATACATTTTAATTCTCTGCTGATTTGACATTGCACTTTATTTAGGAAAATCGGGGGAAAAATGACAATGTATTGAAAAAAGTTACTATGGAAAAAAAAGAACAGGGAAAGGGAAGGAGGCTTGGATGTCCCTGGCAGCTACCTGCTTTTCTTATACAAAGCCACCTATGATTCTTCTACAACCACAAACAAGCCAGGTTTTCTTTGTGCTCTGTCCAGAAAGGAAGTTCAAAATATGTACATCTACTCCAAAGCTATTAATCTTTTTTATAAGATTATTGGGGAGAATAGAGAACCATTGTCATATTTCTTAAAATTAATTTTCCCCAAAGCTTCAGGAATCTTTAATGTAAGCTCTAAGATATTCTTTCTTTTTTTGTCTCCTAACACATTTACCTCCTAAACAATAGTTACTTCATGACTGCTTTACTTTTTTACTGGTTATATCCATTTCTCTGTTTCTTCAGGAAAGAAAAAAAAAGACAAAAAAAAACCCCAAAAACCCCAACCCCCAAAATGTTAGACCCCTGCATTACTGGCTTTAGTTTGAGCTTGCTGCTATCAACCCAGACCCACATGGCTGGAGAGGCTGTGTTTCCACAAAGTCTGAAGGATACACTGAATGAAAGAGTTTCTAAATGGTCAGTAATACCAAGAAAACAACAATCTCTGAACCTTTGGATTCTCAAAAATTATTTCAATTGCATATTGAAAGTAACATAAGGCAGAACAGCAACAAAAATCACAGTCAGGCCCCTAAACAAATGTCATCACTGCTTAGACTTCAGTAAGGGTGTTAATTATTATCACAAAGTGAGGAAACCACAGAATTGCTGGATGAAACACACGTTTCATGTGGAGAAAGTAGTACAAACAAACCAAAAACATTCATCATTTTTCATGGAGTACAGAGAAGATGCATCTATTTATTCAACAAGCCTTAGGGATCCTCCTCCTGTACAAACTATCTAACCTAGTACAGTACAGTTTGCATCCCAAGGCTGTTACAGTCTCCCATATGCTTGTAATTTATTAACTATCTCAGCTATGAGATTAAAAGTGGAATAATTCTGAGTGTCGTTAAGAGGGAACTTCTTGTATAAAATCTACACATACTGTACTATGATAACAATGCCAGAGAACCAACCTTCTCCCATACATCCACATTTGCAGTTCTTTCACATGAGATTTAAACTAAATTTAGGAAATGCAATTATTCTATCTGTGTCTAGGACATGGAATATATAAAAGGTGTGCTATACCCTATGAAAAAGCTGTGCACATGGTGAAAAAATGTACTTCTCACTGCAATACAGCATAGGGACCAGTGATGCACGTAGTTCAAAAGTTATCCCAGAGAATGACAAACACCAAGTATTTCACACTAAGGTGGCAGAAAGGCCAGAGCAAGTAGTTTTTGGACAGTCTGTCTAGAAGGTATCCTTTTTCCCCCTTTAATATCAAGATGATTTGTTAACTAGAGCTGAATAAAAAATAACATATCCTAGTATGTATATAATACAGGAACATCATCTAGCCATGCCACAAAGATTTTGCTATCAATGGACCAATCTAGGAACAAAATTAGTTAGAATGTTGAGAACACAACAGAGACTAGGCAGCTCACTGATCTGCACTCTCACAATTAAGAAGGACACAACCTCTCCTGGTATGCACTCACCATGATGAGCAATTTTTAGAGCATCTCCTTGTTATAGATTGATGTCATATATGATAAATAAGCTAAGCTGACACGCTTAGTTTATGTCTCTATTGCCACATTTACCTGAATCATAGCCACACTGACAGACCTTAGTTTTAGGCTGATATCAATCAACTTTGTATAGGTTTGCACAATGGATGTACACTGGTTTCAGCAGGCAAAATCCAGGTTGAGAGAAGGCAGGAGAAAATCTCCAAGTGCCTTACAGTGGTGATAGAACAAATTTCACCAATTGAAACTTTAAGTCAACCTTCCTAAACCCCTGGAAATTCCTAGCAACAGAATCCTAGAACTGGTGTACTTTAAAAAGTTAAATTGCTTTAGGTTAAGTAACTTTTAACTTAGGTCATTCAGCATCAGCAGTTGGAGCTAACTTACCAAGCTTGACTTAAACTGGGTTTAACACGGTCTGCTTTTTCAACTGACCCAAAACAATTCTATTCCTATCAGTTTTCTAACTGATGTACAAATTAATTTTTTTAAAATATCTCTTACTCATAAATCTGCAAGCAAAGCCAGTCCTGCACAAACCACACCTTTCCTTGAATTTACTGCCATCATTTTAGAAAGTTTATTTAAAAGGATATAACCCAAATATGTGCTTTTCTATGAAATACACTTTTCAAGTTCATTTTGCCAGAGAAAATACTAATTTTCCAGAATGGCATATTTCATTTGCTACCAAAGAGGACTGACTGTAACATAAAGCGGGTGGCTCCTTTAGAAGAAAGAGAAACAATTTGACATGGTAGGTCTGGTATCCTTCTGCAATATCAAATGAAGCCCTACATTTTCAAAATGATGCATGGGAACTTAACCACGTGGTGCCCATTAAAGCCCATGCCAGCTCTCATGGTTTATGAGGTCACCAGAAGTCCTTGATGGAATTACACCCCCATCCTGCACGGCGGAGTCTCTTGTATCACAGATTCTGAACCAAAGCCCATAAGGTCAACAAAAATGTCTGCAGTCAGTTTGCTCAGGTTTGGATCACGTATTTCCACTGGAAAGAGAGAAACAAGAGAAATAAATTACTGAACAATTGTTAGTGTAACAGCATGGCATGGATCTTATGTTGATAGATATTCCTGTATGGTAAGGGGGAAATAATGTCTTCCTGTGGTCGTGCTTAAGGCATCTGAATGAAAAGAGAAACACTGGGGAATATTTCTCTGAAAAACAAAAGGACATCCTGTGAGAGTGCAATTACAAAGTAATTCTTTGAGCATTCTTAACAGCTATCAGACAACATACGAAACACAGTATACTTGAAGAATAAATATTCTGGGCTCTTTGTGCATCATGTGCATTTTTAGAATTTGCTGTTCTGGTGCACATATGTCGGTTTTGTATTTATTGGACCGAATCTTTTAAAATCTATCAAAATAGTAACATTCAATGTCCAAAAGTGAAACCTGGCACTCAATTTTCACGAAGACTTTGCACATTGTTGTGTTTTAAAACACTCAGTAGTTAATAAAAGACTGTGGTCTATTGGTATATTGGTTTTCTCGTATTCTCTCCATCGGAATATGATCTCTCTTTAGCAATAAACTGAAATGTTGATTGAATACTTTCCAGTTCTCTAGGTTTCTAGGAGTGTTCCTGGGGTTGTATCACTAGCAGTACAGTGACTGTTAAAAGAATCCTTCTTGGAAAATGAAAAGCCATGGTACCACTAGGGTCTCTTGTATCTGCCTATGTAAGGTAGAATAATTTTATCTAAAAAGTAGATGTTTGTCAAGTGACATGATGATATTCATTACTAAAACATGGACCAGCAAGTTTCTAGGAATTTGTATGCTTATCAAACATAGTCTGGATTCTATCAGATTATGAAGGGTCCTAAGTTAGTTAACATCTTAGGGAGCAATATGTATGCATTAGTACATGCATACCTCGCAAACAAAGGTCTAGAAAGAAGAAGACATGCTTATTGAAGGAGTTTTCCACAGAGCAAAGAAATAATGTCTCTGAGACAAGCAGCAAATTAGGAAGCATAACAGTAATGTGATAAGGATTTTCACCAGGTGTTTCCATGAGTGCGTGGTGGCTGTGGTTTAGTTAGGCTTCTGTTACCCAGGGCTATGAATGGGGCACCCTGGCCAGCCAAAAACATAAGCAGAGCTGCACTTATTTTACAGCAGCCAACAAGATCAGATTAGAGAGAGAGAGGAAAAAAGCTGACGCTTCTTGTGGCACCTCTCTGACCTAGGGAATACACTATACAAATATAGCTGCACTGCTTCTGGATTCAGGTGACTTCACACTTACTGCCCTGCCTGTCTGCGAGCTGGAGAGGTCACCCACCAGATAAGTGTGAATTAACCATAAAGGGAATGCAGCAGTGTATCAAATGAATTTCTGTAGCAGCTGTGGAGGCTGTGGCAAAATTTCAGAGGTTCTGAAGGGCCGATCCCAGTGGTACAACAGCTTTTCATTTTCCAAGAATGGCCGATCCCAGTGGTACCATGGCTTTTCATTTTCCAAGAAATATTCTTTTAACACACACTGGAGTATATTTTCTTCCGCCTTTTGTTTTAGTTTCTGTTCTTATTATTCTTTGAAAAGAAAGAAAAGTCAGGCAAGTTCAGAGTGGGGCAACTTTTTCATTACAGAATCCTGTGAAAGAAGCATTGTGTACGCATGTTCACATCCAAACCTTGTGATACAGCCTGTAATATTTTACCTTTTGCAGCCAGGCTCCCTTTCTTGCCTTTGCTTAAATGAGCAGTCAGTATACACACAGCTGGCCTGGGCTATTCCCCCCTCCCATCATCTCTTCACCCCTCTGAACATCAAGCACAGCTAAATTTTACTGATTAAGCCAACACTAAGCAGAAGAAAAAAATATGCATTCTTCATGCTGTACAGCTGAGCAGGGCTAAATGGCTAATAAAAGCTCCCAGGCAACAACTTTAAAAGGAAGAAAGGAAAGGGCTGGTGCTGTGGGTGGAACTGGAAGGAGAGGGAGACTGGATTGGTGGGCTGTGGAGGGGAACATATCACCCCTTGAGCTGGAGCCATTGCCAGTCCCTCTACATGGTTGAGCAGCACCACCTCAAAAGTGCATGGTTGTTTCTGCAAAATTTTTACTTCCATCTGAGGGCACTTTTGTGTGAGCTGAGATCAAAGGCATTTGAATTATATACTATTTAACTTAGGTAGGTTTTTGACATGGATAAATACTTTGCCAGCAGCATAGAAATAGTAAATAAAAAATTGCAATCTCTCATCTTACACCAATACTCCAATGCCCTATTTCTGAAGATGTATTCACAACCCTGAAATTCAGGTTGAACTACTACATAGCCAAGGCTTTTAATTAGCTTTTGGGAATGAAAATGTTAAAATACATACCACAGAATGGCCTGGGTTGGAAGGGACCTTAAAGATCATCTAGTCCCAAGCCTCCTGCCACAGGCAGGGACACATTCCACTAAACCAGATATCTCAGAGCTCCATCCAACCTGGCCTTGAGCACTTCCAGGGATGGGGCATCTCCAGGTTCTCTGGGCAACCCGTTCCAGTGCCTCACCACCCTTGCTTCTTTCCTAGTATCTAATCTAAACCTACTCCCTTTCAGTTTAAAGCTTTCCTGCCTTGTCCTGTCACTACATGCTCTTGAAAAAGTCCCTCTCCATCTTTCTTGTAGGCTCTCTTCATTTACTGGAAGGTTGCAATTAGATCACCCTAAAGCCTTCTCTTCTCCAAGCTGAACAATCCCAGCTCTCTCAGCCTTTCCTCGCTGGAGAGGTGCCTCTAATTAACTTGGTGGCCCCTCTTTGGAGTCGCTCCGACAGGTAAATGTCCATCTTGTGCTAGGGACCCCAGAGCTGAATTCAGTCCTTCAGAGGAGACCCCACCTCGAGTACAGGTGTTGAGAGATTACGAAATCCTACTTAATAGCTCTATGCTGCTGGAGCTGTCACATAAACTAAAACTTTGAGCTCCTTTGCCCTCGCCGCCCACAGGGGCCGCGTCAGCGATGCCGGAGCTCTGACCACGGCGCGCGCTCCTGTACCGAGCTCGTCTTTTCCTTCCCGTCACCTTCACCAGGCTGGGGCGGCACAGGCTCCCGCAGCCCCAGGGCGTGTGCCCAGGCCGGCGCCGGGAAGCAGCACGCCGGCCATCCCGGGGCAGCCAGGCCCCTTCCCTGCCGCTGGAACCGGCCCGCGACGCCTCCCGGCGCGGCCGCCAGGGGGCGCCCGAGCGCGGGCCGCCNAATGTCAATGTGGAGAGCAGATTGGTGGCCATCGAAATGGAAGCGATCGCAGGGCGAAGTCTGCGCTCCGCCTGCACGGCTCTGGGTAGGCAGAAACTCAGGGAGAGCCTGGGCGAAGGTGTCCCGTTTGAACGCTGATTAAAGCAGCCCCTTCTGCGCAAAGCCCTCAGGTGGCAAACACGGCCAGAAATTCCAAAAGAAAAATGGCTTTGTAATTCACAAGTTAAGGAAAAATAGCGGACAAAAGGCTTTTCTTTTTCTTGCTGCCACCCTAAATCCATGTTTCTTTCTGAAATGTTATATACCCTTTTCTTATTTGGTGTGTTTAGTTGAATTATTTTTTTCTCCTTCAAATGGTTGAGACATAAGGATGCATGAAAACAGATTGATATAAACTTTGAGATTAAGACTATAAAACGGGAAAATCTGAGTTAATTCTTCAGATTTAAAAAAAAAAAAAGAAGAAGAAAAAGGAAAAAAAGAAACACCATAATTCAGAAAGGTATTAATTAGTAAGAGGAAAAGTAACTCATGCTTTCCTGTTAAGTTATAATACGAATGGTAGCATTTTGAACTCTTGGCCTAAAATAGTTATATTGAGCTTTGATCCATGAGACGTTAACAGACGGGAAGCAGAGGAGTGAATTGGGGTGAATTTAATAGTATCCAGAGATAGAATAATTAACTCTTATGGTGCCTATCAGCAGTGAGTGTCTGAAGAAAAAGGCTTTATAAAAATAAAAACAGAAAGGGTGAAGGGCCATTTCTGTATATTTGAGCGGAGAATGTGACACCCTTCCCTAAGATGAGTCATGAAATGAAGGCCAAGTTTGTCTTCTTTATTATCAACCAAAGAGGGCCACTGTTTGCAAACAAGATGCAACACTGTAGACCAGCAGTTACTGTCACTGTCGCTTGTGGGTTTTATTCTCTTCTTACATATATATATTAGCAAGCTTTTCACAATACATGTATGAGTGCGTGGATTAATGAGCCTTCTTATGAGTCATAAGAGCTACAGAAGTTCTCCTTTCTTTTCAGCCTTGGTAATTAGTGAGATCAAATCCTATTTGCTTAAAACAGAGTGGATCTGTGTAAGTTGGCTCAGCATAGGATGTAGCACTATTATGCTTCCTGATTTAGTTCTAAGTGTCCACATCAGTTCATATGTAACATTAATATGTATTATATCATATATGTCATGTTTTCATGTTGTAACAACCTAAGCTCTGTCTATCTACAAATGCAGCACCTTTGTGGCTGATCAGCGGTATTAAGGCTTCTCTAGGAAGGACTCTAAAAGTAGGATATAGATGGGGCTTGGAAAGCGTGCGTTGACCACAGCACAGATATGCTCAAGTGCTGATTCAGATCTGTGCTCAGACACAAGGTGTCTGTTCTCATGTGTACCTTCCTGCTTAATTGCTATGTTAATCACTGTTCCCAAAAAGATATTGAAGTGCCTGCAAAAACATGCAGGACATATTCCATAACTAACAGCCTGTAGGCTGAGAGGTAAAATGATTCCATAAATACTGGAGAAATGCTCTTTACATCAAAAGAAACAACACTTCATTTTTCAAAGGCTAAAACATCAGCACAGGTAACAATGTCTTTAAAAGCGTGGAGTAGATATTAACCCACTTCACTAGAACTACTCAAAACCTCAGAAAGATGTACTTCACATGATTATATATTATATACCAAAGGGAAAGGAAGGAAGGAAGAAATCTCCCCAGCCTTTCTGCAAATGCATACAATAGAACTCATTGAAAAGCCTCTCAGTATATTGCAGTACTGAACAGTAAATCAATGTAATCTGAATTTCTGCAGTAGCAGGAAACTTTCCAAATGATCGCTATAAATGGAGCACATGTTTTACGTATAGGTTACTATTTTTGGCAGTCCATCAAACTCCTTTGATGTGTAGACAGTGGGGTTTCATCCAGCTAGCAGGACAAGAATAAAAGGTCCATATTCTGCCTTCTGCCAAGATCCACTCAGAGCAGGAGATGAGGAGCTGGTTATGGTCACACAGCTCTGCGGCTGCTCCTGTGTCAGCCTGAGCCACAGCAGAACTTAGATAAGCTCATGTTTCAGCCCCTGAGATGTACCCGCTAAGAATCAAGAGCGCTCTGTTCTGCTTCTGTGGGTCTCTCAGTCACTCCCTGTGCCAGTACAGAGAGAAGAATTGGCACAGGAGCTGTTTATACCACCTTGCACTGGCTGCATGGTTCCTTATATAGGGAACATCCCCCTGGGGCCAGTTAAGGCAGTGCTCTGGAACACCTGCACAATACAAAGTGACGGAAACCAGCACGGAGAGTCTGGCCCGTGAGTCCTCAAAATGGAAAAAGGCAGATGAAAAAAAAAAAAACTCCAAGGCAAGGGAAACCAGGCATTGCATGCGGATTAGAAAGAAAAGACCAGAATGAAAATTTGTAAAAAGGAGTAAATCACTTCCTGACTGCAACAGAGCTGAACTTCAAAAAAGATCCACTAAGCCCACAGCACTGCTGCCCAGGACAGACAGTGTCTGAGTGTCCTTCCTCTCCTCGGGTTTCTCATCAAAGATAATGTCAAGATTTATGAATCTCTTTCTGAATAGTTCTGTGAGTTTAAACTAGCCTCAGTCCATCACAGCCTCCACATAAAGCAGCAAGCAGTAAAGTGTTTTGCCGCATGTGGATAATGCACTATGGGACACGAGTGTCCCATAGCTATGATTTTGTGGCTGTCCCATAGCCATGATTTTGTGGCTCTCCAAGCTGATTCCAACTACAGGGAGAAGCCAGTGTTGACAAAGAGAATTAAAAATGTCTAATTTGCCCTCTACATTTTTTTTTCTTTTTTTTAAGCTCTGAAATTCATTGCACTCACGGCATATATATATAAAATACATTTTCATTAGCCCGTCATCAAAGCACACAAATACTAAAACCCCTCTGCTGTTCTGAGTGACATATTTCAGGAATAACTACTCAGAAATAACTGCTGTAGATGTGTCTGGCTGCTGAACATGAAAGTATGGGTGCTGCTGACTGCCTGGCAGCTGGCCCAGCATTTAACCCTGCTGTTTTAAAATGTCGTAAAATAAGCACAATTTAATCTTTTGAAACCTTTTGGTCAGTGACTGTGATTTCCGCAAAAAATGACTTCAAAGGAAAGACAGGCACCTTTGTTGATGCCTTTTTAAGCAGTCATGAGTTCCAAATTATTTTTAAAAAGGGAAGCAGAAACCTCAAAGTGTGTAACACCTCCTCAGAATTAGATGCTGAAGCGATATGTAAACTGAGCTGTAAAAATCGATCCTCCACTAGTGATGTGGCTCAGAATGATATAATTAAAAGATAATGTCAATGGAAAAAGAATATCATCATAGACTAATGGGCTCCTCCTGACATATAAATACCACAGCAAAACCTCTATTTTAATGAAAAAATACCATTTAGAAGCCAAGATATTTGATTTTCAAAGCAGGATGTGTTGAAAATGTTCTATTTCTGTGGCTATATTTCTGTTTTGCCAAATATCTGACACAGAATTAACACTTCAGCCTTGCAGTCTTCATGTAATACCCGAGATTCCTCCATGCCTCAAAAGCACCATGCTTTATCTGTGCAAAAAGCAGCTGACCTCTGAAAATAGTGTTCTTTTTTGTTAGTGAGTTGCAATCTTAATGCAGACTGAAGGTTTTATTTCCAAACTTAGATGTGGAAAAAAATTATTCGTATGTAATCATTTTACATTTATTCCATTCACCTTGATTTAAGGAATGTGGGTATTCCTAGGCATGAGACTGTTTAGGTGGTTGTTTTTCACTGCAGTAAAAATGGAGTTAAAAATACCCTTTAAAGACATAGGAGAGGAAAAAAAAGTGATATGAAGATACCTTGAATAATTAAACATATTTCCAGTCTACATCACATTACCCTTTTTACCTTCACAAAAAAAATCTTCTGTTCTTCTCAGGTTTGGGTGGGAAGAAATGCCTTTCGACATTCCAGTATAAAAGGAGAATGATATGAAGAGCATTTGATCTATCACTGTATGCCAGGATGCTTTGAAAATGCCTACCAGATGCGGCCCTCAAAAGGCTTAGGCATCTTCTGCTTAGTTCCTGGCTTTAGACCAGTCCGAGGAAAGAACTGGCTGATGAGCTGCTCAGACCAGGCTGATCTGGACAAGATCTGGATGACTATTGTCACCTACAAAACTTTAAAATCAAAAAGGGAAGTGCCTTGCAAGGCTAGGCGCCTCCAGGATTAGGCAGCAGCCAAGCACGGGTTTCTGGAGAGTGCTTTTGGATGCTGTTCCACCTACATCCTGCCTTAGGTGCCTAAGTCCTTTACTAGAGCTAGCCAGAAAGGCTAGATTCCCATTGAAGTCTGGAGAAGGATTTACATTAACTTAAGTGGATTGGTTCAGGCCTTAAAATGAGAACCATGTGTACATCCTTATGAAGAATCTGGTCCTTTCTGTTTATTCATTGTGACTTCTTGCTGTATTGAGCCATTCATACGCACTAATCCACAAATAACATGTCAGAAGATGTTCTGGAGGGTAAGAGAGTTGCGACTTTCATGCCCATAGTCCGTGCTGCTCTCAGTGGTTCTGGCTGTATGGCAGCTGCCCTGGCTAATGGGCCACTCAAGCCACATACACCATTCAGGCCATATATAAGCTCTAATTGTATTACTCGTTTGGCTCGTCAATACTTTTCCATGGAGCTGAAGGAAAGGAGAGCATATGGAATAGAGAAGTAGGAAAACTAATGAATGAAAGAATATAACTTTCAGGGTTCTGGCAAAGGTTTTCACATCCATATTTTGCTCCACTCCCCTGAGGTCACAAAAAGCAAATGGCATGTTCATTTCCTTCCATCTGTGCTATTCTGAACAGCAAACGGGAACTTATATCTAAACTTTCTTAATAAGCAGGGGTGGGAGGAGAGCTGGGTAATAATTAGCTACTGGCTAGAAATGCCTTGTAGATTATTTGATTCCAGCGTGATGTTCATTGTAGACACATTTTTCTTCTTTCTTTTCCTATTTTGCAATGCCAGGACACTTTAAATTAAAAATTTTAAAAAGCACAAATTCTTCCCAAATCCTACCCATCACACATGAAGCAGCAGGAGCAGACCCTTGCAGAGCCAAGCCAGCGCTGTCCGATTTTCCTTTAAAATGCACGCAGTTCCCTGTAAACACTGGGACGAGGTGGCTGGCCAGGAAGCCCTGGTGGTGTTGGATGTGTGGCGATGGCCCCCCTTTCCCTGGAGAGAGGCTCAGCTCCAGCTGCAGCTGCTCCCCCCCGCCGCTGGCTCCGCAGGAGGGGGCAGCTGGCAGGGCCTCCCCGCCGCCCCAGCACATCGCTCCCCCCGCCCTGGGCCGCAGAAACCAGAATTTAGTGACCTGGCGATGCAGCAAATAAATAAATGAATGGAGCTGGAGAGCTTTCTGGAGAGGCCTGCGGGCCGTGCTTCCCAGAGCGAAGGAGAGGAAAAGCGCTTCTGTAGGCGTCTGGCTGGCTGGGTTCCTGTCAGAATAATGATTTCAATGTTACCGTGATTTCACCAAGTGGCACGCTGGGGCACCTAGGGTCTTGGTAGGCAATTTTTTACAGTTGTGAATGTAAATAAGGCATTTATTTAAATTAACCCTCTATTATACAGAGAAAATTTAAGCTGGGAGGAAGCATTGCTGCTTGAGTACCTGATGGCAGTGCGTTTATAAAGCAGGGAGCAGGACAGGTCTCGCACATCACCTGGGAAGCACTTGCCAATATTTGCCTGAAAAAATGGGGTTCAAGGACAATAATTCTGCCACCACCCTGGTTAGCAAGGCAGCTCTACACCACGGCTTCCAGTTTGTAAAATGGGCATAAGGATCATGCTCTTACATAAGCCCCAGAAAAGAAACTTGAGGGCAATGAAAATGCTGGACACACACTAGGAAGGAACCAGATTTCTGCTCCATAACAATATGCACATTTCTGAGGGAAAAAAAGACCATGGAAAAAAACCCAACTTGAAATCATGAGATATTTCTTTAACTGAAAGTCTCCTCCTAAGCAGCATTGTAGTTAATTACATCCTAAAAGATTTCTTGTGTGAGAGTATTTACATGTTTTATGTTTCAGCTGGTTTGTTTTCCAAAAGGGCAAAGTAATTTCAAGCCAGAGAAGCAGGACACTTTTTTACAAAGAGAATAAAAATAGACAGTTTTGATCAATGAAAAATTCTTCCAGATTTTTAATGTCCAAAAATGGATCCAAACCCTCTTCTGTGGGAGTTTCATTTTCAACCAGCTCACATTTTTATAAAGATCCATTTCATTGAAAGTTTTCCACCTAACCTGATCCAGTAGGATAGCTTTGTACCTGGATATTGCCAAACCTCTGCTGAGCTCCTTTTGATGAGTTTCTGCCAGTTCCTTGATGCCTAGAAAACACCACTTTACTGCTATGGCAAAGCCTGAGTTTAAAATAAGGGCCATTCCATTCCTGCCTTTGGTTAAGCCCCTCTTTTTTTTTCTTTTTTTCTTTTTTTTTAATTTTAAAAACATTTCCCCTTTATTTTCACGGTAAAAGGTATTTCCAATATTTTACAAGAAAATACTGAATGTCCTTATTAGCTTTAGGTCATAAATGCCACAAAACAGATTTAAAAACTGGAATAAACCCAACATAAATGCTTACTATTGGTGAATATAAGGGCGTACAAAACAGGGCAGTAAAGTCACTATACAATATCAGTAAAGCCATTAAAAAAATCTGGAAAAGCATCAAGATGGCTGGCCTCTTTGTAGTTTCCGCACAGAAAAAAAAAATTGAGCCTTATTTCTAAATATTTTCCCTAGTGGGAAATAACAGCTTGAAAATAATCCCAGATGTATTCATTTGTGCAACATTTTTCTGCTTGCAACATATAGGCATGGAAAAATTATTGAAGGTTTCAATTCTGGACATGTATTTTAAAAATGTCAAGCTTTTGAAAAACAGCATAATTTTTCCTTAAAAGCTATTCATTTACCTGGAATGTTGGCCAGCAGGCGTACATTATGGACTTGGTTTAGCTAAGATTGAAAAATTGCCCAAAGGCAAAAGAGAAGTAGGCAATTTTTGTGGCTCAGATTATATACCAACACAAAATACAGCTGAGTTGATTTTTGAACTGGCATATAAAAGGATTTTGCACGTATGTGATCTTGAAAGTGATCAAAAGCTATCTGAGGTTTTTAAAAAGTGCAACGATTGTTATTTTCATGTTGTCTTTTTTACAATCAAAATCTGTATCCTGAGGTACAAGCAATCAGAAAGCTCTTGTTAAATGGCTACTGAAAACAATAAAAAAAAAGCAATCCAAGCCCATAAGTAATCATTTCCAAAGACAAGGAGATAAAGGTATATTTGTGTTTGCTCTACAAAATGAGTTGTTTGATAAAATATTCCCATTTTGGGTAGATATTAAAAAAAATAACACATACATTCAAAACTTCAGGAAGTTGTCTTCCTGAAGGAATCAAAAGTTTCCTCTGTTCAATCTAGACTATCATCTTGAAAAGCTATTTATCTGGATAATATTTACAGCCCAG
This sequence comes from Oreocharis arfaki, assembly GCA_013398015.1. Lineage (NCBI taxonomy): Eukaryota > Metazoa > Chordata > Aves > Passeriformes > Paramythiidae > Oreocharis > Oreocharis arfaki. Next base: position 2,537,099 of record VZRR01007149.1, read on the forward strand.
AATTTTCTGTGACTCATTTCTGTGACATACAGTAAGTGACATTACCATGATTAGGTGGCTACAAATAATTTTAATAGGTTGGAGTTACTGGGAGGAGTTTGGGAGGCTGTTCCCCTCAATGTATATAAAATCTCTTTTTTTGATGGAAGGGAGACTCTTTAACAAAAACAAAGAAAAGTCAGTGAAAATTCAGGAAATTAAATTACTCCTCAATATGATACGGGAAATGTATCAGATATGGGAAAAGGTAGAGTGGTCAAGCCAGTGCACACCAACCCTTCAGGGCTGAGGGCAGTGCCTGTCCTCTGGCAGGAGGAGCCAATCTCGTGTTGAACCAGCCAGCTCCAAGAGCAGACAGACTGATGATGTGCCAGCTCAATGCTCTGTGTAAGCTGAGCGAGTGAGCAAAGCTGGTCAGCGTGGACACAATGCCCTATGACCAGAGCTCCACTGGCTTGGAGAGAGTATCAGTGCACAGTGCTGATGTCCTGCAGAGCCATGTCAGTCTGCCGGAGCCTGCCAGAGGAAGTCCAGGGCAGCACATATACAGCTGTAAAGGAGCATTATGATCCAAGGGCCATGAAGTCTATTCTGTTCCCATAGGAATCATTGCCAGAACTTCACTGCTTTTCTGTTTGGGAAGAGTTGAGTCTTTAGAGGGTACCACAGAAGGTTTGCCTTCAGGAAATTTATGGCCACCAGGTTAATTAGAGGGATGGAGCACCTCTCCTGTGAGGAAAGGCTGAGAAAAACAGGTTTTGTTCAGCCTGGAAAAGAAACAATTTTTGGGTGACCTAATTGCCTTCCAGTACCTGAAGGGAGCCTACAGGAAAGCTGGAGTAAGACTATTTACAAGAACATGTAGTGACACGAGAAGCAGGAATGGCTTCAAACTGAGAGTAGGTTTAGATTAAATACTTAAAAGAAATCATTTACTGTGAGGGTGGTGAGGCACTGGAACAGGTTGCCCGGAGAAGTTATGGATGCCCCATCCCTGGAAGTGTTCAAGGCCAGGTTGGATGGGGCTCTAAGACACCTGGCCCAGTGTAAGGTGTCCCTGCCCATGGCAGGGAGGTTGGATCCAGATGATCCTTAAGGTCCCTTCCAACACAAACTATGACTCCACAATCCTTTTATTCCATGAAATGGGGTTGCTGCATGACTGGCAATATCCAGCTGACTAGTTATTCCATGAAAGGTGGTCCTTTTCCTTTTGGAGTGCAGACCGCTTCTACCCATGCAGTCTCCCTCAAATGCAGAGCATTAGAAATAGCTTCAGACACAAGTTAGAATGACTCAGACTGCTCCTGGGCTTTTGGTACAACATATCAACTTTGCCCTGCTGGAGCAAATGTCCACACTCAGGTCATGTGTGATACCGGAACGTGGTCCATGTGCTGGGGAAATTATGAGCATAGCGTTCCAAATGGTATGTCCTCCTTTCTTCACTAGATCCAATACCTCCTCAATGACAGCAAAATTTATTTCTTGAATGCTTCACATTGCCCTCTGTATCCTAGTGGCAACAAAGAGTGGCTCAGTCATACTTCCCCTTGCCCAAGAGATTTGAGAAGTATTTGAAACAGCCAGTCAGATGAAGGTAGGAAGAATGAGTTCAGGGTCAGAGCTTCTAGACCTCTAATACTTTCTCAAAAAGAAAATGTGAAGAAGATGTGCTGATGTTTCTGTGCTTCTGAGCTCTCCACCAGCATAAAGTCAGAGAAGAGAAAAACCCAAACAAGTGTAGTCAACAAGGTCTTCATGAACAGCTGGTGAAGCTGGCAGAGAGGTTCTATTTGATGCCCAGGAGACCCATAAAAATGCTGGGTGCCCACATCACCCAGCTGCAGGTAATTAGCTTATCTTGAAATTAGCATCTCTTGTAAGATCAACAAATATCTCATTGCAAATTAAAGAAATAGAATTTGTGTAAAATATCTTTGTTGTCCCCTTGCAGAGAAATTGCAGGTGTCTTCACAGATCAGGGAAATCAAATATGTGGTCTCTGGTTGTATTCTAAGTATAATGTGGTTTATTTACACATATAAATAAGTAGTGAAACTGAGAGAATCAAACAGTGTGCAAGTATTTCGTTTGTTAAAGAGTCTCAGCTCATCAGTAAAATTGGGATTACAAGCAACAATTCCACCTGAAGAACTGATTTTAGTATGAGATCAAAGCAAATAGCAACCTCACCTTCCAATAACACAGCTCCCTTTGCACACAACTCTAATAACACAAATTTTATGAATCAGTATATCATTCCAGGAGTGAATATTTATCTACGTGCTTAAATTTAAAAAAAAAAGGAAAAAATAGTCTGCAAGGTTGAAATGGCACCATCTGGTGACACCTGCCACACAGCATGAATGGCTCATGAAGCTACCTTTTTTATTTGAAGTTTTGTTGAACAGCCTTGTGTGTGAGCGTAAAAGCCTTTAACAGAAAACTTTTGATCAGCCACTGCTTTTCTTATTCTGCTGCTTCATCTTGCTGTAAAGACAACTGTAGACAGGCATGCAGATTCAGATACTTCCTTCAGAAATTACCAGAGTAAATCAAGTTATATATAAGACTCACCTCATTCTAATTTATAGTTCAGCTCAGACCACTGAACTTGTAAGTAAAATTTATGGGGGAAGAGCAATAAATTAAATTGTGTAGAAACATAATTTTTGTCCTGCAGTTACTTGTACAGTTCGATTGAACACATAAAAAATGGAGTATAATACTAACTTGTTAATAAAATGCGCGCAGCGCTGACATGTAAAAACAGTTTTATAATTGGTTGGTCCACTCTGTTAGCCCTGTTGACAACACTAAATTTTCATACCCTTACATTAGTAACATTGAGCTAACATTATAAATGCAGAAAGCTCATAAATGCATACAACAGAAATTCATTTGGCCTTTGATTTTTTTTTTTGGTGTCTTTAAAGTGAAAACTGTAAAATTACCACGTAATAAAAGCCAGTACACTGAACACTAATTGCCCATTTATAAAACGCTCTTTCCCTCCAATCACGGAGGTGTGAGGCATAAACTTCTTGGGTTTTACGGAGCTGCGATTTATACTTTCAGTTCTGTTTCTCTCTGTTGCATTTCATCTCAAGCTTATAAAAGACGAGCTGCATTTTATTAATCTGCATCAGCATTCATTGGACATTAAATCTACGTAGATCCCTACAGGGTTTTAATTGTGGCCGAATTGCCAACAATAATTGGGCCTCCGACTAACCACGGAGAGCAGGCCACCCTCGCTGCTGGGCACAAGTGCTAGCTCCCACACCAGCCACGATAGCCCACTTTGTCAGCCGCCCGAAGGGAAGTTGTCAAGTCTGGGACCCTGCTGCTTTACTCCTATAACTATGTTTTAGAAACACCTCACAAGTGGAATTGTGGTTGCCTCATCCAGAAAATGTGGAAAGGATTAATGTGGCATGTAAAACAAATCACTCCTGAGCTCAGCTGAGAAAGTGGGTATTAAAAGCACTCCAGTCAAAAGAGCTTTAGTGAAAGGGTCATGGTGATATACAGTCAGCACATGTTGGGCTGGTAAAGCTGCAGGGTGTTTGGAAATGGTAATGGTCCATGGGTGTAAATTCTTTCAAGACCTCTTAAAAGCACATGTGTTTCTTGAGCATGTTCTCCAAACAAGGACCTGTTATAGGTTAGCTTCACTGGAACTTTTAAACTTTATTGATTGGTTTGTGGTATTCCAGGTTTGCTTACTGTTTTGAGGGGTTTTTTGAATGTTGTTGATAAACACAGAAAACTATTGTGACAATCTAAAACTTACAAATCTATAAACTACGTTGTATATAGATTTATTGTGACATATTGCAGAATGTGTTATTTCTTTTCTTTATGCCAGTAATCACTGGATTCACAGGAGTTAAGGGTCTATCAATATTTCTTTTATGAATGCAGGTTGGTTAAAATGTCTGTAGTTTTGAGGTTAAAAAGGTCAGACCCTTTAAATCTGACATAACGTTTAGTAGGCCTTCATACATGTTTGTAACTTTTGTAACATAATATTTCCTAAAGTTATTAAGAAGATGGCTCATGGCAGCTTTTCTAGTAAAGCTGGGAAGACTGAGAGTACTTAGCAAAAGCTTTATTTTACAAGTTGCACTATTCCTTGTTCTTTTTTTTTTTTCATTAGGAGTTTTACTGTGATTTAGCATAAAGAATAAAAATGTGATAACATATATATATATACCACATAGCCTTTTTTTTACCCAAACAATTGCCACTAAGAGATGGCAATATCCAGAAAGGGTTTTTAAGCAACAACTCACCCTGACTTCCATCAGAAACATGAGGGTTCAATAATTTTGTACATTAGGCCTTCTGTGCAGGGGTCACTTCACTTACATTTGAAATGGAGCCATTTTTGAGAAGCCTGTGTCAGGTGTTGAGCAGAACACAGCCACATCTTTATGCAGAATGAATGGCTGAGAAATGGAACTGAAAAAATAATGTATCTGCTTGTTACAACACTTGCCGTGATATAATTAAAAACACTGATAATCACTTCCAACATGCCCCGTTCAGCTGAGAACATATCCCTGCAGCAAGCGGCCTGCACTCAATTCTAGGGAAGTTTATTACAGTCATGGCTCAAAAGCCACTATTTTAGAATTTGGCCAACAGAATGCTGGTTTGGCTAAGTACACTAGAGATTAGAATTTTTCAGTCTTATTTCTGAATGTATTTTTTTTACACAAGGCCACTGTTAATTATTTTACGTGGTCATTTAACCTGTGTTCACTATAACAGACTTGAAAGCAAAAGCACAGATTGCAGTTACATGATGTTGTAGGTGAAAACATTTGTTCTGAATAACAATATTTAATTGAAATCATATTTAAAAACACCAAAGACTTGTTTTCTCACAAACCCATAGGACTCTTATGAACAGGGGCCATGGTTAAATGATCAAAACCCTACTTAGTCAAGTTAAAACAAATAAATAAAATAACAGGTGACCTTGGCAAGGTTTGGGTTCTATGTAGGTTCTGGTTCAGTGCCTCCGTCGTTGACTCCAGCTACAACCATGACTACAAATATTGTTTCACAGGCTTTAGCAATGACACCATTTGTTACTTTTGCCTAGTATAGCACTGGTGAAAGTCAAGATCAGTCATTCTCCTGCAACATTTCCATCATGCAATGAAGTTCCAGCCATAAAGCATAGGAACACACAGTAGATATGAGGTCACTGTCTGGCATCTTTATGGAAATCAGAAAGCTTTGGCAACGTTGACCTTCGAAATTAAGTTTCCTGTCCTCTTCCCCTTCAGGAAGGTGAAGCATGATGTGCCTGTAAGCTATCTTGGAAGAGTTGTCCTGTAGCTACTCGGGTAAACAGCAGAGGTAGCTGCCCAAGACAAATGTTTTGTGAAGAGACACACAGAATAAAAAGGCAAAAAAAGAAACCCGGAAAAGGTTCCCAGCAGATGTGGGGTGTTGTAATGGTATTGTTCCACATCGCAGTAACATGCAGGAAACTGGGCAACACTGTAATCTATAAACCAAATTATTGGTGTTCTGCCCAAACGTTTTCAAGACCAAACACCTGCAAGAAACAGCCAAATATTCTGCACAGAAGAATAATCCTTCTGGGTTTTTTTTTTACTCTGAAAAGCAACAACAAAAAAAATAAACCTACATTTGTGAAATTGTTTTCTTTAAGCTTGCTAAGCTACAGGGTATTTCTTTCCCAACAGTTTCCAAGAGCTGCTTTGTTAAACCAAGTAAATATTTCTTGTACCTAGGAAAAAAGACACTGTTTACCTTTTGTTTCAACTCCAGTTTTATAACAGTCTTGGTAGTCTTCATACTGCAACCTCAAATCAGCTATTTTGCTGAAACACTGTGGGGTTTTCTCTAAGTTGAAGTCCTAAAAATGCCTCAAAAGCTTTTTAAGTTAAACTCCTAATAGCATCACCTCTCAAGTTTAGGGGTTTTTTTGAGAAGTCTGGTCTTTCTCACACTTAAAACTGTAGATTTGGGTTCCAAGACATTTGTCAATATATTCAGCATCAAATCTGCAAAACCATTTAAAGTTGGAGAATAAGCTACCAGGAAAAAGAAGAATATTAAAGTTTTTATGGTTTTTTACTTCTTTTTCTGTCAGTGAGGCTATAATAATTTGATTCTAATTCATTGAATTGTAATTCATTGAAAACCTCAACTTTCCTTTCTGTTAGAAGATAATCCAGAAAATATCCAACAAAATAATATAAACAGTAAGTAGACTCAATAGAATGTCACTTATCTATATCCTGGAGATGACCTCTTTCTTATCCAGTGATAAATTTTTACTATACTTTGTCAGTAACCTATGGCCCTTGGGATAGTTGGAATTTATCAGACATTTCGCTGCCTAAAAGAGTTAATTTGGACAGAAAAGGAGCCCAGGGTAGAGGGCTACAAGCTCTTTGTGCAGCTCATTACTCAGCTGTTCCAGTTCTCACCCACTACCCTCAGGCCCCCAAAACTGGTTTAATGTAGAGTGAGGCCTAAAGCATCAAGGTCTATCTGAAATTATTCTCTTTTTTGCTACTATTCTCATCCTTTTACTCTTCTGCAGAACTGCCTCGAAGATTAGTAAGGACTAGGGCCTTGCTATGCTAGGAAATGTATTAATATTAACAAAACAAACATTATTTGCTTTGAAGGTCTTCTAACAACAGTAGTCACTGGGTTTATGCCCTCTTAAATTGGAAATCAAGCAAGGAGATAAAAAAAAATAAGAGTAAAACAAATGTGGGGTTTATTTTCCTCTCAAGTTGGAAAAAAGTTGCGCTTGTTTTGTTCTGTATCTACTGAGTTACATCCAGCTTGTTCAACAAGGCTTTGACGTGGAAAGACCAAGAGTCAAGGCTGAATTTTTTTGTAGGCCTGTGAGCAAAAATTACTGGTACTTAGAGAAAAAGGAAATAACAAAATGCAAAATGGAACAGGAAAAAATATCTGGATGGAGAAGGAGAAAATTCTTTAGTAAAAAATATTCTGACTAAATAATTTACTTTTCAAAAAAGTATGTTAGGAAAATAATTTACTCTATGTATAATTTATCCAAGAAAATATCAAAATGCCATGTTTCAGCAAGGCGTCTGTTTAATTTTAAACTTATTCTAGAAAAATATATAAATATTTTTTGCATTTAATTTCTTTCATTTTAAATTTAATATATTTGGTTGTATGTTTCTTTTTCATTATTCTTATTTTTTTTCTGTTCATGGAGAGAATGGCAAACACAAAATAAGGGAAGCCTTCATCTGGATCTAAAATATATGCTGTAACCCTAAAACAACTTTTTCTTTTTTTTCCCACAAAGTTGAACAAAACTTTTGTCATCTTTTCCAAGAAGCAAAAAAGGCAAAACTAATTCATATCATGACATGAAAAGCAAAATATGCAAGTTATCTCACATTTTCAGTTGCTGGTGTGGGACTGTCCTTGTGTCAGCCATTTCATACAGGGCATGGACGCCACCTGGCAACCCTGTCCAAAGCAAAAGAGAAGGTGAGAAGAAGGCAAATGTCCATTTTCTTTTTGCTGTTATTGCCCACAAGCTGCTGCCAGTGCTGACTTTTCAAACAGTTTTTCTGTGTGGTCTTTTCCACACTTTCCATGAACTTGCCACATTTTGCCCACAAAAATCTCTCTACATTTCTGAAAAAAAATACTACACAAAGGCTATGAGCACACATCGCTTTGGAAACATTCTGATAGTGTACGTACATGCGTGTGTGCACGTGTGTTGAAAACATTTATCAGAGCCTTCCTATGTTACTCCTGTTTCAAAATTCACAAGTGTCATACCAACAGCAGGCACAATATCAAAGCATTCGCAATTGAATTACCTGTATATTCTGCTATTCGGTACATGTACATTGGTATGAAGCAGCCTCAAAATGTCATTCTCCAACTTCCGCTAGCTATGGATTTTTTTTTATCATAAGAAAGAAAAGGAAAAGACTTTGAGCAGACTAACCAGCTCTGTCTTCTAAACAAAAGAGAGCAGATACAGTAGGCAAGTGCTCCCGCTAACAACTTTGAGCAGCAATTTTCAGGCAAACAAGAGGAAGCACTTTTCATTACAATGTACAATTAAATCATGGAACTCCTTACCACAGGATGCTGCAGAAGCCAAAAGTATGACAGGGTTCAAAAGGAGATTAGACTAATTCATGAAGGATATGTCTATCAATGGCTATTAAGCACTGTAATCCGGATGCCCTCTGGCGAAGGAAGTCCCTAACCCACTGCCTACTGGAAGCTGGGAGGGATTCCATGGGAGAACTCTGGCATAGTTTTTATGTTCATACATATAAAAATATTATTTTAATTGAACACCTTAAATAACTGCTTAGTTCTCAGACTCATAGTTCTTATTCCTACTTGACTACCGAAATGTTTGCAGTGCTCTTTTTTAGGGGCCCTTTTTTAGCAACTTCAACATTATATTAGTCCTTTAGAGACAAAACAGTAACTTCTTGTAACATATTTACCTGATGTTATTCATCCATATTGTAGAAATCTCTCTACCTTTGTAAAGCCGCAACATCAGTTCCCAGAAACCTGGTAAGTATAACCGAAATAAAATGTGATATGTGCACACCTGTACAGCAGATGACTATGTTAAAAGTGATTAAATAGCATTTTTTGGTGTTTGTTTTAATTTGAACCTTACTCCCTTAGAAGAGTAGCAAGAAATTGTTAGAGCCAGGACCCCTCTGAGCAAACCAATTTACTGAGGCTGAAGATGCAGCCCTCGATTTTACAAACTGAGGACAGATAATTGTCAAGCCCCAAAGAACACATCATTGCAAATCTCCTGCAGTAACACTTCCCTTCCTGTGACCTTCCATTTGAAATGTGTTTGTATCATTTATATCGCAATTATGTTCTAACGTAAGATACATTTGGAGTATAAATATCTAGATTAAATCTACCTTGAAAACTCAGGCTGAATCAGCTTTATAGCCTAGAGGCAAGTTGTGAATCCCATAAAGCATTGTTTGAGGGACCTGGTTAGTGTTCTGTACACCTGCTTAATGTTTTTTTTTCATAGTCACAAATGTCAAACTGCTCACTAACGCATTGAGGTTTGAATGACAGCCATGCACTTGAGCACCAGTTATGTTTTTTCACTACCAAATTGGACTATAAATGATGAAAAAGAGGTCAGAAAGGAAGTATGGAAGCATACAAATTTGAAAGGGGAAACTGCTAATAGTCATAAACTGTGTGCAATCAAAGGACCAGCAAGTCATTGTGAATTACCTGCTCCATGAATTACTGATCTAGCTGCATTATGATATGGAATTTTCTAACTCCTTTCATCTGTTGTGCAACGGCTCCTAACAGCTCCCAGATCAAAAGCACAACTGCCAGTGAAACCACGGAGAAAAAGCCCACAACACTGACTTTCATTATGAGCACTTATTTGTTAAACTTCTCTTAATATGCAGGTCTCATTATTTATTGATTCACTGATTGGATGTACTGTAAGTGTGCCACCTACCAAATTTGAGGAAATAGCACAGAAATGATCAGCAGTGTGACACTGCGATGCAAGTCAGAACTTTTAAGCACATGCACATAAAAACTGATAGCTTGTGTATTTCTCCACAGGTGGTAGCATGCAGAACATAGATTGGGACATTTTTGTTTGTTTGTTTATTTAATCCAATCCACCCAAAATACTTCAGAAACAATTAGTCCCATGCTAGTAGTTTTACTGACTGTATACAGCTAATGAGACAATTAGCTTGCACATGCCAGCAGAACCTACATGAAGACACAGTTTAAGTCTACGTGAGCAGTGATGAGACAATTGATTTCTACAGGTGCCTGTCAGACTATACACGCCCCAAAAGAGAATTCTAAGCTCAAGTTATGACCATAACAACAAAGCTCACCTCAGCAGGCATATTAACCAAAATGTATGGATGGTTCTTTCAGCTGGGCTCAGAAATTTGTTAAAATATATAAAAGACATTTCTAATCAAACACTTTTTCTTTTCCCCCTAAATCTGGTTTCTTGGCTGGATGAGAAAAAATGAGGTTAGTTATGCTCAACTGAGCAAATTTGACAATAAATATACAATAAATAAACAAATAAATAAATGAATAAATGAAGTGTGGGAATATATCTAAATACACACATACACACACACATACATATGTATACACACACACACATACATATATACACATTTTGACAGATATCTCTTTTGTTTGGTGTGTTTCTACTGGGACAACTCTGTGTGTGTCTGGAGATAAAATGTCAATTGTTTTCACCATCATGACAATCTTCACAGTGAATATGTCATTTTTTTGGTGCTTATCACAGGGGATAAATGTTTCAGGCACTAACAGCTGCATCATTACTTCAGTGTGAATATACTGAATGCTTTCTACCTAAGATTATGTATGTAATTATGTGATGTGCAAGCAAAAAGAAAGCAAATACTGTCAGTATCACCTTGCTGGTAGATCAGCCTAGAAAACAGACTTTCTATTCCGTGGAAAGAAGTGATTGTGAGTTTTCCTGAAGAACTCCTGCTTCTGTAGAGGAAAGAAAACTTTCAAAGAAATGCTATGGCAAGAGAGCCTGTGGGAGGGCCAGTGCCCCCCTCCCTTTATGTTTCCCTCCCCCAGCCACCCCCCTGCTGAGGCAGAGGCCTGGTCAGGGTGTCAGGAAGCTGAAGGAGCAGCTGCCTGGGGAGCGGGGAGCCAGGGGAGCCTAGGCTGGCATGCGACCAGGAGCGCAGGCTTCCTGGACAGCGTGCCTGCCTGCTTTCCATTGAAACTTTCAATGGAATCAACATGTTCCTGTGAAATGTTTCAATTCTGTAAAATCAGCATTTTCCAACAGAGTAGTGTTCCACTGGAAAATTTTCAACCAGCTCTAATAATCAGGGCATCTTTAGCATCTCACACAGGGGTGCTGCTGAAGGGCATTAAATTTCCATCTCAGAGACCGTGAGCCAAAAGGTCCCCTTGCCTGCATCCCACACCGCAGCCGTGGTCGTCACTGGAGCTGTCTTCCACAGTGGGCTGGGGGGTCTCCAGGGGGTATCACGATGGGACAGAACCTTCTCATTCCATTGTAAGAGCTTGACTGAAGCTGTCCAATAGCAGGCACCACAAGTTCGATGTGGCCAAATACAGGGATGTAGCAGAGACCATTTGTGACTGGGAAAAGACAGAATTTTTTTAAGCTTTGGAGCAAGTTTAATAGTTTTAAACTATCATAGGAACCATAAGGTTCTCAGCTCCAATCACAAGCAGAGGATTTCTTATGCATATACGTATGTTGTAGCATTTGAGTTTAAATCTCTTTTTTTCTCTCCTGAGATATTTAGCTGATTCCCATGTCTTCCTTAGGAGGTGGATTCATAAACTTGACAAAAATGTATGCATTTTATTTATAGGAAAATTTCATTCAAGAAAAATTTTAGGGAAACGGTGGTAAGAATGTCAAGCAGAAAAGAAAATGAATGGTTCCTGAGAGATATTGGTCTAACCACTGGTTAGAAACCATTATTGATGATCACACCTCTTGATATAACCTTTGTTTACAGTGAGAGATTTCAGGAGCTTGTTCTACTAAGAAGAGTTAAAAGCTAACTAGACAAACATCTACAAATACAAATCACTGTAAACAATTATTGAATTAAGATTTTTAATAAGCAAGTGAATCTGAACAACAGGAAACTGATGCTTGATAGGTTGGAGTTTTTTCAGTGAGCATAATGAACCCAAATATATTTCTTTTCCACAAGAAAGAGTTAAGAGAAAGATGATATTTTTCTGTGGCTGATGTTGGAACCCAAAAAGACAATTTAAAATTTATTGTCAGCAAGTGCTAAATAATCAAACTACATGAGGGTAATCAGATCAATGCCGATTTTTGGATTCTATTTTACGACTTATTTTTAAGGATTGGATTTCAAACTACTGATGTCTTTCAATTTCTGTTTGGTGCAGCTATAATATTTAAGAGCAAATGTCATCTTGAAGCAAGTCATGCAATAGTCCAGATCTTCTAGGGTGCAGTTTCTTAGTCTGAAATCAGCCTACTAAATCTCACGAAGAATGTGCCTATTTCTCTGTGTTGGTCATAAAAGGAGGCTGTGGGGACAAGCCTGGAGTAAACATCTACGCAGTAGATGATTTAAGCGAGGTGAGATGAAATCAACCCAACTTCCTTTTAAGGTAACTTTTCATGAAATAAATTTCCAGCCAAACCTAGGCTGTAGGTGACTAATGCTTACATTGATCTTAAATTTTTCAAGAGCAAGTTTAATAAACATCACACTGACACCTGTGCTTTAAGTCCTTCTCATGATAGGGAAATTTTTTAACAGACCAGGCCCTGAGGCTCAGTAAATATTTTACTTAGTGACCTCAAATTTAGGGTGTAAGTGTTAAGAGTCTCACTCATTTCAACCCTTACAGTAGCTAGGCAAAGGAAAAAAAAGAGAAAATGAAAAAAAGCTTGAAGGGGAAAAGAGAGATATATACAAAAGAAAAAAGAAAATGAAAGAAAAGCAAACAAACAAGAGAAGAAGCCAAAACACCGGAACAAAAAGAGAAACAGAAACAATCTACAGAATTACAAAAAACCTTTTTTGTGTCATAGAAAAACATGCATAAACCAAAGCAGATAATCTTCCCATCATTACAAGAAGCAGCCCTGAAAAAGACCTCCAGATTTAGAAAGCTCGGTGGCTGGGGAAGCTGAACGAGGAGCTGTGCCTTGTGTCTGGCACAGCCCTCGCCGTGGGGCTGTGCCAGGGCCCCAGACGCAAGCACTCCTCCACGCCGCAGCAGCGGCACCGGGTGCCTGGCACACCTCCAGCCCAGCGCCAGCTTTTCCGAGCGCTCCTCATCCTGCAGACACCCAGTCACTTGTGTGTTGCAAGCCATAGATCACGTACACATCCAATATATAAAGTCACTTTCCGTCCTGCATGTTTCAGAGGTTTAAATTATTTTAAATTTCATTAAATTATGCATGCTATTCTAAATTTCCCAGCTGGTGGCTCTCAGCTGACCCCAGCCCCAGCACAAAGTGGCGGGAGGGGGGGAATGTGTGTTTCATACTTGAAGGCAGAAAAGCATTGCTCTCCCTTGGGTACTATCCAGTGAAAGAGGAACACCACCACATGCAGCTGTTGCTGAATACTGGGGGCCACTGCTGTCCCTGCCACACAGTAAGAGGTGTTCCAGGTCCTAGAGGGATACATTTTGGGAAATGTACCAGTGCCAGACATAGAACATATGAATATACATGTACAGTAAATGCATAAGTACCTACATTTATATTCACACATACATATAGGTCGATATATATCATCTAAAGTGTGAGGTCCTTGGGAAGGATACCAGGACGCATATGCTTGAACTACGTGTGAGTGTGTTTCTGCATAGATGAGAAAGCTGTGCACATGTGCTCCTCATGTGCTCCCAGAATGCCTTGTATTTCTGCTATTTTGGCTGGGTTACCTCAGTCCCCAAGTCTGCAGTAATGCCTGTCACCCTTTTGGGTACATTTTGTTATAAATCTAAGCATGCAAATATTTGTGTCAAAGCTGTCTACGCGTGCAACCAGTTGAGAAGCTGAAATGCCTTCAAGACATGTAGCAACTGTTTTCATTTTCTCTCAAATGGTGTTTCTGTTATTTTCTAATCTCTGCCTGTTTTCTTTTATTGTCCTCATTCTTCTCTAAAGCTTAACTGCCTTTCTCTTCTTTGTCTAACTTCTAGGCAGTGAGAAGAATGTGTAGGAGCCATCTCCAAATTTTAATACAAAGACAGCTAAAATTCCCAGCTGTATCAAAACAGTCCCTTGCAGAGCTTCTCATCATTTCTTTTGTCTACACAAACCCCATCACAAAAGCCATAATGCAGCCTTAAGAAACTACCAGAAATCCTGTAATAAGCACTTTCTTTCATGTGTGGCAAGGGCTTTGAAATTCCAGTTATAAATGTGACAGAAGGATTGAATTCAAGTTTACCCTGTGGTTATAGATGTGGTATAGCTGGGTATGAAGTTTGTGCCTGTGTGCTCTCCCAGCACACTTAGTCAGCAATTGCCTGGGCTCAGGGCTTCTCCCTGAACAGAGGTAAGAACAACGGGCTGACAGGAGGCCACGGACAGGCTGGAGAGATGGTAGAAACTGCAGCTGAAGAAATGGTCGTGTAGGATGGTCTTCTGCACGTAATTAATGTAATTAGGAGATGTTTAGCAGGTAGTTCATCAGTACCAAGGAATTGTGGACATGCTTAAGCATCCTGTAGAACTACATACTCCACAGTTTGGGAAGCCTCACCTAATACAGCTAAAGCTGCCACTGCAACAGATCTTGCAATACAGGCTACAATCACTACTGGATAGGGACTGATCATTTTGTTTGAGAGATTTGATGCCTCACATGAGAACTACCCTATACAGATAAGCCAAAACTTTTGGAGTTTGCCAGGATTTTTGTTTGTTTGTTGTTGTTTGGGTTTTTTTATCTTATTTGTTTTTGGTTTGTGAGTTTTGGTTTTTTTTAATAAATAATCCAGGAGTCAATATGCAACACCTTTTAAATGTAGGAAATCTCCAACGGAGATACTGGAAGGGGAGGTTTCTGGCAAGTATCTATCTTCCTAAGACAACAGCAGGACAATTTGGACTGTGGTGGAATTCAAGGAAAATAAATATGAAATTGGCAGGACTCAAAGTAAATCCACCTGTCTTAAGATGACTTCAACTGTAAACACTTTGGGGAACTCAGACAGTTACCACCCACAGTGTGGATGACTGAAGGAACCAAGATGAACTCATGAAAACAGACCTGACCTTGAATTCCCCCTAGCTCTAGTGCTAGCACTCCCCTTGCTTACTCTGCCGTAATCCGCTTACCAGGTTTTCTGAAGCCAGTAGCCTAAAGGAGCATGTGACCATGTCCTCCTCAGTTTAACTCTATTTACCCAAATAATAATAAGGAATAGTAACAATGACAACAGCAATAATGATAATAACCTTTCTTAACAAGGTCAATAGCATTCAGTTACCTGAATGTTCATTTAAGACTTTTTTTCTGCAAGTTCAGGGAGTTTATGCAGAACAGATGAGCACTGAAGGCAGAAAGCTCATCTTCCTTTTACTGACATAAATTTGAAGCAGCTCCATATACCCCCAAGGAATTAATGAAATTTGCAGTTTCTAAAATGGGGTAAGAATTTGGCCAATACCATGTACGGTAACAGCCTCTTTGACAAACTGATATTAAGGACACAGAGGGAAAAGAAACACAAAAACCCAAAACAACAACAACAACCCCTCTCCCCGCAAAAAACCAAAACCCCCCAAACCTACCAAAAAAACCCCAGCAACAAAAATAAGTAAAACATGGTCCTTAAGTGAATATCAGTGGTTAGAGGAAGGGTCTTCTATGAGCCTATGGGAAGGGATATGCATTCATAAATCCTTGTCTGTTGCTAAGCCATGGAAGGGCCAGATTTTATTTAGCCACATCAGCAGCAGACTCACATAAGAAACAGCAGGAGCAATAAAACTCATATGGATAGCTTTCATACATACAAAGGTTTCTTATACCACGTGTCACATATTCAGTTTGTAGGAATAAATATATTAACTATGTTTTTCTAACTGAAAATATTTTCCACATGCGAACAGACTTAAAAGCACGTTTAAAAAGAAGATGCAATAATCAGATTTTAAACTTTGGCTTTAAATCCAAACCAGAAATTGAAGTAACCCTTTGGGGATGTTCCCCTATTTGAAAGAATGCACAATTCTTGTTACCTACTTCAAGCAATGAATGGCAACACTTAGTCACAAAAATGCAACGGAACTACTTGGGAGTGTGAGGAGACTACATAAAACACATTTGAACAGCACGATCATAATAGTCAGCAAGATTTGGAAAAGACTGAAGCAAAAGTGGATTTGAAATTTTAAGTAATAACCTCAAATCTTTGCTTATCTTTGCTTATTACTTGTTTCCAGAGAAATAAATAATTTCAATTCCAATTCCCGAGCTACCAGAAAAATTGGATATTTATTACTGAAAATAACTTCTCTCAGAAATACGGGGTCAGCTATTTTCGTCAAAGATGTGGCCAACTAGGCAATGTGCAGAATGAATGTTGTTGATTGGATTTCTTTATTAAGGACTGGCAGAAAACAATATACAGTAGTAGTTAAACTGTGATCAGATGGCAAAAGAAAATAGCAGTTGTTCATCAGTGCTGTGCCTTCGATTTTTATTTGAGCATGTACATTGGGGCTGTGTGGGCATGGGAGCCAGGCAAACAGCATGGGGAAGAAATAGGAAGAAAGGAGCCCTGGTGATGAGCTGCACAACACATCTCAATCTCTGAAAAACAACAATGCAGACTCATCTATTAATCTATTTTCCTTTTGTTGGGTTATTTTGCAAGTTGCTGTCTTTGCTGTGGTGCAGGAATTTTCAGGAAAAAGCAATCTCTGCTCATAGATAGGTAGGGTAAAAAATACACAGCATGCTTTGAAAAACAACAGATGTTAGAAAAGTCATTGCTACTGTTAGAGTAGTAGTTCCCACTTGCAAGCAACATTTTGTTCTTTGATGTGGTCTCTGTATATCTCCTGTAGTAGGAGCCTAGCTAGCAATAAAATACCAACAGAAGTAGAACCAGGAACTGTAATAGGATGATACAGGTACAAACTGAAAGGAGATAAATGGAGTATTTTCCACCACTAGGGTGTTTGGACTGGCACCATAGCAAGGACCTTGGTATATCTAATTTAGGAAAATGGGAGGGAAGGACAAGCAAGAAACACACCGATGACTTTACTATTGAGCCACAGTGCCAGCATGCAATGATTTCCCTCTCTCTTCTCTTTGCACTAACACAATCACGAGCTACAGAGCCTCTTTGGCTCACCTTGCATCAGTAGTGCTGGGAAGATGAGCACCCTCCCCTCTCCTGCTCCTGTACAAGAGCAGGAGAAGCATGCTAGGGATATTTCTCACACAACATTCTCCTTACATGATGGACATTAAGGAGTTCTTGAGGTAGAGTTCCTACTCTTATATTTTGTAGCTCTAGCTGGACTTTTCTTTCTTGAATGAACTACTCTGTTTTTTAACCTGTGTAGAGTTTTGGTTTTCTATGAAAATGAATCCCACAGACTGATTGTAAAATTAAGCATTACTTCTTTCACTGATCCAGCACAGTCATAATGCTGTGTCATTTATTCTTTTTTGCTGGCAGTCATTAAAAGTGTGTGCCTCTGAGTCATTTGGCCTCCAAGACAGTTCCAGTTATATGTTGACAATTTTTAGTAGGATGCTCGGAAGTACCATAGGTCTTGTGATTCCTGTTTCTTCTATAATTTTCCAAACTGTTCTAAATTCAGTGAGAGAGCTATCAGATAGCCTTTTCATAACAAAATAGGATACAGAATATTATCGTATGCTCTATTGTTTGTAAAATCAGCATTAAAATACTCTGTGTATCTTTTCTGTGCTACAATTAAACCTGACTATTGTTATGGTGGTTGGGGTTGGTCGGGTTTTTGGTATTTTTGGGGGTTTTTTGGTTCATTATTAAATGTAGGTAAAAAGCCACAGCAAAATTTCCAGATACTGTTTTCTTAAAGTAATTATTTATCTTGACTTTTGAGACACTTCTTTTCTAAACCCTCCTGAACTGCATTGCCCTTAAGTGCACAAAACAGACAACCTGAACGAGTGCATAACTGGGGTATAGTGAACACTAAAATAAAGCAAATGCCCTTTGGGAATACATTTGTATCACAAATACCAGCTGGCACTGGTTAAGCCAGCTTCTGGCAGTCTCTGTAGCAATGTCAGAGACACAGTGTTTCAGAAACAACTGATGAGTCAGTGGCAAAAGGTTGAGAGACTTAGTTCAGAGAAGCCCATTTATTATATAATTAAATATTTCCGTAACATCCCATATTTGACATCCCATAAGAATACCAGTTACAGGCTGAGCTAGTAATACCACATATTATTGAAACTGCATTAACATACTCCAGGATCTGACCCTCTTGCCACCTGCCTATAGACTTGTAAATCTTTAACCATTTGGGGCTGTAATTTTCCATGGTTTTTTCTGTTTTCCTATGACCCACTTCTGAGGGTTTTTTTCAAACTAACAAATACTGTGTTTCTTTCCAAGAAAAGCTCTTGGGAGGAAAAATGTTGTTTTGTTCCTATGAAATAAGGCCTGATGAACTTGTTGAGAAGCTTTCTGACATTCATGCTTTGGAACAGGAATATGAAATTTGGGCTATAGGGAAGTGTTGAGGAGATCTTTTTGTAGCTCCCATTATGGTCTTTTACAATTGATCCATCAACTGTTCTGAACTTCCAGAACTAGTTCCTGACATCTGCAAAGTTTTCTTGAGCTTCACACAGAAAACTTTTGAAAGAACTCACACCATTTTAAAAAATCTCTCCTTTCACTAGAAAAAAAAAAGATGTATGAAATAACTAAAGATGGTAAAACACTCAGCCAGAAAGGATTTCATAACAAAAGGAAAGAGTATTGCTCACTTTTCCCTATCTCTGCGATAAAAATAGAAACATATTTGGTCACACATCACATAAAATATGCTTCATGGGAATGTTTCCTAACATTATGTGTTATACCCCGTGGAAGACAGACATGCTCTCTATTGCTCTGACCTCTCAAATTTGCTGCATTCACTGGCTAGACATTTTCAGCCCTTTTTTAAAAGTGGCAATTAAAGCTTCATTTGCAGCTGTGCTTGTGAAGCCGAAGCTTTCCTTGTATCGTTTTTGAAAGCTGGGATTTATTTGATCTGTGGAATAGTAAAACTGCTTTTGAGAACATAAAAAGTACATTAAATATTAAAAACATAAGAAATAACTACTATCCCTGGACAAAAACTATTGCCTCACAGCAAGATGATGAACACAAGCAGCAAACACAATGGAACAGGACGAAAAGCAATAGCAGTTTGTCCTTTTCTGGAAAGTCTGGCTTGCTAGCTGACTGCATGGAATGAGTTGCAGGGGAAAACGAAACTAGAGAATATGTAAAGCTGGGAGATGAGATCATCCCCCCAAAACAATCCTTCAGATTCATAGACACTTCTGGATTCATGAGGTGAGAATAACCAGCACTGAGGACTGTAAAATTCATTCATAGCATTTGAATTTGCTAACATGCACTTGCAAACTGTCTCCTCCAAGAAGGGGGAGCAAGAGATGCCCTGGAAACCAAGGGCAAAGAAATGTAATTTTTAAAAAATTGCTTCCTAAAATGAGAGTGAAAATAGCCTGCATCCAGACAGCCTCTGCTAACAGTCTACACCAATCCAATCAAGTGTTATAGCTGCCTTTTAAGTTTTCATCAGCCTGATCCTGCAAATGGTTGTTCCCAGGTGCATAATTATTTACACATGGAGTCCACTGAAAACAATGGGTGTCAGTGCATAAGTAACTACCTGGAGGACTGAGAGTCCTGAAATTGTTTCTGCATATGATAGGCAAGTTGCATATTTGCAAGGGGATTTTCTTTCATATGTGCTTTTGGGGCTTTTTTGTTTCCAAAACTAAAATGGAGATAGGCCCACGTCAAAATACCCAGACAAAACCTTTTGAACTTTAACAGTGGATAGAGTCCAAACCTACAGCAATCTCAAAATTTTGCATGTATAGTGGCTCTTTATAGTGGGCTGGATCCAAACCTCACATTGAAAAATATCCCCAAGGCAGTAGAACTTGGATCTGTGCTTTCCGGTTTGAACCCAAACTGAAAGTGTTGCAAGAAATGGCTCATTAGTTTACCCTGTAACATTTGCCTCCAGAAATCTGTCATTGAACAAAGGCACATCAACATCTGAAAAAAAATTATTAGTTATTTTTGGATAACCTGAAGGCCCTTTAAGTGTTATAGCTCGTTATTTTTTTGGAAATCAAGGTCTGTTGCAGAGCTGTCTTAGATCTCTCTATCAGCACAGACAAGGCTGACTTTTAACACAATGAGAACATCAACATCCCACTTGGGGTGGCCAAATTTATAAAGATAGCAAAACAGATCCTCCCTTGAGGTGAAGATGAGGGCATGATGAAAAGACTCAGATTTTGGGTGACTATCACTAAAAGCAGTAGCTCTTTTCTTTCTCTTTCAACCCTTCTCCTTTTTTAATCTTATGGTATACGTCTACCCCATCTGCCATGATAGGAAGTGTCCTTCCTCTTCTTTCTGTGTAGTTCTTGCTCTGTGAACCAGCAGCTGTGCCTGCAAGAGCTGGGAAGTAGCAGTAACTTCCAATCTTTGTCATTTCAAGTACAGGCAAAACCAGACCACAGATTACATCAGATAGGCTGACGAGCACATCCTCCTCTCCCCACCTCCTTCCTAGAGCCACAGGATGGAAAGTGAAGGTATTCAGCAAGGTCCTAGCTCCTCATGGAAAAATAAAGAAAGTGACAAACCAAGTACTTGGCTGATTCGTGTTCTTTTGAAAGCAATTACAGATATTTATGTGATCCATTTTGTGCCTTTGCTTGGTTCAAGAGCTGGTTAATGTCTCAGCCAGAAGGACATTTTAGAGGAGTAACATATCCCCGCAGTATTTATATCTTAAGCTCTGTTTATGGACAAATGTAATGCTTCTTATGCCTTGATGATCACACTGAGAGACCAAAACATGAAAAGAAGGAAGGTTTTGATAACCCCTATTTGTGCCTTCTCAGTCCTAAAACAGGCCTCTCTGAAGTACTGCACTGATTGTGGTCTCTGGAGCATTGATGGCTACATCCTCCAAGTAGTATGTCAGCATGGATTTGGTCACATACTGATTACAGAGGGTTGATATTCTGACTCTGAAGACAAGAACTGTGTGAGGAGGTCGTTTGTTTCCTGTTTTTTTGTTTTGATTTGCTCTATTTGAAGGGAACCTTAAATAGATTTTCATAAAACACAAATTGCTTTTAAGCTTTGGCTTAATTCCTACAAGTGTTTATAACTTGTGTAAGGAAGTCATCTATCTTAACCAGTGTAGGTCAAACATATTTTCCATGTTAATTAGACATATTGGATCTGATAAGTCAATGACAGTGCTTCATTTTAATCAGCAAAGAGAGGGCTCTTAACCTACACAATGCATGTATAGCCTCTCCCAAACTAAGTGCAATGAGTCTGGAAATTATAAAATCACCAGCAGTCATTCCAAGGCCCTGGAGATGCTGGATGCTGTTTTTCTCCATGGGCCCTCACTTGTGGTAATAAAACATTGGAATTCTACAGAGTAATTATCACTAAATTATAATTGCAGTAATGGATGTGTTAAGTCACTCCAGCAAGACCAGTCTTCTGAATATAATCACCTAAAAAGGATGTATAGCTATTTTTGCTTTGACCCAGTGGAAATGTTCAAAATATCCCCTTGATTTTTGAAACAGCTACATGCAATTTTTGGTACTTTCCAGAAGAGTTCTGATTAACCCAGTAATAACCAGAAGATTTTTTTTTATCATGAGCATTTGCAATATTTCTCTGTGCACCATAGTCTCTACTTTTAAGTCGTTTGCTGCCAGATAAAGGGGATTTTTTGGAATATATTTTTGGAAGTAAATTCCCAGTGTTATGACAGCTGTACTGAAATGTGTTGTGACAAAAATAGCCACACAAAATGATTTTTTAAATACATTTTCCAGTTATTGGGGAATAACTGCTGGAGCAATTTCTCTGGAGCCTGTACATTTCAAGTACTAATACATACCTATTATATTTGGTATATGCATATTTATACACATTAGCCCTTTTTAATGCATATTCTACCACGGTGGAGCTTTACACTCTAAGGATACAAGACAAAATAGACTACTCAGGACTGCATTTTGGCAAGCCCAGTACTCAGTTCAGCAGCTCAACAATTCCGAGCAGGTCAGCTTGGTGTGCCTGGTGTCCCAGGCCAATCCACCTCTGGGGCAGCCAGCTGTGCCTGGCTGAGCTCGGCTGTCACCAGCCTGTCCCCCACACAGCCTGTTCTCCTTTTGCTCACGTTGTCACTCATGAAGGTCAGGGCTTATCAAGCTGCAGTATTTGGGCAGTATTAAAGGGTGTATCACGCTGTGTCCCTGGCACACTCCGCACTGAAAACTAGGGGGTTACACTCAGAAGTCCTTAGGGATGTGACATAAACACTGCTCTCGAAGGCTTCCATCATAACTTTTTCCTCTCCCAGCTTTTCAAAGGCAGCTGGTGTATTTGTCAAGAAAGCAGCACAGGAAAACAGTTCTGAACCATTTTTAAATGAGACACCACCTATTAGAAGGAGGTGGAAACAATGGAGGTTATATTAAGCCACTCCAGATGTAGACAGGCCTTCTCTTGGTCCTTCACACCTATAGGTCTGATTCCCTGATGCCTTTGACTTCAGTTGCTTACTGACATTACTGCTAAATTCTGTTACTTCTCTTTTATACTACTGTGAGCCTAAAGGAGCCAGAAAAACTGAATATTGTTACCAAGAGCAGAAAATCCTTCAACAGATGGGAAAATGATCCCACTTGGCAAGAGGCAATGTTTGGTACTTAAAAAAAGGAAAAAGCTTTTGGATTTCAGCCACCAAATCCAGTCCCAAATCTCAAGCCATGCAGAGTAATTCCCAGAGCTCAAAAATGTAATGTGCTGCTGTGGATCATCCATTAAACTGTCTATTGAATGAGGTATAATGCTAAGCAGGCTGAGGAGAGCGTATCATTCAGATTAATGCAACTCCAACTCACAAAACCTTCAGAAATTATTTTTATAGGTAGGGCAACTTGGTGCTAAATAAGTTTTTTTGCTGTGCGATCCAAGATGTTAGAGCATTAGAAGCCCAGAAGAATATGTCTATCTCTAGGGGCTGAGTCATGGTACAAGTATGCAACAAAATGGAAACAGCGAAAACACTAATAAACAAAGAAAACTACATTATTTTCTACCTCCATAATAAAAGCTTAGCAACGATATATAAAGCATTAAGAAAGTGCCATATATTCTTGCTGTAAACGTAATTTTTAAAAGGTGTTTTAGTCCAGTCAGTGGCTCTCCAAGAAGCCCACTCTGACTCTTTAACTCCTTTTCAATATTATGAAATGCATCATTTTGAGCTGTTGTCTGGATAAAGTTTTAAGCAGCCACTGAATGTACCCCTAATGTTGTCATCCCAATATGAAATACCATACACACAGTGTCACAGAAAAAGCATCCTAAAATATTGTGGCAAATGTGGGTGTACTTAAAAATTAACTAAAATACCATTTAACTCAAGATTCCTGAATATCTAGACACTTGGAAAGCTTCTTTAAAACCATTTTAGGATATGTAAAGAATACCTTTCCCCCGAAAGACTTGAACTCACTATGATCAGAATAAAACAGCATCGTTAACATGACTGCTCTGCTTATAGGTGAGACACACATCTATATGAATATATATATATATCTTCAGTTTATAGGTGCCATTGGCATACAAATAATAAAACACTTGTGACATGAAGCAATTAATTAAGAGGTGTGTTTCTCTATTATTTGCATTGCTCATGCCTTCAAAATAAAAAATGTCTTAGCTATTAGGTGAGTTAAATTTAGGTAATAGTGTTGTGAACTTGCATCAAAATACTCAGAAGTATTGTTTTATTTACTCATAAGTGCTGACAGTCTGAAGGCAGGGAGCAGAGAGGGGCAGGAAAGAGAATACATAGAACTTTTTATATGTAGTATTTTCAGTGGCTTTATAGTGAAAACTCAATAATATTCTTCTTGGTCCACAGCCATAATCCGTGACCCCATAGCAACACAGTCATTCTTATCCTCCGTGGGTCTGTTGAAGTTAATTTTTCAGTCCCTCAATGTCCCATGATGCCTAAAGCAGAAGGGACACTGGAATGCATGTCTTAAAGAATCGGTTCACTTCTCTGTGTTGGACTATATAACTATGGTTCATTTTAATATTATTTCATGATTATGCCTTGAAGTGAGAAACATGTGGGACCCAAAGATTGTATGCATATTGATACAACCTTTTCTTTTGCTAGTATTTTAGGGAGATAGCCGGGTAATGGGCACATACAGTAGCTTCCTCCATCTCTTTGCACCTCATGAGTCTCATTCCATTTTAGTACAGCCTGTGGTATCTGGATATTGGGAGTTTGTAAAACACTGAAAATGAGTGTACGGCAAATGGGAGCTCTGGCCTCAGATTCCTCCCTTTAAAAACTAAGTTGTTCTTTCTGGATGACGCGGAGAAGCATTGAGACAAAAATTAGAGGAACTTTGTATCTTTGCCCTAGTTGAAGGAAATAGTAACAAGACAACCTGAACCAAACATGGACATAAGCAGCTTCAGCCCCCAGTGGAGATTCACGTCAAGGTCATCTGTCAAATAAGCAACAGTGAAGTACGTGTGCAGACTATTTCTTGTGACATATGCCCTTTTCTGGCACTGAAAGTAAGTAGTCTTCATCAGGCTGTGGGACAATTTGTTTTAAATTGGAGCTAAAATAGATACATTGAATTTAAAGTGATAGGTCAAAAACAGAAAGAAAAGGTCTTACAAACATGATTTGTAGGTTTAGTGCACTGAAGGGCAAATATAAAGAGCCTTCTCAACCAGCATGTGGAATCACTTAGTTTAAACTCAGTTGTTAGCTTGAAATTGTAAAGACTATACCTCAGCTTTCTGAAATACATTCAGGTAGAGGAAACTTGCATAGAGAAAACAGTGTACAGTAAATGTGTAATAGCTACACCTCTTCTTTCATTAACTTTTCAATGCACACTCCAGTGCAACTAAAAGATTCCACCATTACAGGTCCAAACCACAGAGGACAGTGCTCTGTCCAGAAGCAAAGGGTTTTGCACAAAAGAATGGACCCAATCCCATATCTGAGACGGGTAGACCAGTCATTTAGGGGTCATATGCTTTTATATGACAATCTCAAGAATCTTTTTTTGGGACTATACACTTCTGTTTCACACTGCTATCAGGTGCATAACTTTTTCAGTCAAATATGAGATAATGAGAAAAAAATTCAAGTTTTGTGGTGTGGGTTTTTTTTCCTTTTGTCTGTAAAATTAGAATGATACAAGCATTAATATTGACATTTCATAGCTGCTCCTAAATATCACATTATGAGAAACAGATCTCCAGGACTCTAACCAAGAAAGACTGTTTTTACTTCCTCCAGGAAAAGTTCTGACTAATGCAATATTTTATTAAGTCTATAGAGACATTCTTTGCATAATGCTCTCTTATAAGGATCTTCCTCACGAAGAATGCAGAATTTCAAATTATTTAAACATCACTAAAGTAATCCTCGAATTTTTAGCTCACTGGATTCAGATTGTGCTGTATAAAAATTTTTAGTAGCTCTCCGAACAATTACCTTGGCCAGTGAGAGCTATTCAACACTGAGGGGAAAAATGAGATTACTAAAAATAGGTGTCTGCTGCCAGCTTAACCCTAAGATATCAAAGACGTCCACACTACAACAAAAAAAGAAAGGCGAAATGGCTTTAGATATTTATATGTGTATGTATATCAGATATACCTTTTTTTAGGTACCTGAATTGCTTCCTACTTACCCAAGACCTGGTCCCACTGAAGATCCACAAAGGAGATGATTATTCACGATCTACGTATAAGTGATTATGTGTAGCAGACTCAGGACAGATGCCTTTCTGCAAAGGATTTGGTCTGCCCAGCAAAGACACTCTCAGAAGGCTTGGGGTTCACCAGTGTGAAATCGCTTCTCCCCTGCACTGAAGACACCATAGGAGAAATAGTTCGTGGCCCTCAGCACATCTTAACAGCAATGGCTACTGCAGATGGTTTGAACTACCCAAATGACCTTGCCCTAGCCAGCCTCAGAAACCCAAGCAAAGCCGTGCAGAACTGTGCGGACAGGGGCCTTCAGTAACATGCTGGCTGCAAACAGCTGGGGATAGTAACATCTTAAACTAACACAGCTGTCTGCAAATTGAACATCTGTCCACAGGCTAAGTATTCAGCTGTATAATAAATAGAACAAACTAGATTCACTTTGGATGACTTTAAAATGTGATTCTTACTAGTAGATATAATCTTAAATCTTACAAATCCCTAAGTATTTCTTGCATTACAAATATGGCAATGCTCATTTGCCTACTTCGTGTCACAATTCTCTATCAGCTTGAAGAGGAACAAAGGAGCTGCAGAAGTTGTACAAAGCCACTTTTACAGGATGTTACTTGCTAGGGATTAACACCTTTGCTTTCAGAACAATTGTGGTAATGACACATACGTATATGAATATATGTGTATGTCTTCAAACAAGTCCTCTTAGAGCAGTCTGTGTTGGGCTACAAATATGCAATAAGCAGAAAGTAAATTGAATGGATCGCTTGCCAAGACCTGTTACTGAGACTGTCCTAATCACAGGATCTCAGAATCAATTGGGTTGAAAAAGACCTCCAAGTTACTGAGTTCAACCAATGACTGAACACCACCATGTCCACTGAACCATGGCACTAACTGCCACATCCAGTCTTTCCTAAGACATCTCTGAGACAGCAACTCCACTAACTCCCTGGGCAGTCCATTTCAAACCCTAATCACCCTTTCTGTGAAGAAATTCTTCCTAGTGTACTGTACCCAGTACAGAGGGAGAATCACTTCCCTAGCTCTGCCGGCCACACTATTCGTGATACAGGCCAGGATTCCCTTGGCCTTCTTGGCCACTTGGGCACTGCTGGCTCATGTTTAGCCACTGTCAATCAGCACCCCCAGGTCCTTTTCCACTGGGCAGCTTTCTAGGCACTCTGCCCCAGACTGTAGCACTGCTTGGGGCTGTTGTGACCAGAGTGCAGGACCCGGCATTGGCCTTGTTGACCCTTGTGCCACTGGTCTTGGCCCATCAATCCAGCCTGTGCAGATCCCACTGCAGAGCCTTCCTGCCCTCCAGCAGATCAACACTCCCACCCAACTCTGACCCAGCTCCAACCTGACTTGGTCCCATGGCAACCTTAAATTGTACCAAGAGTTTGGGACATTACAGTAGTGGAACAATTCTCAAATGGAAGAGAAGTGGAACAATTCCTAAATACACCAAGAAAAATTATCTATAAAATCAGGAGCATCTTCTGATGAATTCCACCATGCCATGACATTTGACACACCAATATTCTGCTCCTGCCACACTTCACAACCTGTATTTGAGATTAATATCAGGAACAAGGCTGATTTCATCACACAGTCCCAAAATAGTACTTACAACAAGGCATTTTGGCAGATGTTCATTAGAATAGTGATGAAGAGACAAAATGATTAAATGTCCCATTATCAATCCCTGAATCATCAAGTATTCTTATTCACTGCTACACACGCAAATCCCAGTGAAGGATGAAAATTGTGTAACAACAAATTTTTAATATACAATAACCACATAGAAATGCAATTATATTTACATCTGTATAATAATCAGTGATTTAATCAAATAACAGAAATAGCATTCTTTGCTGAATATTTTAAAGATGTCTTTGATCTAACAAATACAGACACCCACATAGATAGATAGATAGATATCTCTACTTGAGTTAAATTTCTCTTTGTGCTACTGAAACTAAATTAATTAATGACATTTGTGAGCCTTTGTCTGTTTCTGAGTACTTGTGAAATATTCTTGAGAAGAATTTCATAATAAATTATGTCTAATTTTTAATCTATTACTCCTTAACAACAACAGCGCTCGTCAATAGGATTTCTGTCTTTAGAGCAATCTGTACACATCAGGCCTCACTACATCATTGTGAAATAGCTGTTTATAGCAGACTAGGACAAAGCTCCCTCCTTGAAGACAGAGATGCATGCATTTGTGCTGCTGCATAGAGTCACTTCACACAGTGAAGGTGCATCCTTGTCTCACCACTGTCACCAGTCCCATGATGAGCCTCTTCATTTGTCTCCTGTGACAGCAACAGGACCACAGCAAGAGAGCTTCTTTCCTTCAGGCTCTAACACACCAAATGCAGAGTGGCTAAAGTATTCTTGTCTTTCCTGATGGAACTATGCCTCTACTAGAAGACTGTAACTGCATCAGCATGTGTGAACTGCAGGGCAGTCTTTCTTAGGAGACTCTGTTAAGCTCTGATGCAGAGCAAGTTCCATGCATTTTGTCACAACATCCCGGTTTTATGACCCTCACTGTCTTTGTCCCACTGACTTGAGATGGGAGCAGAACTTTCTCTTGTGTCTTCATCTCCCTTTGCCCTACCACCAGCCTGGCAGGGGTTTCTGTTTTTCTGCAAAAGATGCTTTTCCAAGACTGCCCTTCAGAATAGGATCTATGGAAAATTAGCTCAACTCAGAGGAAGCTGTTGTCAGGGCCTACTGTCATCTTCTCTTTCAGATGTTGCCCTTCCAGCTAGAGTGGTGTGCTTTCAGGGCTTCACTTGCTGCAATTTACTTGCAGAAATATTGAGTTTTCTCAAAAAAGTCCAGTCGTATCCTTCAGCATTACAGCTGTGTGGTTTTGATTCAAATTTCTCACTGAGTACACAGGAGGCTGAAACCACCACACACAGTTTGCTTGTGCAGTTCTGGAATAAAAATCTCATGGTGTGTAGTTTCTCCAGTTTGAGTTCCTGTCAGCTTTGTCAAGCAGGTATGGGAATAGACCTGAAATTTGAGACCTCTGTGGGAATTCTCCTTCCTAACCTTCTGAGTATCCACTCAAGGTTCAGGCATCTATACCATACAACATTTTTTAAATCATGCAGCAAGTGCCTCCTGCAATAAAATTTCACTGTTGGAGCCTGCCCCCTTAGCTGACCACCAAGGTCAGCTTTGAAAATGGTCAGAATTAGGCTGTACAGTAGACCACGATGGGTGCAGAAAGTGCTTGCATTGTACAGTAAAACAGAACTGGGAAATCTATGTTTGTAAACAGTGTTTTGGGATGATAATTTGTTCCTTGCTCCTGAATATCCCCATGTGAAATGTAGAAAGAATTTCTCCACAGCATTCTGTGAGGTGGGGAATAAAGTCCATTATATAGTGTATGAGTTAATGAGTTGACCCTGGCTGGATTCCAGGTGCCCAACAAAGCTGCTCTATCACTCCCCCTCCTCACATGAGCTGGTGAGAGAAAACTAATGAAAGGCTTGTGGGTCATGTAAGGACAGAGAGATATCACTCACCAATTACTGTTACAGACTAAACAGGCTCAACTCAGGGAAGTATGGTTAATTTATTAATAATAAAATCAGAGTAGGATAATGAGAAACAAAACCAAATCTTAAAGCATCCTTCTCCTACCTGTTCTGTCTTCCCAGGTTTTACTTCTCTCCTGACTTCCTCTACCTTCTCCCTGACAGGAATGCAGGGGGACAGAGAATGGAGGCTGTGGTCAGTTCATCACACATTGTCTCTGCCACTTCCTCCTCCTCAGGGGAAGAACTTGTCACACTCTTCCCCTGCTCCAGCACAGGGCCCCTCCAACAGGAGAGAGTCCTCCATGAACTTCTCCAACATGACTCCTTCTCATGGGCTGCAGTTCTTTACAAACTGCTCCAGTGTGGGTCCTTTCCACTGGGTGCAGCCCTTCAGGAACAAGCTGCTGCAGTGTGGGTCCCCCATGGGGTCACAAGTCCTGCCAGCACACCTGCTCCAGTATGGAATCCTCTTCCTATGAGTCCACAGGTTGTGCCAGGAGCCTGCTGCGGCTGAGGCTTCCCACAGGATCACGGCCTCCCTTGGGCATCCACCTGCTCCAGTGTGGCATTCTCCATTGGTTGCAGGTGGAAGTCTCCTCCACCATGGACCTCCAGGGGCTGCAGAAGAACAGCCTGCCTCACCACAGACTTCAGGGAAATGTCTTCCCTGGCATCTGCAGCATCTCCTCCCTCTCCTTCTTCACTGACCTTGAGGTCTGCAGGGTTATTTCTCTCACATGTTGTCACTCCTCTCTCTGGCTGCTCTTTTGCATATTTTTTCCCCATCCTTAAAGATTCAGGGGGCTGGAGCATTTCTCTCCTGATGAAAAGCTGACAGAGCTGGGCCTGTTTAGCCTGGAGAAGACTAAGAGAGGGTCTTATCAATAAGTATCTCAAGGGAGGGTGCCAAGACAATGGATACAGGCACTTCTTGGTGGTGCCAAGCAGTTGGACACGATGCAATAAGCAGACACTGAGGCACAGGAAGCTACATCTGAACATGAGGAAGAACTTCCTTACTGTGCGGGTGACTGAGCACAGGAGTAGGTTGACGTGAGACATTACGCGGTCTCCTTCCCTGGAGATATTCAAAATCCATCTAGGCACAAACCTGAGCTTCATGCTCTAGGGGACCGTGCTTGAGCACAGGGGTTGGACTAGATGACTTCCAGCGGTGTCTTCCTGCCTTACCCATCGTGTGATTCTGTGAAATCTGTTATCCCAGAGATATCTGCTATCCCCACTGTCACTGCCTGTCTCAGCCCTGGCCAGTGGTGGGCCCATCTGGGTGAATTTGGTAACAGTCCTCATCCTGAAAAAATCCCATAGGAGCGGTCAGGGAGGCCAGTTCCTGGTAGGATCAGGGTGGGGCCTTTTTCCAAAGGATCTATACTTTGTCCAAAGCGAGGCAGAAAGTACT
The DNA here is from genome assembly GCA_013398015.1 of Oreocharis arfaki. Lineage (NCBI taxonomy): Eukaryota > Metazoa > Chordata > Aves > Passeriformes > Paramythiidae > Oreocharis > Oreocharis arfaki. Next base: position 2,567,783 of record VZRR01007149.1, read on the forward strand.
GCTAGATTTCCTATCAGCTAGTATCAGCTATACACTTCCTACATCTTGAGGAGCACCTGCAGGGGACTACCCCAGAAAAGTAAAGAATTAGAGACACAGAAGATGAGTTCTTATAATTTATCTCAGAAATGACTGAACTAGTTTACTCATCAATGCTAGGCTTTTTGTTTGAACTCCGCAGTGTTAGTTTATTACTTGTACCCTTTACAGGAATACATCATCAAGAGCAAACCTGTGGCACACCAGGATGGCAATTTGCTATTTCCTATGGTAAACACTGGTTGATTTATTTTTATTAGCTATGGCATGTGTGCATATTAAAATGCAAGGGCTATGGCACCCTTTTGCTCTAGTATTATACAGTGCAGGCTTCCAGTCACCTTACAGAGAAATGATTAGGCAGCTGGGTTATTTTCCTTCCCATCCCATCCCTACCTTATCCGTATGGCACAATTGTCTCTAACAAGGAGACCCCCTACTACTTATTTCCCCCCCATTTTAAAAACAGAACAGATAGTCTCTTTTAGTTTGTGAGCAGATACACACACAAAAAAAAACCCATGGGGGAACCCTAACCAAAAAAAAACACAGGAAAACCCAATGAGTCTGACTGTAAACGTAGGGGATAGCTTAAGAAGGAAGATAGAAGCTGGTTGAATCCAGAATTGAGTTACATTATTGTTCAGTGCTTTAAAAATTGTACTTTTAATACAATAGACTGGCTGGCTGGAATATTTCTAGATAGAGATCAAAAAGTTCAGCCAATGAAGCCAAATGGCAATAGAGACCCATCAAGTTTCTTTTAAGAAGCGCACAAATACAGTGACTCAATATGTCACATTTTTGCCTTATTTTGAATTTAGCTATGGAGGAAAGCAAGCAAATTAAGCATTTTTACCACCAGACAACAGCATTTGTTCCACAACAAATATTAACCTCTGCCTAAGTTTGTTTTCCTCTTTTGCACTTGAATATTATTGATTAACCACCAGAACAGAAGAATCTTTAAGTTCAGCCCAAATTGTCTTAAAGCTTTTCTTGGTTTCCTAAGCATGAATTCCACAGTAGTCAGTAGAAAGAAAAATATTTACAAGCTGGGTGGTATGAGACACCTGAGGGGAGTGAAACTGATAGCGGGAATAGAAGTCTGACTCAACTGTAGGTAGAGTAAGAAGTTTGACCAGAAAACACAAAAGCTAAGCCATCAACAAAAACTGTGGTCTTGAGATTCATTCCACAAATACGATAGTACAGCGTGGAAATACCATCAGCAATTCCAACTGGCAACATAACAGAAAAACAAACATCAGCAGGGTGTTAGAAACTAATCTGGGAGAAAAAATGTCATTTACAGGTAAGATATATTGGGTGAGATTTGTCCTGTGACTGCAGCTCTTTTATGCAGGAAGAAAGCTCATGTAGTGAAAAGAACCTCTGTAAATTTCAGATGCAACTGAAGGAGGATTTCCTCTGGCAACCACGAGGAAGGCTTTTAGCTGGTCCCTCTAAAAGTCACTGGCAACCCTGGGCATCAAATAGGCCCCCCACTGAAGATGGAGCCACAGAGCCAAACCACATGCTTGTCAGAGACCTTCAGCAACACTGTCACCAGCAGAGCACCAGCCCAGGCCTCTGGGCTACATAAATTCCACAAAAATCTGAAGACCGCCACAGTGTTTGCAGCAGCCTGGGGTAGAGAGGGGGCTGAAATGGGCTAAAACTGCCTTTACTTCTCCCTCTCATGTGAGTAGGAGTCCTGTGCTCTTTGGCAGGTGACACACACTGTCACCCCTCACTGCCACTAAGACCCATGTGCCTTTAAATTTAAATACAGGCATATTTAGAGAAAAGGAGTGAGAATAATAAAGGCAGAAGTTGCACCAGGAGAAATGCTCTGGTGTCCCATGAGAACGTCACAGCACCCATCACGAATCTCCTTGCACCCCCACAATGAGCCAAGCCGTAAGGGACTGGTCCCATTGAGCCAGGTCCCAGCACACAGCTTCTTCCATGTATAGGGTGCTTCCACCATCATTGGGATAGCATGGGGTCAGTGGCTTCAGGAAGAACATGAAGAGCAATTCATCCACTACCTTAAAATCTCATATTTTAAGACTTAGTTCATGTCAAGCCACTTCCCACGACCATAAAACAAAGCCTAAATAGAACAAGGAGAAGGAGAAGGAGAACTAGAGGGATATTCTTATCCTAATGAAAAAATTAGTAGGCACACAAGCCTAAGGGGAACAAGGGAAGATACCATAAGCATTTCTTCGCTCTGACAAACTGCTTTAGCAGTGAGAGCACCAGAGAATGGGTTGTCAGTGGCTAAAAAGAAGAAATCCCCAAAGTGGCCACAACATTCAAGGAAGTGTTCAGGCCTGAGTCAGCTGTTAATTAGGTATCTTTAAATGGGAGAAACCATTTATAGGAAGCCCTGATTCTGAAAAACCCAAAATCTCATGTACTCCATCTGGCATTATGACAGGTCAGTGAATACAAGATGGAACAGAGAGAGAGAAATGAGGCAAAAGCTTTAATGGTGGCCAGGAAAAGTCTTTAACCCCTTACGACCATCTCGTTAACTTCTGTCCTCTCCATCAGTCTGCAGTTCATCTAGATCCATTAGATTGGCTCGTGGGATGACTCACTCACTGAGGTGAATAAACTCTTCCCACAAAAAAAGCAGAAGGTGACATAATGTTTATGCTAGTGGCCTTCGTAATCATTCCCCCAGTGTTCCAGGGACAAGGCAGAGAATCAGATGCCACGATGCACAGTTTTGCTGGGTTAATCTAATTTGAAACAAACATAAGTAGGGAAAACATTTCTCCAAATCTCTCGTTTCAAATTTAATGCTTCTGGAGAGATTTCATCATTCCAAATTACTGGATTAGGTAAATAAACTCCCCAAAAATACGGCTGCCATGATGGGTTCGGGCATTCTCATGGCTAGTGTCTATTTTATTTTATTCCTATTAAATTTGTAGAACAGACTCTTGTAAGTATTTTCCAATAACTTTTAAATATCTACAATTGCTGAGATAGTGTCTCAGACAAAGACCTATAGGGCTGAAATAAAAATAGTGAAGGGTTCAAGATGACATCATGTTTTATGAACACAAGACGTGACCACAAATAACCTACAATAACCTTTAAAATTAGTTTTTTCCTGACTTCATAAAACAATATTTTATTTGGCAGGCCCTTATTGGCAAGCACTTTGAACAGTTCTATTTGTTTTCTGTAACCAGGAAGACACAACCAGTGTTTTCACATAGGTTTCCTCAGTACTGTGGTTTTGCCATTTTTTGCCTCTTTATTACTGCCTGCTGCTGTTGAATATTTTTCTTTGGGATGTTTATTAAGAACAAGGATATGAATTTTCAAAAAACCCCAAACTTTCTTTGTAACAGCACTGGTGAGTTTTTCCCGCTGTAATATTACTGTATCAAAAACACAGAAATAGATCATGGTATCTAGAATGATCTGGTTGCTTTAAGTCTAAAGTTATGTAATAACATGCAGCTGGCTACATGTATATTATGAGAAACTGAAGGAAATCAGCCCATATGTCCTTTGATGCATTAACCAAGACCAAGATTTAGAAATCCACCATAGCTTGTAACACCATATGAAATGGAGGAAGGGGCTTAGCCAGTGACTGAACTAAATAAAAATAAACCCTAAGCATTCTAGTTAAAGTAAATTAGAAATGAACATCATAGAGTGACAGAAATACTCCTGGTTTCTTAGGGGATTGTACCTGGGATTAGTTGCTATTTCATTCCACCATCACCAGTGGTCCTGGTTATGAGAGCCTCAGCTTGAGAGATGTGTTTTCATAGTACCTCCTGTAATGAAGGGGATTGCTCTCTGTATTTGGCACTGTGCAAGCTCTTGTTGTTTTGAGTTGTGCTGTAGGAGACAAAATGGACCATTTTCCCACCACATCTGTGGGAGTAGTTATGCTGCTCCCAGTGTTTTAAATATGTTAACTTGGGAGTTTGTGGAGTTTCATCAGTTTGGGCTTATATACATATAAACACATATACACATATACATGTATACAGATATATAAATATATAAATCTCTCTAAGATTTTTATTTGGTATATTTTTAACTAAGATAGAAATTTTGTCTGCAGTCCAAATTGCACTATTCAGCAAATCCCATCTTTCCTACTGCTCCCACCCCTCCACCAAACTAAAAAAAGAAAAGAAGGAAAGGTTTTATATGTTTGAGAGGGGGCCATGCAATTAAGACGAGCTTTTCAGCTTCTGTGCAGTTTGGAGTTCCTAGCATTCCCTCTTTCTTCTGTACAGTGTGAGGCTTGAGCAAATAAGGTAGGTTCCAATAATTAAACTTGCTCTATTGACCTAACCAAAATTAACTGGCTATGCAACAATGTAGCTGTCCATGTAAAAACAGGAAGTCAGATTTCCCCAAGTAACCCTTATTCACCACGAGAAAAACAGCTGGTGCTCTCCCTTTACATGCAAGTGTGTGGGGCATGGATAAAAGATGTATACTTTTGATATCCTCTCTTTTAAAAGGCTGTGTTTTTTTTTCCAGTGGAAGTTTTCCAGCACTCAGTTCCTGAGAGGTAGGGCCCCAAGATAGTCTGGTCAAAATTGTCAGAATCATATCTTTGTAAGGAGAAGTCTGTGAAATTGAACAAAGAAGCCACATTAGTATAACATGAATAATCCTCCCTGACCTCCAAAGAGAAAAATAATAAAGGATTTATTACGCTTTTTTTTCCTCCCTAAGAAAGAGTAATAAGAAAAATCCTCCTTACAACAACAATAACCACTGTTTCAGAATCAGAGCCTTTGTGTCACTGTTTTTCAGTAGTTACGCTACATTTCTCCCAGTACACTGCTGGGATTTTTTATTTTTTATTTTGCTACGCATGCTCGCACATCTGCTCCACATGTGTGATCAGCAACTGGATTTTCTGAGCTGAACGTCCTGTTAAATGGACAGAGTGGGCAGATCATTCCTTAGAGAGCTGAGAATCTGCCTCTGGTGGATTGCTGCCAAATGCAATGGTGTAATAAAGAAAAGAAAGCTGCTCGTTTGGATTGCTCTGAAATGAACTGTGTCCTCTCCTAAAATTCCATCTGGTTAAGATCCCTGGAGGCGCAGTCCAACACACCTAGGTCTGGCAGTCTGTTCGTTTGATGGCTGTAAATGTCTCTGCGTAGGTTGACTGGGGGAAGGAGGATCATTAAGAACCAGAAGAGGTGAAACCATTGTACTCTCATTCCCTTTCACCCACCCAGGCAAAAGTACAGACGAGGGTTGTGGAGGTGAATGTACTTCCCGTTGCTGACACTGACAGATAATCTTTAAAATAGGTGTTGTAGGTTTTGGCTTCCTCTGTGTTGCCCAAAAGCTTTGTTTTCAGCTGGTGGAAACCAGCAGCAGACTGATCGTCCCTCTTCAGACTTGGCCATTAGCGCATTAATCAAGGGCTCTGTAGTAAACTGCATGAAGGAGATTGAAGTGAGCATTTTGGTATGTGTGCAAGGAAATCCAGCTTCCAAAAATCAAATCACATGAGGGACTGATAACAGATGTACAAAGTAAGAGAAGAAATTAACAGATGCTTCTCAGTTTGGGCATTAGTCTCAATGAAACCCAGCTTATATGGTTCATAGGTCACATTAGAGTCTGCTGCAAATTAATTCGGTTCTTTGCTGATGCTGGCAAAATTTAGATTGCAACTGCTAAGTGTTGGAGCATCCCCTGAATAAAAGTTGATTTTCTGAAGTAATATCAGTGCTGCTAAAAGGATTCTTCTGTGAGTTTAGTAGTTCAGCACCAGGCAATAGCATCACAATTATTCAATCCTTCACTGTAATAGATGTCCTGTAGAACATGACAGTTCTAGTCGCAACAAGCCAAATATTTAATTTTCATTTTTTTCTCAGTCTACACATATCCTGGTGAAATAAACAGGGCCTGGGAACAGTCCTGAGCATTGAATTATGATCATCTATGGTGTTAAAGAGTTAGGCGTCCTTAGCAGCCTCAAGGCTGCTGCCAACTACCCTTCAAACCACTCCCAGGCACAAATCAGAAGCAGGGGATTTCCAGAACCATTCCCAAAAGACAGTTTGTAAGCAGACACATGGTTTTGAAGGATAAGAGTGTTTACTAGAGCAGAGCTGGCTGCCCTGTACTCATTGGCCTTGGCTCCTGGGAACACTCTGGGAATGTCTCAGCTGCCCATCCATGGGCCTGGACAACTCTCACCAGTTGATATTATTTTAAGGAGAGGCAGAGTCTACCACTTTTTGAGACAGGGTTGTGGGTTTGGGTTTTTTTGTGTCAGAGACAGTTTTTTTTGCAAAAAAAGCACAAATCATAAAACTCCAAATTTATTTTCAAGGCTCCCCTCTGTAGTTACCACTGGACAGGGCTTTTTTTCTGTGATTGTCCTGGAAGCCATTGGGCAACTGAGTCCCTGCAGTAGTGTCACTGATGGGGTGGATCTCACAGCCTCTAGCTAATGTAATCCCACTGCCCCATAGAATACACCCTAAAAATGTTTTGGTTTGTCTTTCCTTTACCAGAGATGTTTTCAAATAAATAGCTGCTGGTTAAATTGTGAGTTCTTATTGCTCTTGTTTATCCATCTGCTTGTAATTGTGCTGGTTTTGGTTCAAGATGATTTTTAACTAATTTGAAATCATTAATTTGATTATTGCCTACCACCCAGAAAGAAATGGCCAAAATCCAAGATTCTGCCTTTGCAAGACTTTTCAAGAAATTGGATTCAGCTCAAATGCAAATGAATTATTATTTTTCAAATTTCTTTTGAGTCTGACATTATAAAAGATTGCATTAGAAAGAATTACAGAGGTGTACCTTAAAGAAATTTCTCCTTTGGCTCAAGCCATTATTTTAACAACTATAAAACTGAGAAAAACATCACTTTCACTAATAGCTGTGCTGGCTCATCAGGTGTCAGACCAGGTATTCCAGGGAAAATCTCATGTTTAACTGGTACTTTCTGGGCTTCCTTGCAAGAACCTGCAACCTGGCAGGAATTCCTGAACCAATTCCAGTCCCACAGAAGGCTTTGTCGGAACCAAACAATTCCAGGCTCTCTGCCTCCAGACACTGGGGAAAAAGAGTAGAACCAAGGGCCAGGACTTGAAGGGCTTCCAGCCAGCTGGGAGTGAGCTCTGATGCATAAACCTGTGAAGCCAGTGGTTTTCCACCTTGACTTTCTGCTGCTCAGGTTCTGAGAAATGCAAGGCCTTTGGTGTTCAATGAACCAGTTTTCTTCAATTAGTAGTCTGTGATAGTTTGTTCCATCAGACAATTTCTGATATAAATTAGTGGAATAGACATAAGGTAGAAAAGAAAGCAGTGCATGGAGCTTTCATTAACTAATCACTAGGATTAATTAGTGGTATGTGAAGAAGTTGAACTTCTAAAACCAGATGAAGGTTGTCCAGTTTGGCAGTTGGAGATAGCTGGGGAGGGGGCTTAAATGTTTTCATCCAGACCTCAGATTAGATCTAAAATATGGCAGGATGCATCTAAGAAAACCATACTTGCAAAATGACACTATTTAAGTAATGTAAAGAGCTCTCCAATTGTTTCAAATGCAGATCCTATCTTGATCAATTATTATGTACAAAAAGAGGATTTAGTAAATAGCCAGTTGAAATGGGACAAGACCATTAAGACAAATGCTGAAAAAAGGTGTTCACTCATTATCTAAATCATAGTGACAGCATAATAACTACCAAGGAGGTGAATGATCTAGATTACAGAGCCCACCATCTCCGAAGTTTCTGTAAGTTCACTTAGAGGGTTTCAGTCTTTTCTTGTTTTCTTCCTGCCTTTCTGTGTCCCCATTGGTGCTCAGCCTTCTTCTCTGTTCCCCTTCTGTTAAAATCTCCCAGGAGTGCATTTTCCTTGTAGTGGCCAGAGCATCCCATGGCAGCAATGTGGCTCCTGCCACAGGAGGCTGGGGTTACGCCACCTGAGCTAGCAGAGGTCTGCAGTAACTCCTGCTAACCAAACCTGGGGGGAAGACAGGGGCAAGGAATCATCTGGAAGTGTCTGTATGAGAAATACAGAGTTAGCTTAAACAGAAAGGATTCCTTCTTTGAAGCTTTATTAGCTGAGCAAGGCACTTTGTTCTAAGCGTCTTTTCCTCATTGTAAGACAGCAGAACTGAAAACCAATGTTTGTCTGGACAAGAATATTGAATTTGAGGCTAATCATCTCACCCCCCTTGTGAACTGCTCTGCTACCCTTTAAAGACCTGTAAAGTGTTCCCACTAGCTTAGGTGGGATTTTGGAATGAGTCCCCCATGTAGTTACAGTGGAAAGCCCCTAATCAAGCAATTAAAGCGTCATGAAGTCAAACTGTTCTATACTTTGCAGTTCTGCTAAAACGTATTTAACATTAATTGAAATATTTGTCATTTTATAGGATTACATAAATGAATGGAAAGGAATATAGAGGAAGACATAGTGTTGTGTATGATAAATAGGCTATTTCAGCACATAGGGTGGTACAGAGGCAGAGCTCTTCAGAGCCATGCAGCTGTCTGCCACTGTACCTGGCATATGTTTTTCTAGATCTCATAAAGCTTGAAAAAAGACTCTGTAATACAGTACTGGGCCATACCACATGACACACCTCTTCATTTTGTAAACACTATGACAGCATTAGAGACTAGTGAGAGAAAAAAAAAAAACAACTACTACTGGGGAAAAATGTTTATCAACTTTGCTCAGTGTTCAGTGCTGTTTTTAAATGCCTCAGCAAGTTGTTCTTAGGTGGAAGATAACAGCCTGCCAAGTCTTGAGAGTAAACATTTTGTGTTGGTCCACGCACAAAGCATTCACACAAGAAACTGGAGCTTATTCAGTGTAACTCAGGTTTAACCATCTCATTTTCAACAAAGTTTGCTCTTCACAGCCTTTCAGATCCATCTCTTTGCGTTGTTCTCAGCCTCCTGAAGCTTCCTGCCTGCTCTTTCATGTTTGACATCTGGCTTAATCCGATTTAGGTTATCATCATACTTGTGAACATGTCTGATGAAGGTGCCTCTTTTATTACTTACCTGCAGTCTGGTTTTAAACATTAACTTCTTAATTATTGACAGGTTCTGTTCTTATTCCTCAAACTGCATATTGTTTACATGTGTTTCTCCTAGGCCTATGGACATTAAAATGCAAACAAATATACATACGCATATATTTGCATCCATACACTTTTCATTAATAGATTATAGATTTTATTTATAGATAGATACAAGTGCATTTGATATATATATAATATAGGCAACCTTGGAGCATATATTTTTTTCAAGAGGATTTGGCTCCAAAACTGAATATTTCTGAATTATAACAGCATCTGTTGATCTCTTAAGCTTACTTAACATCAGAACAGACTTCTGTTGACTATCAAGCAGCACAGAATTTCAGAGCACCATGTACTTGAGGGCCCTTTCCATGTGTAGTTGGTAAGTTAGAGGCTGTAGCAGGTGGAAGAGGATAGTAAAAAAAATGAGAAGAAAAGCTTTGTCTCTGATATTATACAGCAGGAGACAGAAAAAATTAAGGGTGCAGGTAGTATTGTTCTAGGAAACAGAAGGGGGATATACAGAGGAGATTTCTGGTCTCCTGTGGAAACAGGGGTCAATGAGATTTTTCAGTTCAGAGAAGGCCAGAAAAAAGTAATCCAGAATAGGAGAGAGGCCTTCCACTGGAAAAGCACACCTGAAGCTCATGATAGTATGTGGCTGGATATGATGGATTTGGGGCTGACAATAGCTGCCTATGAAAGGAAGAGAAGCTTTGCAGCGCGTGTAGCAGAGGAGAGTTTGGCCAGCAGGACATGCAGCTGAGGCTGAGATACAGTCTGGAAAGGAGTCTGACCAGGAGCTGCCAGAAGGCCTTGACCACTCTGAGGAGTGTGTGCATTGGTGAGTGCTGGCAGTGGGCTCCCACTTCTGTCCTTCCCTAAAGCTACTTTGGTTTCTACCCCTGAGCTGTGCACAGATCGCTAAAGGATAGAAATCTCTACAGTGTGGCAAGACAACCAAAACAACGCACGAGCCTTCATCTTAAGAATTTCCCTGTCCTTATAGTAATTTTCTTGGAGATTACCATAGGTTGTAACTGTGAAATCCCGTTCGACTTCAGAAGATAAGAGTGCAATTTTTACTGGAGACTACTAAGCTATATAGTTTCTTGGTCTCCATACCTCAGGAGAAATCTGATAAAGTACCCTGGACAATTTGTCAAAACTTCTGCTCTTGTTATCTTTTAGGACCTGAGAAATGGGCCAACGTTCAAGAAGTTTGGACTGTCCCAAAGAAGGGAAACTGGTGCAGAAATCAATACTTCTCTCAAACAATTTTGTATATTTATAAGGAATGCATTGAACCTCTTTTCCTGAGGAGAAAACCCACAGTTATTCATCGCATCAACGTCCTTCTAAGTTACCTCACCAAGAGGACTCTCCCAAGGCTTTTCAGGGTTGTGAAAAAAGCTGTTTGTTGGTATCTGCCCCTTTTCCTTCTATACCATGAAAAGGAATATTGCAGAGGAATCACAAGTAACAGAAGCCAGGCTAATAGAAGAATCAAATTAACACAGTCATGCCAGGCCTGTGTTGCAGGTGAGATAGTAAGACTTGCAAAAGGCAGTGCTGGTAAGTGGAAGCCCAGAACAATACAAATACTTCCTATAAATAGGAAGCTGATTTGTTTGGGGGATATTGTTCACGATCTCCAGAAGCAACACCTTGTATAGTATGGCTGGACCACTGGGTTACTGTGGGGGTTATCTAGGCATGCCTTTTTCCTGCTTCCATTTATTTCTCTCATTTATGCAACCATTACATTAAATTATACCCTTTTTGGCCTTCCACACAGACAGGTGAGATCCCTCAGTTGCTTTCAATATGCCCTTGTATTAGCACAGGGACAAGTGGCACTCCATGAACAATTTGCTCACTTGATTCCAGGTGGTCAAAACTGCCGTATTCAGGGGAGCTTCACTGGACTGTCAGTGACTGAAAGTACGAGGAAGAGTTGCAATTTCAGCAGCTGTTTTCTCTTTCTATGAATATCATACACAAAGAGATGGTTAAACCATATGCTGCTTTACAGTGTCTGGAGTAAGGTTCTGATCTTTAATGTGGACACTGTGGATTTTAGTTGGAGTACCTGCGAACCAAAATTAGTCATGTTAGTTTTTAATGCAACACCTAGCTAAATCCTTTAAAACAGCTGGATTGTCACAGTCATCTGTAGAAATAGCCAACGAGCTATTATGGAGAGGGGTCACATTGTAAGGAAAGGTGGGGGCAGAGGTAGCAGCACTTCTTGATGCTGTGCTGCTGTCAAGTGTAATTGCACTATCTCGCTGTCAAGGCTGTGGGTAAATCAAGACTAAGAAATTGTGTCTCTCAGTAAAATGGGAACAGCTCTCCCTGGCTATTACACATTGCTTGCTGTCACCTTTAATGAATGTTTATAAAGTACTTGGGGATCTTCCCATGCAAAATGTTACATATAAGTCACTGAAAATTAATTTTTATTGCATACTTGTTTAAGCTAATGCTAACAATAACTAGTGGAAAACTTGGGTGTCTGTCTCAAATAGGTCAGAATAATTGGAAAGAGCTAACTGGGTAAAATATGTGAAAGCTGAAAAAAGTCTGTCCAAAAAGAGTGATGTGCTCACAAATAGATGGAGAAAGGGAATCTGTCATTTATCAGCACTTGTATTTAATCTAATATGAAAAACCAAGCATACAGCAAGCTGATACAGCTGGAATATTGTCTAAGTGTATTGCACTGGTAACAGTCAGCACTTAAGTGGGATAAAGTCTGTAAAAAGATCCAGTATCTATAGGATATTCAAACATCTTACAAGTAAGTGGTCTTTAGATAAGCTTGACATTGAGCAAAGGAGTCCAACCAATTTGGAGCTAGGAATCTTTTCTGAGCTGGAGTGAGGCACTTATTGACTACTCCTCTAGAACTAGCACTTAAAATGAGTGGATGCAGCAAACTGTGCTAAAGAATAAAGAGATTGATGACAGCTGAGACTAACACTGACTGGCCCTGGCTTAAACACTGGACCTATAAATTAGCACGTGTGCAGGTGCAATTCCGAACGTGCCTTTGTGCATGTGCGCGTACTTTCGGTGTCTGCCAGACAGAGATCACAGGCAGCTATTGCAGCTCCCTCAAGCCCTGCTTGGCTCTGGCAGTTGTTGAAGAGCTGGTAATTGTTTCCCCAAACTACATACCAGGTGCAGTTCCCTTGGCTCCAGATTGTCATTCACAATGCTGCTCTGGACCCGCTTGGGAAGAGCCCACACCTTCTCCACACACTATCCTAAAGAAAGAGGGCAAGTGAGAACCAGAGATTAAGCACTTTGGTACTGAACAGATATTTATCTTCAGCCTTTCCTGATTCTATCTTCAGCCATAAATGTGTGATTGTATTACATTATTTTTAAGATAATGAATTATCACAAATGTAAATTTAAAAAATTCTATGTAGAATTCGCTGAACAGTATACTTTCTTTTTTTAAGCTTTAAGTTTTAGTACAGTTTAAGTTTCATGGAGGTACCCGTGAGCCTGGGACTGACTGACTAAATCAGAGGGCAGAGATTTTAGGCTGTTCCTCAGCTGGAAGTCCGTAACCTTAACCTTGGTACATGGCAGGAGGCCTCCCTTTTCCTCGCAAATGAACATCCACCTCATATTATCATAAAATACTTTGCATTAGCTAAACCTTTATCACATACAGCACATAAATCACAGCTAATAGGGTTAAGCTGCTGAGGGGTTCGGGCGCTGCAGAGGTGTGTGTTACCGACGGCAGCGCGGGCTCAGCGCGCCGGGCTCGGAGCGCCCGCGGGAGCCCCGGGAGCCGCCGCCGCTCCCGCCCGCCCGCTCCCCATTCCTGGTGTTCCACTCCCCATTCCTGGTGTTCCACTCCCCATTCCTGGTGTTCGACTCCCCCTGCAGGGCGAGCCCCGCCGCTCCTGCCTGCTTCGGGCGTGTTTGCTCCCTGTCCCCGGCAGTCACCCACCACTCACCGCCGCCGCGATGAGGAGCATCCCGCTGAAAAGGATGTTATGATGTAACACTGTACGTTTATCGCAGGAGCAATCTTAACCTCATCAGCACTCACTTTCTTTCCTCTTGCTCAGTATTTTAGGGTTTCAGCCCATTTCCTTATGGCTCTCAAGTGCTTCTAGAGATGGTGTTTTCTCCATCCCTCCCTTTCTGGCACAGCCCCCTCCTCCTGCCCTGCTGTCTCCAGCACACCTCTCCATCATCTCTCCCACCACCACTCTGCAGCAAGAACTGAGGGGCACAGATGATTTTTTTTGTCCCTCCATGAAGTCTGACATTTGAATATCTTCAGCCTATATCAAAGCCAGAAAATGGCATTTTTGTTTTTTTTCTTGAAATGAGCAGTGACAGAAAAGGAAAAATTTGAAACATCTATTTGAGTATTTTCAATCAGAGTAAAACAGTTTGGCATCCAAATGCAGCTTGTTTCAAGTGCTTTGTTTTGTTTGGGTTTTTTGTATTAAACTGCATTTCCCTATAATGGTTTATTGCCCCATGGGAGGAATATCGTGCTGTTTAGTGCCATGTCTTGCCTGCGGAGTTGTCTTCCTGGCTGAACATCTTTCAGAAAGACTCCAGAGATTACTGACTTTCTCCGTGTGCCTGCAGCTTGCTTCAGTGCCTCAGAAGAAGAAGATGGTTGTCTCTCAGACACTTGGCAGAGGACAGCTGCAAGATGGGGAAAAGAGCCTGAGCTACTCTCCTCTGAAGCCAGCATGGCAATCCAGAAATGCTAGGTCATGGCTTTGGTGAATTGATTGAAGCCCACATGCTTTAAACCAGCTACAAACCCTGACTTATTCCAATTTGGTTCCAGAGATCACTTCGGCTTTGCAGACAGTGTATTTTATTCCCAAAAATTCATTCAGGTGGAATATTCCCAAGGGTTTTCTTCTCCTCATCCTACCAAATGTCTGCTTCAGCCCTAAGCAGAGAGCAGGTGAAGAGCGATGTGGGGATGTTTCCCATTGAGGGTCCCTTGGGGGAGCATGGTCCTGAGCTCAGCCACCATCCCAGCCAGGCCTGTTAGGCTGGAAAGTGGCAGAGCTGGCGTCTGGATTGGGCTGAGGGTACAATGTACCTACAGCAAAGTCTGTGCAGGGATGAAGAAGATGGCTCTGCCTGGAAATGAATGCCAAAGAGCTGCCTGTCCCCCAGCCCTCTCCTCAGGTCCCTGAGGCAGCCCCACCTCTGCAGTGGCACAGCCTGGGCCGGCAGGGTTATACACACAAGGACCAGCCCTGCTCCCTTAGCACTACACACACAAGTTGGAAGTCCAATGTCCTCTATTAAACGCTTTCAAAAAGCCACAGTTCTTAACAGCATAGTCATCAGTGTCTGTGGGTCTGTCCAAGAAGGATTTCAGCTCAATTCATGTTGCTGATAAACAACACAAACAGGGATGAGCGTTCGTAAATCTACCACACGACATCAAATGAGTCATATGAGAAACATGGCTCGGTAATTTTAATACACTGATAAGTTCTGTGGTCCAAGGTCCTTGCCTGTATTTCAGATACATGAGTAATACCACCTATTATCTCTAGAGCCATTGAAAAATGAATGCAGGCAAAACAAGATTCCCATGGTTCAACTGGTTAATCAAGGGTTCCCTAGTACACAGAGTAGTTTTCGGCACTTCAGTATAATCTCAGCAGTAATAAATTTTACAAGACAGCACCTTCAAGCATTTATGGTTTTCAATTTACAAAAGACTTCATAAATATGAATACATTCATTGTAAGAAATGCTGCTGCAAAGTAGCCATTATTCATATTGCATAGAGGGAGAGGCTGAAGCATAGTGAAGTTTACCAACCTGTCAGCTCTCATTTTCCCTGAGAAGATTAGCACCCAGGAAATCAGATTTCTTGGTCTGTATTAAAACATGAGACCATATGCACCATACTCATTTTGCTCTTTTACATGGAGAAAAGAGGGCAGCAAGTCACAGTGGGGGCCTAAGGGGGTCTCTGTGATCTGGCACTGGCCTCACCATTCTGGGAGTTTGTGTTTCCTCAAGCAATGCCTCGGTTCTTGGCCTTCCCCAGCCTCCTTACAGCATCTGTGTCCAGCCTCACTCCTTGAGGGGCTAACTGAGGCTATGGAGTCCCTTTGAGAACAGTCACTGTTTTAAAAGTGGCTGGCACATTAATGTCTCAGTGAAGATCAGAAACCCAAAGTAATGCATTCAGTGTATAGCAATTTCTGGTTCCTTCAGAAATACTTTTGTTAGACAAGCATCTGAGTTCAAGTGTTTTTTCTACTAATGAACACAGCAGTGATACTGAGAGCCATAGCCCAGAGAGCTTGCAGGAGTTATTCTTGTTTCAATTATATATATAAAACATACCTACTTGGACCTCTTCTAGTCCATAGTGGAAGCCTATTCCAGAATCAGGAACCAGCAGTCACTCTTGAAAATGTCATTGGTATGAAAAATAAGATATCTTTAATGTTTTAAACAGCAGATCACCTTCTCAGCATTTCTGACTTTTCCGTATTTTAATTCCTTTTATAATGATTATTATTATTACTGCTATTGTTATTGTTATTAATTCTTTCACTTAATTATATCACACTTGTTCTTTCCTCCACAAGAGTCCTGTTCTTGATAGTTCAGGACTGACCTTTGGCACCGTAGAAACTGACCATTTCTTCTTTCATCCAATGAAATTTTTATGCACTCTTGCACATTTCTCTTCAAATGTAAGTAGAAGGGCTATGGTGCACTATTTTATAATTTTGCATCCAAACGTTAGACAAGTCTTAGTTGAAATTAGTTGAACATAATCAAGGTACAACCAATCGAAATAAGACGCTTTTTCTCACCTGTGTTTATAACTGTTTTGGGTAGGATGAATCACTTCAGATGATTCTATGCATAAATATAATCAGCACTCTCTGAAAGTGATGCTAAAAAAAGTTACACGTAGTGATGAGACTCACAGTTGCTTTAAAGTAGTTTATACATACACATCTGTACATAACTTCCACCTGACAGCAAATATGCACGAAATTCCAGACCTGAGTGGAGATGGATGCCTGCATGTAGTGAAACCAGCAAAGATCTCATGCAGGAGGGCACCTCTGTTTACTTCTGCACTCTCAGCTCCTGCTGTGTAAGAGGTACCACTGTGAAAGCACAGGATCATCTGCTTTACTGTAATGCTCGTTAAATGTGAGTGTATAATAAAAGCCACAACCTAGCCTACAGGCAACCCAAAAAAAAATGTCAGTAGTATTTACTGTTTTACCATTTTCATTAGCCCTAGGTACTGTGTTCTGCAGCCATGAAAAACATACTTCGACTGCACAGACACAAAACAGTTTTAACTGCAGAGGGCACGAAAGAGCTACTGAAGAGCAGAGTGTTTTATTTCCAAGACTGCAACATAATTTTCTACAAGTTTGATTTTTTCCACACTGAGTATCTGCAATATTGCATTTTTGTCCTGAAAGGTCCTCTGAGGATCCATCTGAATGCTTTCTTGTTGAAAAATACAAATGTAATAAAGAATATAAATTATTAGATTCATTCTAAAGGATATTTCTTTATGATAATCATGGACTAGAAATCCTTCTGTTATCCTCACTGAATCTAGTGGATGTCTCTTCTTATGGAGATTTTCCTTCCCATTTAACATCACACTCAAACCAGTTGTTTTTTTTTAATTTGTATCCAAGATTGGTAGTGCAGCATTAGCTCACATTTACCTGTTTCCCATTTACTGCCATTATGCCCAGCCATTCATTAATGCCCACTTGAGTCAGGGACCACATCTATCACACTGCAGTACAGCTAATATTTTCTAGGTTTTTTCTGATGCTTCTACGGTTTTAATCGAATTTGGCTTAAGATTCATAAAAATAAAAAAAGAAAAAAAAAGAAAAAAAATGACCTGAGATTTTCACTAAAGTACAAAATAGCATTCAAAAAAACCACTTGAATATTCATAATTTGAAAACAGAATTGTCCAGAACTTGCTCATTTCAGCTGTAATTTAGGATTTTCCAGAAATCTGAAACAAATCTTACTCAGGTGTGTTTTGAGAGGAATGAAAGAGGTCTGCAAAAACCACTACCAAGAATCCAGCCTGAGGCAGATACATGCTGGCAGGAGCTGTCCCAGACGATAACAAATGCTTTGCCATCCTCCACCCACACAACCTGATTAGCATGAATCCCCATTTTTCCATTAGCCCATACGCTGAGGGTGTTTTCCAGCCTCCTCTTGAAGGTAGCTGCATCTTTGTTTTGTATTTTGTAGCCATTAGGGGTGATGTGGGGCCTATAGCTGCAGAGCCATGCCCAGAGATTTTTCAGCTCATCTCAACACCTTAGGTTAACATTGCCGGAAATTAGAGGATGGAGAGAAAAATATTGGCCCTTCCTCTGCCATCAGCAGCTTGGGGAAGATTTGGGATAAAATACTGATGGACACCAGCAGAGGGTGCATTGCTGCCACTGTAATGACTGTTCTTATACTGTAAGTAACCATAAGTAACCATGGTGCAACAAAGCTTTGGACAAATCCTGCACATTTCAAGTCTGTGGTGCACAAAGGTGCGCAATCAGAAGCAGGATTCTAGACCAAAGTCAGTGATGCCAGTTGCTTTAAAGATTAAGAAAAAACAAAACAACCAAGGAGAAGTAATGTGTGTTTTCTGCTGTGCACTCAAAGCATTTTGCAGCTTTTCTTGAAATATCCATCATAAAAGTACTTCTTTGATCTGCTGTAAGCAGCCACTCCCAGAAGGGGTGAGAGACACCTCGTTTCCTTCCTTCCTTTTCTTATCCTGACCTACCAGTCTGGAATGCAGTTCACCTCTGAGCATTTTCAGATGTATCATTTTCAGAGAGGTTTGCATGTCACAACACACAACCAGGCTCACTACACTGCTCACAAAGCCTGCACATGACAGCCAAAGAGAGGAGCCACATCCAGCTCTGACCCTCCCACACTTCACCCATGTATATACACCCCTGTCTGCAGAAGGGGCACAACAGTGTTAGAATAACAAATATTCATCTTACCCTCAACACAGGCAGGACCTGAAACTGCAAAGTTAAGAAAACAGTGCCCCACGGGTGAGCCACAGTTTAGGCAAATCTGTGATTCTATTGCTGCAGCCCTATGTGCCTCCAGCACATCCCTTTGCAGCAGGAACCACAATGTACCTCCTGCCCCAAAGTCATCCTACCTGGTGACTCTGGTGAGAGCTACCCACTTTTTGCAGGGTTAGTTTCCAGACAGGTAACAGTTTTTCAGCTTCTTTGTCTGAATTTCTACACAGCAGCACAACTCTAAATGCTAGCATACAAGAGAGAGGGACAAAATACAGTGTCCACAAGAGGCCAAGTCTTTTTCTAGTCCTGCACAAAATCATCCTTTTAGGCTTATTGTGCTGTCACTGGATTCAGAGTGAGTATTCAAAGAGAGATTTTAAATTACGAACTGCCCTTCAGAAGTGCCCCTATAACCTAATGTACCACAGGCCTGTGGGTGCTTAAGTTGGAGTCACAACTAAATTCCGAAACATAGTGGGCATTAATCAAGACCATAATGTCCCCTACCAAACGACAAGGGAATTGAGCACAGCATAAATACATACTTAGAACTGCAGCACAATAAAAATAATTATGATAATAATAATAATAATAGGCCCCCAGCATAACCAGCACAGTTATGTGTGGGTTAGCTGAAGACAGCCGGAGGGAGGAGATGCCATTCATTCTTGAGCGTACTGCAAGGAAATTTCAGTCCCGTTGACTTCAGTGGGGCTTCAGTGAGGCCATGTCTCTGCTGTGGAAAGGAACTGCTTCACACAGCGTCGTGGGGTTCCTTGCTTTTTGTCTCTGAGCAACTCCTGGCAAAGCCACTGGTTACTAAGTGAAAACATACTTTTTCCAGTCACCAGGACTGCAAGCTATACCTGGATTTTGCTTTTTTTTTTCTTTCACTTTTGTTGTTGCTGCCATTCTGATAGATTTGCAAATCTGGCTCCTTGACTAGGTGCTGACTTTACAAACCCAAGTTTGGCTACTGAAGCAGGGGAAGGGGGGTCTGACCTTGGGGCGGATTATTCCCCCTCAGTGGGATGGCTCTGCTTACAGCTTGACTCCAGCGAACAGGCGGCATTCAGTGTCAGCCCAGCAGCTGCCATGCAGGAGGTCTGTCCTCCGGGCAGCTGCTGCTCATCTGCCGGCAGCTGGCAGCGGAAGTGACATCTGTTTTCAGTCCCAGCTGTGAGCGGTGCGGAGGTGCCAAAGCCCAAACGCCTCAGTTCTCGATCCAGGAGCGAGGAAGGGTTTCTGATGCCAGACCACGGCCTGGCTTGCAAGGGAAGGGAGGGGGGGATCGTCTCCTTCGACGATGGTGGGCTGGAAGGAATGGAAAAAGAGTGACAAATACAGAGAGAAAGAATAAGCAACAGAAGTAGGGGAAAGGACGGGAAAAGAGCAGAGGAGAAAACAGGAATGGCTGATATGAAAGGAAATATGAAATTTGAAGTGTCCAGTCTGAGGGACAAAAAGAAAAGGAAGGAGGCAGAGGAATGAAAGAGGTGCAGAAGTAACAACCAACAACTAACCAAGGGAGACGATTATCTAAAATGGCTGCTGAATAGAAAAACGCCTTATTGAGCTGCCATCTGAAGTGCTACTGAACCTGGAAAGCATTCCTGCCTGCAGGCCTTAGCCTATCATGCCATTCAAGGGGTCTCCCCTGCAGGTTTTGCCATCTGGTGGAGCTCTGGTACATTCTCTCTCACCTTCTTGCTTCTCTGCTCTATTTAAACTCACATCACTTTTTTCTTGTCCAAGTCTCTTACTCTCTCATTTATCTTTGTGTTATAATTCAGTGTTGTGGCATTTTAACTGAATTATAATTTTAGTTTCTGTGACAGGAATAGGTGCAGGATGAAGGACAAGATCCATTTCAATCTGAAGATTGAAAGCATACTTAAATTAACTTTTGAATAAATATATTAAGAAGTGCCACTTTGCTCCCCAGGGTGGTGTATGCAAGACAAGTGACTTTATTCTATCATGAAAAGTATTTTCACAGTTGGGACTGTTTCCTCAGCACAGGTGCTGAAATTGTGTTTTTTAGATCTCTAAACTGATTGAGTATTCCTGGAAGAAATAAAGAAGGAAAATGTGTATTTAACAAGTGCTTTACAGCCCTGTCAATCAAAATCAACCTACACTGGGAAAAAATGCAGTGTCAGTGACTGCTTCTTTTCCTTGGTGCTTGCCAGAAGCACAAGATAAACTGAATTCTGGTAAAAAACTGGGCTAGGGAATAGGCTGAGGGAGAGAGATGTCATAAAAAGTTACCATTCTGAAGTTGAAAGTGCAGGCATTTGAGCACAAAGATTTGAACCCACTTTCACACTTTGCCTTTGGTATCTCATTGCAGGCACCCAGAGCCAGGCATTAGTCATCAAACTGTGTGCTTTTACAAATTATTCAAAATCAGGTGCAAAAGACTGGATTGATTGAATCGGGCAGGAACAACCTTGTCCCAAACTCTGGCCTACAGGAACACTGTTAATATGAGCCTATTCCTGAACCCTCAAACCTTCCTCAACAGAAATGAAGGGATTGTCTGCACATTGGTGGATGCTTGGTAAGATGAACTAGAATTTTTCAGTATGAAGTTATGGATGAGGAGGAAGGAGATACTAAATGAGAAAGCTTTTACTTGTCTCAAAGTGAATGTGCTCTTCTTCAGAAATAAAAGCCAAACAAAAAGCAGTGAGAAGTGGCAAGTGTCTGAGGCAGAGAGAACAGAGCAGCCAAAGACTGATCTTTCTCTGGTGGAATAACCTACAGACAGGAAAAGTCGTTGTATCCTCAGAAATTGCCAGGGCTAATTGGAAACCTTACATGTCTTTGGAAGTTTCTCTTTGGATGCCACCTAGAACAGCACTGTGGAGATGGTGAGACTTTGGTGTCACACAGAAACAAAAATACACCAAAGGCTCCAAGGCATCCAGAAAATTTTTGTTCCGCAGCCTACATTTATTATCAAGATGAGCTCAACTAAAGCTGACTCTACTATGCCACTGATTACAATAGGTAACATCTCACTTCCTTTCTCTTTGCTTCTTGGTATACTTTTGGGGTGTTGGGGTTTTTTTTGTTTATAATGTCACCATCCTTTTAATTTCTTTCTTCTTTAGAGGGACCATCAAACCCTTTTTTTTTCAAGCTAGGTTGTCTGAAAAGTGAAAGAAAAAAAGACTAACTAGAAAATCTTCTACCTAACTGATTGAAGACAAAGTACAGTTTTCAGATTTTGCATGAAGTGGGTTATTTTCAGTACACAATTCTAATTCACTCAACTTCGCAGTTATGAAAAGCATTTCCAGGGCCACATTCTGCATTCTCTTTTCTGGTGAACGCTACCCAAGGAATACTAATTAGAGTGCTTGAGGAGTAAGGTAAGCAAGGCTGGCAGAGTCTGAGCTTTTATTTACTTTCTGTTATCTCTGTCCAAATGTTCAAAGCACTATGGGTGGTGACTGATTCACTAGTTAAATTCAAAACAGAATGTGTGTACAAAAGGTTGCCAAGTTTCTCATGTATGCTGCTATTTGCGAGAAGCTATGCACAGACAAAAAACAATCAGCCAATTTCTTAATTTCATTTTATATCTTTATTCCCATTGTAAGTACTAACAATCACCCAAAAAACCATTTAAATTTGGTTTGGATACACAATAGCATTAATCACAGTCCAGTTTCTTTTTTTTTTTTTAACTGCAGTTTTAGTACTTTGTGATCTGTTTTAGTAGTTTTGTTGGTGTATTTGCTTCCAGCAAAATGGATTTTTCAGTGTTTGTAGAGTATTTTAAAAGATTGCTAAAGATTAGAAAGCCATAATACAATGATTAACAGTACATTAATAAAGCTTATTATATTCCATTTAGGATTAGTACGAAGTATATTGGATGACCCAAAACTTACTTTTTGTTGTGTATTGTCTGTTCTCTTTTCAAAATAAATCCATAAACGACTACTTTTATTTTTTATTACAGCAGTCATTGCAGTATCATTTTTAATTGGATTGAAATCCTCTTAGGGGAATGAGGTAAGTAAAACAACCCTAAAAAATAAAAACTCTGTTTAAGGAAATGATGTTACACACAAACCAATGTTAATGCAGTATGACAATGTATAAATTAGAGTGCATAGAAAACATGAAGGATTTTCTAAATTTGCCTACTTATTATTTGGGGGAAACACATCATAGATTGCATTTTAGTCTTCAAGCAAACAAGAAAAACAGAATACATTCAAAGAGACATCTTTCATCATGTCTTTTAAAAGCCTGTGGTACAAATTCCTTCATCAAATTTATTAATGTAAAAGCATATTCAGAAAACATATTTGTGAGAGCTGTCCTGTTAAATTATGAATAGCAGTAATAAATTCTTTCGTTCTTCATTTATTTGCATACTCTGCATACGAACAGACATGAATATGTGTATGAATAAAATATGACTATTGTATAGCCATACACAGAGCTAATATGAATGCTGATTTTGTACAATGTCAGAAAAGGACAAATTATTAATCAAAGTAGAGAGAAGAAAGAAGCAAAGAAGAAAGCAGATGATGTACAAGAACTTTGTTAGTTATCTTTGCATGACTTGTGTGCAGAAGAAAATGTCCGCTTTGGATATAGAACTGTCAGCTAACAACTCTTTATTTTATTATGCAATGAAGGAAGTTTGGGACCAAGGTCGGCTTCTAAAACGGATTTAAACCAGAGATATAAACAGTCACATGAAAGGAAGGAGGAAGGGGACCAAGCATGGAGCTTGTTATCCTAAGTTTTGTGTGAGCAGCAGAGGGAGTGGAACACAGTGGGAGTAAGGGGAGGAATGCTGTTTTTAGTGGGAAACTTGCTGAACTGACAGTGACAGACTGAAATCAGGGATTCATTGGACAGTTCTGGTGGGGATATTTCTCCAAGACCTTATTCCAGCCATAGCAAGTATGTAAGACATTAACCTAGCCCCTTCACAAACTGCAGGAGAGATGGAATTCCTGGGTCTGATGCATAGGGAAAGACTTATGTTTTCAGTGACTTTGCTTGTACTGCTCTTAGTGATACTCTACATAATATTCACCATTTCATCTTCCTGTCCCAACTGTCCACACCTGACTATCAATGAAGTGTATCTTTGAATTCATAATGCTTAGTCTCCTTATTTACCACATACCTCTGCTAATCAGCAAGAGATGAGAATCGTATTCTAAAACATGAATTAACAGACTCTTCCTATTTCAGTGGAGCTACAGGAGCTCTGAATGGTAGCACATGGGCACTGGAAGAAGTGTAGCACCAAGGAGGCTACAGCCAGAGCATACTGCATCTGGAAAACTGGGGGGTAGCACCTCGCTGTACCCATGCATATCTTTGATTTGAGGTTACCTTCATTCCACAGAGAACAGGTACCTGACCTTTCCAACACTTCCTGCAATATACATTTCTCTTGATGCCAGGAAATACAGAAGTCTGTAATGAACTCTACATTCACCAACATGTATTACAGCAGCAATTTTAAAATAATTTCACATAAAGTAGATGGGATGTGCTTTAGGATTAATTTGTCTGAAATAAAATTTAAGTCATGCAGTCCTAGAGTACAACACACACATGTGGTTAAAGACAATTCTGCATGAATGCTTTGGTGTCTTCTGTGCACCTTTTTAAATGATCAGTACCTTAAAAAATATTTCAATATCATTCCTCACAGTATATATACCCAGTGTATCTCAGAATTATTTGTATTTCCTTTTACACTTTATACATAATATTATGCTTGTATTTTAAATATCAAAAATATGCTGTTAAAGAATCTTAATAATAAATGGCATAAATCCAGCTTTCAACAAAGAATAAAATGGCTTAAGACCTTTGGTGAACAGATGATGAAAAACTAACATTTCCAAAAGCTACACAAGATTTATAGTCTTATGCTACCAACAGCTGGCCAATCAGCTCCGGGTTTCTGTCCTTTATTAATGCCATGATAAGAGCAGCAGCAGAATTTACTGTCTCCTGAAGCAGCAAAGGGTCCTGGAACAAAAAGAAAAAAAAAAAAAGGAGTAGGGAAAACAATATATTTACAAAAGTGGAAAAAGTAAATATTTAAAATCAATTTTCAAGTATGCCAAATTACCATATGATTGTTGAAGAAACAAAGCTCTTTTATTAGAAGAACTTCTAAAACTTTTATTTTAAGGAAGCGCAATTTCATAGTAATAACCATTTTCTCCAATCTCCTTGATGCAAAACTGCTAGAATGCTATCTTCTCAAAGACCACCAAAAAAACTTGATTCTGTCACTGGCTTCCTAACAGAATTTTAAAATCTAAAAGGCAGTAAAAATGTTGGGGTTGAAAACATGGAACAAAATCCAGGATTTAATTGAGAAGCATAGTTAAAGACCTGCAACTTTAAGCACCTACTGAATCCCATCTGCAGTCTACCAACTACTCAAATTCACAAAGGCATTTAAGCACTGGAATGTCAATGGCTTAGGCTGATTTTTATATCAAATAACTTCAAAAAGTAATCTAGTTTTGATAGGCAAGTATAGAAACCAACACAGGAAAAAGCAATAAAATGAGACATTGATTCTGTGCTTCTATTTGAGCACTCCAGCTCACATTTGAAAGTCTTTCGTCTAATTACCAAGTTTTCTTAATTGTATGGACTACAAAAGGTTCGCTTCTTGCTACCAGTAAGATTTCCATTTGTGCACTGGGAAAACACCAATAGGTGTAGTCAGGCATGGAAACATCCCTGGAGCAAGAAATAGGAGAGAACAATTTCTGTGAAGCAGTGGAGAAAAAGAAAGGTCTAAAAAACTCCAGGGTAGGGAGAAACTACAAAGAGAAATCAAGAGCTGTTCTCCATAGCCATGATGGATAAAACAATAGGTTTTACCCATCCAGTTATTCCATGATTGAAACAATAGGTAAGGAGTAGTATACAATGGAACAGCTTATTGCGACAGATCAAGGAATCTCATCATGAGGGTCCTATAACACGAGACTCACATCTATGTAAAACAGGATACCCCTTCCTGCCTGGGGTAGGAGGAGGGAGCAGTTTGAATCCACATCTTTTCACCTCTCTTTTACAGATGCTGCATGAAGGAAGAATTTTTAGAGAACACTTAAGAAACTTGGACTAATGGGCAAAGAAGAAACCGTTTCCACAACTTATACAAAAACACAAAATCAAAACTTGCTTTTTAATAAATAAGGCAACTGCTGAAGGGACCTACCTATTCAGCTAGCACAGAAGGGAGCTGGAGGCTAAGAAGTTGCAGTTGAAGGAAAAAATGAAAGGGAAAAGGTGTCCCTGGAACATTCTCAGTCTGGAAACAGGCCCAGAGGAGAGCCACAAAAAATTAAGAGAGGGCTAGAGCACCTCTCCTATGAAGAAGGGCTGAAAGGGTTGGGGTTGTTCTGCCTGGAGAAGGGAATGCCCTCGAGTGACCTTATTGCAGCCTTTCATCACTTAAAGAGGGCCTACAAGAAAGATGGGGTCAGGCCTTTCCAAAGGGTCTGTAGTGACAGGACAAGGGGTATGGTTTAAAATAAAATAGAGTCAATTCAGAATAGATATAGAGAAGAAAGTTTTTATGATGGGCAGGTAAAACAAAAGACCAGGTTTCTCAGAGAGGTGGTGGATGCCACATCCCTTGAAATATTCAAGATCAGGTTAGACAGGGCTCTGAGCAACCTGATCTGGTTGAAGATGTCCCTGCTTACTGCAGGAGGGTTGGAGTAGGCAACTAACCTTTAAAGGACCCTTCCAAACCAAACTATTCTATGATTCTATGATAATGCTCTTATTAACTTTGTTACTTATGTAAATGAAATTAAATATGCCAGAGGTAACTGTATTGAATTAGAAATAGCTAGTTTATAACTAATTTTTTTATCATTCCTGAAAAAATGAGGTTTTTATTTGACTAGAATTTTGTCCTAAACATCATCAACTAAGTAAACTACAATTTGTAACCTTGCAAAAGATTAGACTACTCACAAATGCACATTATATACCCCAATATGCAGTAAAATTATTTATGAGAGTTCTATAAAACTGTGGTAGAATAAAAATGTTCATGACGTGTCTTGCTGTTCACTGAGTGACACCTTCTATCAGTTAAGCAAGGAGTGTGGAAGTCTACTGAGGTCCTGCTCTTTCAGGACCTTTTGTCATGGACCAAGGGTGCAAGGGCAGACTCAAAATCCACTGCTCTGGTTCAGCAGGGCATTCACTCCCACTGGGTTTCCCTTGGGTACAACTGCTGGATAAAGTACAAGGGGAGCGGAAGTCGTGCGCACGCCCACTCAGATGGCAAACACTGCAGTTGCTTTCAAAATTGAGCAACACATTTCTTGCTATTCAGCAATGCCAAATCTCCTTGTGCCCTTCATCACTTTTTGTTCAGTTTATCTCAAGAAGCACTACACAATTACAGACACTCTCTTCCAAATGGGCTTCCAGCCATATCTGAAAGTTGGCTGGAGGTGTGTAGTACTTTTTTTATTTCCATTTCACAAAAAGAAATAAAATACACCTGGCCAGGAATGCTCTTAATGTTTCTCCCAATAAATCTTTCCACATCCTCTGTTGGTTACTGGATTGGGTACACATTCTTTTGCAGTAATAAATTATTCAAGTTTTTGAACATAAAAGGAAGCAAGAGAAAGAAATTTAACTTCCACAGGAGAGATTGAAAGTGACACCATAAGATTCCTTTAGACTTAAAAAAGCCTTTTCTAAAGTGAAACCTAAGGCTTTAGCGCTAACTTCCATGTTCTGAAGGAAAGACATGCAAAGAATTATGAGTAATATTTGTAAGGCAGGCAACGTGGCAGAGTAATGTGTGCAGAAACCCTCATGCAGAAGTGGTCTAAAACCCACTGAAACTGACTGCTGAACTGAAATCGGTTCAAAAGCAGAAACATAGTAAGTAAGCAGTACAAATTAGAACTGCAAGCTTTACAGTTACTTCACTTCTAATAATCCAATTATTAATACTACCATTTTAACTCTTCAGGAAACCTATTGGCCCCTGTAGGACTAGTCACTGTAAGTCTGTTTTTGGAAATAATCAGGAGTATTTTTCTTTAAGGGAATATACATCATCTCATTTAGGATAACAAATGTAATAGAAAATATATTCTTAGTACAATTACAGTTGATGGTTTAACTACCTTGTGAAATATATACTGAGGATTTCAGTAAGGCAATCTTTTAAAGTATTTATCATAGCGGTTACTAATTTTACATTTATGCTGATGCTCCTTCCCAGTAACATTATCCCATTCTGATCTCAGGGTCACCCAGTCACTGAAGAGTGTCCAGCACCTGGGCCCAGGAGACAGCCTCTGAGCACAGGAGAAATCAGTGCCACAGAGGTCAAGTATGTGCTGACTTTAACTTCCTTTACTCTCACAGCCACAGTCTTACCGGAAGGAGGTAGTAAATAACACGATAAACTGCACTCCTCCAGGAATTTCAATTCATATATCCTGTATCAAAACTCACTCTTATGACAGGAATCATTGTTGTAGTATCTGATGGTCACTGCCTGGGCATAATTTAAAACTTTTGTTGATCATTTCTCGTCACTATCACAACCCCCCCACCCCCCAAAAAACCAAACAAAAAAAACAGAAAAAGAAATTTTAGCAACTGAAAGGCAACACATTGTTCAAAGTGTAGGCATAGCACTGACTGATGCAACAGCTACATTATATCTTAGGTGTTCTTTCTCTCTTCCAAATCCTGCTGGGACTTTCTTTCATTTTAGGCCATTACTCTGCTTGTACGCAGATATTTTCAATGTAATTTGAACACCAGCAGTTTTTCCAAAGAATATTAAAAAGAAATAAAATGACAGAATTCAACAACAACCCAGGAAAGAAAAAAAAATCCTGTGGGTCTTTATTAATTTAAACAAACAAGTGAATACTTCAAGTCCCCTGGCTATACCCTTAAAATAATCATATTTTTGACACTGCAATGTTATTTCTGGCAACAATGGAGATTACAGCTGATAGTGCCCACAGGGAAGTTTCAATAACGATGCCAGGACAAACTTAATCTACCACACCTAACTCCACTGCACACACGGGCCTCGAAACTTCTTTCATAGTCAATAGCATAGCACTAAATCTTTCAAAAATCTCATTACTAGTTGCAGGAAGTCAAATAATCAAGCAGAACCATGTCTTCACATGTTTAATTGCCTGATGCGTTTGCCTGTATTGTAACCACGATAAAACCCTGGATGTCAGAACAGGAGGATCAATACATATCCTCATGCAGCCCACAAGAGCTCTTGCACGTTACTGCTCACTGCAGCAAATTCCAAGCCCAGAACATCCTTCGGCACAACAGCCAGTGAGTGCACAGCCCTGCACATGCTGGACGGATCAAACAGGAATAGTTCTTTTCCTCATTAACAAAATCCTTTAAAAAGACTCTGACCTTTAAAGAAGACTTGGAGGCAGTAATGACTTCAATGGATTAGTAATTGAAGTTCCACATGACCAACTGGTGTGCCATGAACTCCCCCCAAACCATTGTGATATTCACTGTCAATTCATTTCATCCAGTTGATTTAACTGATTCTCCTTCTGACTGGTAAAAAGAAAAACCAATCACCCCAAATATTTCTTGGCCATTAACAAATAGAATTTTTTATTGTTTGAACAGATTATTAACTACATTTATAAGCTAAAACCAAAACTTTTATCACTTTATATTTATGTACTTCGGAGAAGAAAATACTCAGAAACACTGCCAATGTTATAAACCATAAATCCACACAACAGCACTTTGATTCTAAAATAAAATATCCACTTTGTCTATTATTAAATCGTAAAAATATTCCAATGTAACCATATTGTGTGATGCCTGTAACTCATACTCAGAATTTATTTGATGTAGAGTTTCTGACTGTAGGGGTTCTCCAGTCTGCAGACTTAGACTGGGAATGGCTACAGGGACAGAGTTAAAGTTGTGTTTGGAATATGCAGACCAATATTTTACAAATATGCATTTTTTTAAGAAATTGTGAGGATATCTGAATATTTACTGACATTTCCCTTACAATTAATTTCCTTGCTTCAATCTGTTTAGGATTTACTTTTTTCCCCAACTGGAACTTCACATATATGCATTTCAACTTACATATGTACTAGTTCAGTTTAAGAATAGCTTGAAAAACACCCCTACCCTTTTTAGCTCAAAAAAAGAAAGCCTCTGCAGGTGTTACCTCTGTCTTGTACTGCCGAAAGACTAAAACTGCTGTGTTCCTTTATTTGCACTCTGTCTTGCTGTAATATTATTTGACATTCTATTTTTTTTTTAATTAATAGAATTTTAATTGTACAGTCTTGATTATATGGCTGACAGAAAGCCTGAAAACAGGATTTAAAGATGCTGCTAAACTTAGGCAATATCAGTATTAACATGGTTATGTTTGTACTAGAAACAGAAAGAGGGCCGGAGCATGCGCTGGCATGCCGGCATGCTCCTGCCGTTGCTGTTCCATTGTAAGCCTGCTCCCTGGCACAGTTTTGGCTCCTGACAGCTAACATGTTTCCAGACAATGGCTGGGCATGGTTCAGGGGACAGCACAGGCCAAGGAATGCTCCCAAGGGACAGGCTGAATGAGGCCACCCTCTTTTGGGAAGCGAGAACACAGCCATATGGAGATGAGGCATTGTCCTGGGTTGCAGTATATTCTATTACCATCTTCGTGAGCTGTGAAACCAGGTGGGGCAGTGTTTCTTTGCCTCCTCCCTCCGGACCATCTTCTGTTAATGGGCCCCATCAGTGCCTTGCCTTGTGACTCACCACCCCATTGTGAGATGCTCCGCCCAGGAGGAGGTTTCCCACCTGGATATAATCAGAGGTTTTTCACGCACAAAGGTAGCCTTCTCCGCTGGACTCCCAGAGAACAAGAAGCTGCATCACTGGACCTTCAGGCAAAGACCAGACTCTTCCACAGGACCACTGTTTTCACCAGAACCATCGCACCCACCCTGCTCACCGGGAGCCACCAGCAGCCCTGCCAGCTGTGACCAGCGCTGCTCCAGGAGGGGAAGCTGCCTGGCAGTCGAGAAGGCTGCACTGGGTGACTGTGCTGTTTTGTAATAACTGCCATAGTCATTGCTGTTTGTTTTGCTTTATATATACATATATTAGTAAAGAACTGTTATTCCTATTTTTCATATCCTTGGCTGAAAGCCCCTTAATTTCAAAATTATAATAACCCAGAGAGAAGAGGGTTGCATCTTCCATTTCAAAGGGGGCTTCTGCCTTCCTTAGCAGACACCTGTCTTTCAAACCAAGAGAGGCATGCTGTGCCTTTTAGCCCTAGGACAAGAGAACCACCCCTGGCCTGTTTTACTTACCACTGTAGATACAGCCTACGTACCACTGGGAAGTGACACTTGAGCCTTTCTCTCCCTACCAGATGCATCAAGAATACATAGAACCACAATCAAATAGTGCCTCCCAGACTGAGGCACAAATCCCATGTTGCTACCACCTAAGCACAGTCAATAAAAAAATAAAGATTAACTACTCAGTGGACACCTTTCCCACCAAAACAGAGAAGGAGAGAGGGATGAACCACACTAGAAGACAGTAATTGTGCTGCACTGCACATTTCTGCCACTTTATGGAAAAAGGCTGGAGCTAGCAGAAGGAACTTTTCACAGGCTGGATACGAGTGCACACCAGGAGATGGGCAGAAGAGAAAAGTGCTGAAACAGTCTCTGTTCTGGCAAGCATCTTGCAAAAGACTATGTTGGCAGTACAAGAGCAGCTGTTGCTTATTTAAAACTCCACAGAATGCTGCAATTTATACAAAGGCTATACCAGGTCCCTCCAAAACGCACCTGATGTCATGTACTGAGTGTTTTATTCGCACTCAGAGAAACTGAGTGGAGAATCTAGCCTCAAAAACCTCAATACTTGAAACATTCTTCTTCAATTAATACTTTTAATTCAAACAGTTTTTCTGAAAAGGGACTGAGGTTCTTCTGCTAGCAGAAATCAATGATCTAACATGGTTTCTTGTTTAATCACACCACGAGGAACTCATCAGTAGATTCACAAAGAAGCATTTTTTTTCCCCCTCAAGATATGTACTGGCATGCATCAAAGTATTTAAGCAACCTCCATCTCTGCAATAGTACAAATTAATCTGAAGTCTCCTTTCTTCTTAAAATGCTTCCACATCACATTTTTTAATCCATGTGCCAAAGGATCTATCGATAAGTGTTATCTCATACATAATATCAGTGCAACAATTTATCTCAATACGAAGATAGTTATGCAGATCATTCTAAAAGATAAGAAAAGTATTTCTCTGAATATTTTTAGGTTTCCTTTCAAGTAATACATAAGTAATTAAGGTAGCACTTGAGTTCAGATATGTAGCTGGGTTCAAAATTACTCTAGCAGGTTCACAATTGAACCTCTGTACACAAAGCCTTCCTTTCTCAACTGAGAACACACAGTCAATTTTTCATTAGTGGCTACTCCTCAAAATAGAAATAATTTTGAAATCTATATACTGAGGATGCAATGAGGATTAAAAAGAATGATGTGGCACTGGAAGAACCAAGCTGCCACTGTGCTAATGCAGTTTAGCAGACCATTTAATTAGTGAACTCTGATAGATCTGAGTTAATTCCCTGCAGTTAAATGGTCATACATTCATGCAAATCAACCCAAACCTGGATAGATTGTGCATAAATACATGAAAAAGTACTGTAACTCTCTCTCATACTTTTGATCAGACATGCCTCTTATAGTTTATACAAACAAAACGGAGAGCCATCAACATTTTAAATGACTGTGTGAATATACTGAGAAGAAACAAATATTTAAAATCCTCTGGATTGAGGATGTGAGGATTAAGTCTCTAGTGCTTTTGCTTTTATCTTTTCATGTGAGATTCACAGGTAGAAGGTAAATTCGAAGGTAAATGTCACTCTTTTGCTAAAAAACAAGTCCAACAAAACAGCACAAACAAAGAAACAAAAACCCAAATAGGATTCTTTTCTCTAGTTTGATAAGAATAGACAGATTTACCCTAAATCAGCAGGTTTAAAACAGCTCCATTATCTACATGTTCTACAGCATGTGGGTGACCAGGGTTCAGTTCCCTTCTTCCATTCTCAAAATAATTTTTTTCCCCTATAACAAACACTGTTAGCATGATCATGCACAATGATCAATAAAAATTCCTGCATCAAAAAAATTCTCTTAAGAGTTTGTTATGAAGAACACTTTCAGCACCTTCAGTCACTGCAGCTTATGCAAGGGTTTTCATTCAGCACTTAACCACTATCTGACTCAAGCTCTTGGCAAGAGTGAGTGTGCCAGCAGTGACATCTGAATGCCTGTCAACCAACTGCCCTCTAAGTTGCTCCAAAAGCTACCGAATGCTTGAGCTAGCAGCCAGTGCTGCCACCGGTATGGGACTGGTACAAAAGTACTGGCAGAAATAGGCCATTTAGAAAATGTGGTTGCCTGCAAAACTATACTACGTGTTGGAGGTTTCTCAGCAGTGGTCTCTTAACATAGTATGTTACCAAATAAATACCAAATCGTATGAAATGTATGCACGTTAATATATGTTAGTGTGCTACCTAGAGGGTCTATGAGGTATCACTCTGGTAACCTTGCAAAAAAACACCATAAGAGTTTTTAAGGGGAACAAAAAAATTATTCTTGTCATCAATACAGGAAAACTGAAACGCTCCTGAGGCACAGGAACTTTGCTTTCTGCTCTGACAACCTGCACTTTGAGACCTGCTGAAAATCTAAGATTTGTCTGAAGCTGACTGAAGCTGTAGCAAGTAATTCCTCTGTTTTCAGAAATCTGTGGATCAATCTGATAGCACTAATAAATTAAAGTAGGATTGGGATTTAGCCTTCCACACAGCAGCAGCATACAGAATCACAGAATATCCTGAGCTGGAAGGGACCCAAAAGTATCACTGAAGTCCCAGCTCCTGGGCCTGCACAGAACTGCCCCCAAAATCACACCATGCCTGAGAACATTTTCCAAACACTTCTTGAACTCTGCCAGGCTTGGTGCTATGACCACTTCCCTGAGGAGCCTGTTCCATGTGCCCAACCACCCTCTAGGTGAAGAATCTTTTTCCTGATATCCAACCTAAACCTCCCCTGACACAACTTCAGACCATTTCCTTGGGTCCTGTCACTGGTCACCAGAGAGAAGAGAACAGTGCCCGCCCCTGCGCTTACCCTCCTGAAGAAGTTATAACAGCATTTCCCTCAGGGTATTTGTGTGGTGGATTCTCTGCTGTCTGTTCCACTGTGAGAGTCTATCAATACTTTGATGGGCCGCAGCATTAAGTTTTGCAGCTAGCCAGGAATACAGAGCAGACCCACTACACACACAGATGCAGAAAAAATGTGTTAAGAGGTGCTGGCCTCCTGCAAAACGTAACACCCCACTCATGCAAACTATTTACAGACTGCCGCAGTTCTCCAGGCACTGAGCAAAGACAAAACAGCTCAGAGTATGACTGCATTTGACACGTCGGGCTAGTAGCAGAGCAAAAGCAGTTCAGCACAGTTTAGCTGGTTTTCTCCTATTATAAACAGAGAAATACAGCACTTTCAAGCTCCATTTCACTTGATGATCGGTATTTCAGCCCTAGCTGGCAACAAAAAGCAAGGCAAAAATGAGTATGTAGAGAAGACAGAGAGAAGTGATGGGGGAGAAAGTCAGAAGGGGGAAAACGAAAAAACATGGAGTTAAAAGTGTAAGTACACAACTACACCAACCCTGAAAATTTAAAAATACACCACAGCTAAAGATCAGGTTAGATTATATCAATGTCAGAGGTTCTGTCTGGTAGGTGAACTGTGTCATATACTGCAGGTGAAATAAATAATTTTTAAAACATCCTCAAAGAAGCATATGGGACATTTCTACCCAGTGAGATCCCAGATCATCAGTGTAACTGTATTACAAAACAAAAAATAAATTACAAGAAAATTCCAAAACCTACCTAATGGAGACAATACAGCATTTCTTCAATAAACACATAGCACAAGCAAAAAGTACATATTTATGGTATACTTAACAAAGTATATTTCAGTGTTAGAGGTTTTTCCTTTTTATACCATATTGCATCGACAACATAGATTGGTTGCGTCACTTTTCAAGAAAAAAATGAACACAGTCGTTCACAAACATCTAAGTTGCTAATATGGAGTATAAGGTGGAAAGAATGTGCAGTGCAAGACATTAAAAGCTTTAGCTATCCCAGCTTACAGAATTTTGCACACAAATGTGCTGCAGCAATTTCATATACTTTGTGACATACAATTTGTGATTGTGACTACCAGTGTTACATAAAAAGACTGGGCAACTTTAAATTAGTGGCTGTAACAAAATGGTAAGGTTTTTGGAAAGAATGAGTGATGCATCTGAATCTCCCGGGGGATGCTAAAAATCAGTGCAGAGGAAATGAGAGCATTTTTTTCCTTTCTTCCAGTCTAAAGCACATTTTTCTTCCCTTCTATATGTGCTAACTTCATATGTAAGATTAAGTATAATAGACATCCAGATCTCCAAAATAAGAAGAGGAATGTGTCCATTTGTTTAAATGGACACATGCCAACATTCAGTCATTACAATCTTAATTATACAACTCCTACAGACTGTGAATAATCTGAAATACAAGCACATGGCTGCAGTAACTAATTGATTGGAAACATTCCTTTTGATTACAGATAACTTATTTGAGATGGTTCAGACAAAAAACTGTATGGCCCTCTAAAAAACAAAATAAAAAATTCTCCTTTGGGAAAGAAGTAAACAAAACCCAAGAGATACTGAGGGACAAAGTATGCGTAGACATGTGCTGGGCTATTGTTCACATCCAGCCTTGTGGCTTCCAAACTTTTAGGAAGATAAAATCAGTTCAGTGGGGTAAAGGCCACATTCCAATCTTGGTTACAGAAATACAAACCAAAGTAATGACAGTATTACAAGCCTGGCTACTTTGCAGTTGCAGAGACTGAATTTCAACTTAAAACTCGGTATTTTGCTACAGGAGATCTAATATGTAACCGGTTTTAAACTGTTCTCTCAAAATTTCAAAAGCAGCTTTAAAGTGACTAAGAGGTCTGTGTTTTGGGCAGTGAGACACAGTGAGAGGGAGTCACTGTCCAGAGGCTCATTGTTAGTCATTTGATATCACAAATTTCCCTAATTTGATACTCTTAATTGAATCTAGCTAGTTGCATGCAAAGTGGCCCTCAAGTTGCATCATCTCATCATTCTGTGAGGACGGACTGATTGCAGAACAAATCGTAAAAACTTAATGTGACAGTTACAGACTGAAATTTGAAAACATCCTTGAATCACACCTGAATGTCCATCCTACAGCTTTCATCTTATCACTCAGATTCTACTTCTCTGACCACATCTCTGTAATGTTATGGCATAGTTTATGCCCATTTCTGGCTTTTCCTGTCTACAACTGAGGCTCTACAGCCTACTGGAATGCAAAAATATAAATTCCTTGCAACTCAAGACTTTCACATAAGGCCAAGCTAGGTTACATTTATCAAAACAACCCAAACCAAACCAAAAAACCCAAACAAAAAAACCCCAACAACAACGAAAAAAACCAACACAGACTGATGAAAAGGCATCCAGAAATAAAAAAAAGGTTACAAGGACATGAGGTGACATCTCTCCTTGGAGAGTAAGAGGAGAGGAGTCAGCAGGGATAAAACAAGTTACAACAGAATTTAGTAAGAAGATTTATTCCCTTTGTCTCTCACACCAATATTAGGTTTTAACACATCAATTTCACAGTAATTCCGATTGTTCTCAACATTCTTTTGCACAAAACACAAACTTGTTCCCAGCTCCAAAGCAGTCTTCACACAGTGAATGTAATAAGCAGAAAAGGAACTTAAATTTCTTCCAAGCATGAATAATTCCACGTGCAAAGCACCTCTAAGCACAGGTATGCTCAAATACACTCAAAACTGCTGCGAATGGAGAAAGTGCATTTGCACTCTATTGTTTTCCTTCAGGTATTTTGCCTACACAATGTTTACCTACTCCCTTAAGACTGGACAGTTTATCTGACCAGCACTCTTGGACATGAACTGAATGAATCCCTACTCAGTAGGTACAAGGAAATAATAATAATTTCTGAAAATGTTGATCCAAACTCTCAATTTTTCTATTCTTTATTTCTTTATCATCCTTAGTCCATAGTCTAAAGTCAATGCAAATAGAGCTTCTGTCCTTCTTAAAAGCTTTCAGCTAATCAATGGTGGGAGCATATGAATTTTGAATAATGAATCCTAGAGGAAGGATCAGTCTTAAAATCTGGCATGAGCAGAGGTTCAGAAAGCAGCAGCGAACAGTCTGCGCCTAATCCAACAGATGGGGCAGGAAAGTATAAAAACACACTAGGAAACTGTGTGGCAAAATGCTCTGTTTTCACTGAGTAGCCAAGAGGAATGGCAAGCACCAGACACTCTGTATCTTCCCATGGGAAGTGTGGATGGAAGTAAGGCCATTTGCTCTCTACAGCTCCCTGAGAGGAGGTTGTAGCCAGGTGAGGGTCGGACTCTTCTCCCAGGCAACCAGCTACAGGACAAAGATGAAATGGCCTCAAGTTGAATCAGGGGAGGTTCAGGTTGGATATAAGGAAAACTTTTTTCACTGAAACAATAGTTAAGCACTAGAACAGGCTACCCAGGGGAGTGGTAGAGCCAGCATCCCTGGAAGTGCTCAAAAAATTAGTAGACATAGCACTTTGCAATATCATTTAGTGGGCACGGTGATATTCTGTCAAAGGTTGGACACGATGATCTTGGAGGTCCTTTCCAACCTTAATGCTCCTGCTGTGATGGCTGTTCTGAGTCTGACCCCCCACCTGATCATCCCTCCACTGTGAAAGCAAATTGAGGAATCTCTACCGCCACTAGCTACTGATTAAACCATGGCATAGCTGGAGGGTAAATAGCCAGTTTCCAAAAACACCCTTTGAGTAAAGCCCAGTGATAGGAGGGCAGACAAGAGCAGATAACTTCCCTTGTAGCAAAACCATGGCAAACAGATGAAGCATTCCTCAGAGTTCACCAGTAAATCCTTATCCTTAAACTCAAAATGTATAATCCTTATAGTCGTAAGAGGACAGATGTGCTTGCTTTTAGATTCTAGTTTTCTCTAAGGCTATGAGGGTCCAGCTACACCACAAAGATAGAGCTCAGAGATGTCCTCTTACATAAAAATCAGGGTTTGCCAAGACAGGCTTCTCTCTCTTTCTGCCAACAAGTATCAGCTCAAATCATGTAACACAATAGCCTGTCTGTATACAAACGAAGGCACTCAAAATGAAAATATATCCAAGTGATAAAACTCTTGTAAAATAATGAAAAAATTGTGCTTTTAGAAGAAAGGCTATTTTTGAAGCTTCAAAAAGAAAGAAATGGTATTAAAAAAGGAATTAGTATAATTAAGATATTTTATTACAAAGAAGGCATATGAAAAATTTTGTTAGCTATGAACACATCTGTTTTTATGAGATTAGCATTCAGTGTTAAGACTATTCTTCAGGTGTGTTGTATCTTGAGTCACATAACAGAAGAGACTATGTTTTACAGCCTTTAACACGTTCAATTAAATTGTTACCAAAGTTTCCTTTCAGAAATCCTAAAACCATCTCGTGCCTACTTGCAACTTCAAATACGCCTGAGACTGGCTGCACAGGTAAGTTTGGTTCTCCCTGGTACCTTCTGCAATAGGCATTTGATTAAGAAACTATTTACGGCAGTTTCCAAGGGCATGATTAAACATGGTATGTAAGAGTTTATCATATCACTCAGTCCTCACTTTAAAATTTGGGTCATCCAAAGCTAATTGAAATCCATGGGCTGAACAAGTGACCAATGTTACTCTCACGGTGATGAATGGCACTAGTATTTTTCATAAGAAAATGGACTGCCATTTTTCCGAAATAGTAAGGTAGAAGAGGTGATATTGCAGACTTTCTTGTAGACTGCCTGCATGTGAAATGGTTTTGGCTTTCACCTTTCCTTATAAAAATTGAACATTCATCTAAATTACTGTTGCAAATATTCAGAAGTGATGCAAGAATCATGATAATCATGATACTTGTATAATTCACTTGCAAAATGTCTTAAGTATTTTAAAATATGCCAATTTTGAACAATATTTAAAACAAACTGAAGAATAATTTAGAGGATTTAAC
This sequence comes from Oreocharis arfaki, assembly GCA_013398015.1. NCBI lineage: Eukaryota > Metazoa > Chordata > Aves > Passeriformes > Paramythiidae > Oreocharis > Oreocharis arfaki. The sequence continues at coordinate 2,606,278 of VZRR01007149.1, forward strand.
AAAATTGTTGGATTATCCTGTGAATATAACAGTCAAAAATGAAAGCAAACAAAACACTAAGTAGCTTCCACTCTCATAGTAACAATCAAACAGCATCCAACCATTACAGATCCTGGACGTAATACTGCAGGGGAATTTTAAATTGATTTTTAAAAGTCAATACTTTTTTTCCAGAAACTGTATTATAATAACCACATTTAGGTTTAAGGGAAATGTAGTAGCTTAATTTTGTGGCGTTCTGGTCTTGGTATCCACAGCTACCAAGGAAATAATACCCATGAAATGGTCAGTTAGTCAGGTGGGAACACTGGATGGCACAGATATGAATCCCAGCACTCACCATGTGAGCTCACTTATGAGAGCCCGCAGAGCTATAATGTCACAGATTTGTTTGGTAAAAAAGGAAAGGAATGTAGCTCTGTTTAAGCCTTATCCAGAATTAAAAAACAATTCTGCTGTTCAAACAATTTAGGTGTTAGTTTCAACTAGAAAGCACAACTTTTACTTTTTCTCTGACTTTGACTCACTTTTGTTTTTTTTCCTTCCAGTTTCAGTATTTGCTTCCAAGTTAACAGCTGCATTTAGAAGTGCATGTATCTTTTTACATGGGCACTGATTTCACATTGTTCATCTCCTCAGCCTGTATCGATTAGATGAATGTGTGGTTTGGCTTTACACGGATATGCTTTAAAAGTTTCCCCCGGAAAAAAGAAGTAATCTCTGACTCCATTTCCATTAATTCCTCTCTTGGTTCAATATCTCATTTGTCTTCAGCAAACTGTATTCCCTTGTGCCTGCTCTTGGCCTCAGCTTTTACCCTGCATGTTCTGCTTCCATAAATCTGTTGCCTATTCAGTCAGCAGAATTATGTCTGCAGCAGTACAGACGTGCCACAGCCTCGTCTCTTGACATTCCCAGCTGTCCTCAGTCACAATGTCCCCTTCACAATAACTACTGAGATTATTTTTCCATTATTTACTTGAAGCTTACCTGGTAAGAACTTTTGCATTAACTTTTGCTGCTTAATACCCTTTTATATGCTCAAAATGAGATTCCATTCTCCTAGTCAAGCAAATCTAACAGCTACACATTGCCTTCAAGGTCCATTAGGAAAACACAGGCTGTCTTGTGCTTGAGATTGTCTGTGGACTTGTTCCAGTCCAAAGACAGGACTTAAAAATCCTTTCTCAGTTACCACTTTTTGATTATTCCCCACTGGTTTCTGCATACCCTTTCCTATAACCAGATCAGACACCAGCAGAAAGGATTTCCTGAATTGTTTAGCCTAACCTTAATCTGAAAAAATATTCTTGTGTTCATGCTCAGTGATTTTATTCTTATAACATCAATGGTACAGGACATATTTTTACAGTATATAAACTAGACAATATTATGGAAGCATGCAGTACAGAAAAAACTTCCTGTCTTCAACTTCCCTGAAATTTTTGATTTTTTTTTTTTTTCAAATCTTTGCTCTCTTACCAATATCCTGGGAAACATAAGCAATGAGTTCCAAAATCTACACTTTCAAGACACAGGTCACGCTTTTATAGAGAGAGTCACTAAGTCCAAACTCACTACTGAAATCTTTTATACTTGCAATATTTATGCCAAGAATATTATTCTTAATGAGAGTAATTATCTGGCTTATTTTTCCTTTTAGTTTTTTCAATATAGTTTTATAGGATTCTAATACTAGGATGGAAATTTGAAGTATTGATTTTAATTTTTTTCTATTTCTTCGTGACCATTCTCAAAGTCTTATGAACATAAACTAGAATTAATTTGTTCAAACAAACTCAAAAATAAAAACCGCCATCGTATAAAATGATAATAAATATCAGTTAGGGGCATTATAATTTTGCAACGACATTTTAAATTATTAATCAGGAAATCTTTAAACATCAACCTAAATATCAAAAAAAAACATATTTCAACATTCAGAGCTATTTATAAAATAAACTGCAATTATGCCAAAAATCATATTTCCCAAAACTTTTCTAAATTCATTCCACATCATAAGGATGCATTTAGGGAAGTAATAAATTTCAAAAGCATTGTATATGAATCCTTGTTTCTTCAATCACCATCATATTAAGTAAATAAATCACAGAATCATCAAGTTTGGAAGAGACCTTTAAGACGAGAAAGTCCAACCATCAACCCAGCACCACCATAATCATCTCTAAGCCATATCCCGAAATACCATCCAGACACCTCTCGAACACTTCCAGAGGCAGTGACTCCACCATCTCCCTGGGCAACTTATTCCAATACCTGACCACTCTTTCAGTGAAACATTTTCTTTTCTAATATTCAAATATATGGCAACCAAATTAATATTCTGCAGTCAGTAAATACCAGGAGTTCTAAAGCCAAATGAGCCAGTAGAAACAATCCTCTACTGTGCTTAACTGATAACGTTCTGAGAAAGCTGCCATGGACACCAGACAATTCTCTGGGTCCTTGTGTTGGCCACTGTGATGTTATATTCTGCTTTGACTTTACTGTGTGCTTAAAGGAACCAAAACTGTATTTACACAATAGATAATACATAAACTGTAATAAGTTATGACAAGCATTGTATTTCAAGACAATTATAATTTGCCTCTAGTAGATTTATAAGGCATGAGACTAAATACCTACTGAGTTTTACCACCCAAGAAGTACTGTTTTGGACTAAAATGCCTGGATTATATTACTGATATAAAATGGAAAATAAACTTCAAAATAAGGAAAACAAGCAATAGACTGATTTGTGAATGATGTCATTGCACACCAGCTCCAGGACATTAATTTTATCAAATAGCCTGAAGCTATTTATAACAGCAATTGCTATCAGTTGATTTTCAATTTCTTAAAGTTAGGCAAAGAGAAATACAGTTCAGATGAAAAGAACTAGAAAAGTCTAGTAAGCAGCATTACAAAGCATAATTATTGCACGATTGTGAGATTCTGCCAGCACCCACTGTTTACAGCTCATGCACTAATACGATCTTATTTGATAACTTAGAACCTGAAAATAAGATTTTTTTTAAAGTTCAGATTTACAGAATAGTGCTCTTTCATGACCAAACGGTCAAAATTCAAGAAGCTTAGTTGCATGCATTCATTAAAAAACACAGTCCATGAATCCTTGTATTTAAGTCACATAATTCAAACTGCTGTGGCGCTTGCAGTTGCATTTAAGGTTTGTTACTTGGGGAATCTTCTAAAATTTATTTTGGAATCAGTTCCTTCTCTTGAAAGAACTGCAAAACCACAAAAAGCACCACAAATCACCAGAATAGATTAGTTAGCTACTGCCCAGGTTGCCAGTCCCATCTTATGTAGAGACACACATCCAAGATTCAACATCAACAGATCATCAAGACTTGGTTTCATCTATGTCATCGAACGAAATCAAGTCCTAGCAGAGGCTGTTGCAGTAACAAACTCACTCAGCCTTACAGTGGGTAGATATGTACTTGCTGACATCACACATAACAAACATCATGTACTTCAGGGGCAATAACTGAGGATGGCTTCTGGCCAGTGCATTGCAAGGTTCTGGTGGCATCCGAGGAACAGCAGCTTTCTTGGAAAGTTCTGAATACGTCTGATACGAATTGCTCATTTGTCACAAATATATCCACAGTGTACTTAACCTACGATTCTAAATCTTATTGGTTTTAAGACAAAGCACTATTGACAAATATCTGTACCTCAAAAATATTTTAAATTAGTCTTGATAAAACATGTAAAACGCATACCTTTGTTTCTACTGTAAAAAATTTTAACCACATCTTCAAATACCAGCCATCAGAAGGAGAAATCAGCATGAATAATGTGTTCATCCAAAGCACATTTTGTTCACCACTTCTGCTACCTGTCTATTGTTTTCTTTCTTTGGCAAATTCTGCTTTTCACCTGTGGCTTCAGACATCACATGAAAAGTAAAGACTGAAAACTTGTGAAGCTTAAATGAGCAAACTATAGAATTCAATTACATAAATAAAAGTAAAAATAGGAATCAGATTCTAAAGACAACATTAAAAAGTGAGAAATCTGGCCTGTATACAGGTCAGAGGTACTCTTTCATATTTTATTTAATGTGAAAGGACCTGAAAGTAACAGCGAACTACAGCCTTCTGGGGTACATGTATTAAGAACAGAATTTACCAGTAAGGATAATATAATGTGCATGTGATTATTCATAAAACAAGTTAATAGATCAATAGATTTACAGTAGGAATAAAGTCAACTTTGGAATACAGATCACCTTTATTTCATAAGAATTCTTTTCTAAATTTTTATTCCATGCCCAAGAACAGAATAGTTTGCAACAGTATTTAGGAGAGAAGGCAAACAACTGGACAGTTAAAAGATTAACACTGAGTTGATACAACTCATAAATAATCCCTAACAAACCTATGTAATAATTTGATTTGACATACATGGAAAATGCTTTGAAATAAAGGTTTTTTTAAATATCCTTCTGTATAACATAAGCAGTTCTGAGTGCTTATAGGGATGAAAGAGCGATGCAGCTACAAAAGCTTTCTTCAAAATCAGACAACCAGATCGACACAATCCAAAAGAAAGTCAGAATTACAAAACCAGGCAAGGGAGAACAGCTCTTAATACAGTTACTAAAATTCAGTGCTACATCAGATGACAGAATCCAAAAATATATCAGACTTAGACACAGATTCGCAGAAAAACTTCACGTTTTTCAATAGATCTTGGACAGAAAAAGGTGCATGAGTCCAGAAGTATAACTTCCAAAATCCAAGGACACCTGTGAGTCAAGTAGTTCATGTGTTTGACACTACGATCCTGATAAACTCTGCTTTTAGAAGAGCCAAACTGCTAAACACAGAATTGCTAAACCTAAAATCTACTCAAACTCTGTATACTAAGTTGTCTGACTTACTCTACTCTAACATTACCTGCAATACAGTGGATGGCTAAATCAGGAAGCTTTTTCGCCTCACGCCCCTTTAAAGATATAAATGAACCTCTCTTTCCTCATAAAGTGATTCAGATCAGGAGCTAACACCTACAACTTATTTAGATATCGTAGCTGGATGTAATAATCAAATAATCCACAATATGGAAAAGCATTATTTTCTCTTAAGATTCCATAGAGAATTTTGTATTTGTTAGAAAATCTCATGTAGCAGAGAAAAATTCTTGTGTGGAAGAGGAGCATTTTAAAAAAATCTATTCTAAAGGTACACATAACCTGATATATATATAAGCAGCAAAACACCAAACCAAGTCCCACAAATTCTTATTTTTCATAAATGCTGCACTTTTTCTGTTGTGATAAAAGATAACTTAAGAAATTATTACTTGAATAGTCACTAAAAATAAAAGCAATTTTTGCAAAAAGTGTTATTTCATCATAAAAATAAATGTAATTCTGTGCCTCCATTAGTTGTCATTCATGAACAGAAAATTATAACAGAACTTGATAGATTTAAATTGCTACAAATGATACCTAAGAGGAGGTTGGAGTTTGTTTAAATTGTACTTCAGAGCAATTGCTATAGCTCCTAATTAAACAGGCTTGTATTTTCTGCCTGCCTTTCTCTTGCAGGTTTATTTCCAATTTCCCATTTACTGAGTGTCTGTGTCAAAGTTCTACAAGTTAAGTGACAGGTATTTTCTTAAAGACCTGTGACTGTCTGTCTTCAATTTAATTATTTTTTTCAGAATCTTTGTATATTATGCAAATAAGGAAATTCAAATGCCAGGCTACTTGATTCCAAAGATAGTTCAGTGTAGCAAAGAAGGTTCTACAATGCAAAGCACTAAGTTCAAATATACAGTGGTTAGTTTACACTAAAAAAATAAGAATTCTTAGAGGAAATGTATTTTTATAATTATATTCTGTTGTGTTATTTTTACAACTTTCATAAACTGTAGGTAGAAAATTTTGTATTTGAAAACACAGAAGTAAATATTTATATCTAGTAAGAATTTGGTAGAATTTGAAATATACCAATAACAGGATGGAGATAAAACAAATTAAAAATCTTTAAACTGAAAAAAATTTCCATTCTTCCTTGTGGTTAGTAAAAGGAGTGGCTCTGCACATTATAAGTCTCCATTTGCAGTACTTACTACACCAATCCCCCCAAGATAAAGTAAACCAATTAAACATGAACATTTAAGAGTCCTAACACCTAATTGAGCACAATCAAGACGAGAAGTTCCACAAGTTTCAGTGAGGGTCCACATAACATTAATTTCATTTGCATTTGCTAAATGCCTAGATTTAATAAATGAAAGACAGAGCATATCAGAAAAATAAAACATGCCTGCCAGATACTGTTGCTTAATTCATGGAAGGTATACAGTGAAGCAACAGATAAATGACACATACTCTATGTAACTCACAGATACTGCCAGTTCACTTAAAAGTTCATCTTAACAAATGAACAAAAGAGCTCTAAAACTGTCAGCTGCTTTATCTGTAACTGCATGAGTTTATTGAGTCTATTCCCAAGCCGTACCTATCACACCCATTCAGTTAGGCAAAGACAATCGTTAATGAAGAAATATTTTCTAGTTCAATCTGCTCAATGCCTGCTACCAATCTGTATTCAACAGAGCACTTCCAAGTTGCCTGAAGTCAAGTTTTCAAATCGCAGGCAAACACGCTGGAGGAAAGAAACTCCACTCTTCCTGTGTCATACCTTGTTTCCCCATACTTCAAAGTTTGAATCATTTCTCACGAAGTATTTTTCACATCTGTTGTCAAGTCCAGTTCTGTCTGTGCCTTAGCTTTCCTGATCCTGTCCTTACACATCCAAACGGTATCCCTGTACACTGCCAAGGTTATCTGTCCTTGCTTCCACCGGCTATGCATGTCTTTCCTACTCCTCAGTTTAAGACCCTTGCTCAGATCTCAAGACATCTCTTCCAACCTGAAAAACATTCCTGACAGTGCTGTAACAGGCATCAACCTGTAGGTACAACTGTCAACATTTACCAGAATATGAAGCACAACAGGTGGCAAAACACCAATACAAAATCACAACATACCTTATTATCATACTTTCTAAGCAGCACCGTTCTCAGCTACATAACCCATCTCAGTGCACCAGTGAAATCACTGCACACATATATCCTCACTGCTCTTTTAACAGACCTCTTGCAACTACCTACTTCTCTTGTAATTTTTAGAATGTTATTTTGCATAGAGGTCTTTACTCTCCCATGTAATATAAAACACAGTCCTGCTTGCTTAATTTGGAATGTGTGTGTTTCAAAAATGTGGTATTTACAGTGCAAATAAGAGTATGGGTGGAGATACTGTATGTTGCTGAACAGTTTTCAGTAATTTCATTCTATAATACCACAAAAAGATGCTAAAGTTTTAGCTTTCTGAAATACTGGGGTAGTGTGCTTACCCAGGGCATGGTAATATTTTGTAAGGTGTAAGCACATTGCAGCACTAACTTAATATTCCAAAAGTAAATCTTGGTGTGGCTCAATTTAAAACCAGTATTATACCACTGTAACACAGTTTTCAGTTGATCATGTACTGCTGCAAGAATGGGATCAAGTCAAAAGCCTCAAGTTTAGTGCTATGACGATGTGTTTTGAAATTCTGAGCAGTGCTATCAGAATCACAGAGCATGCAAGTGTTCGGGTTCAATGATAAAGTTAACGTAGATAGGGACACACTTCTGTTACAGCTTCAGTCATTGGGTTCAGTCCCCACCATCCTGAGGTTTCAGCAAAACTTTGTTTTAATAGCAAAAAAGTTCAAATGGCATTTATGTAAAAGATGTTCAACAAACACCTGACAGAACACATTATCTCGTTGTTACTAGGTTGTTATTGATACTGGCCTGTATGAGCAATAGTGTGGCCAGCAGGATCAGGGCAGTGTTCATTCCCCTGTACTCGGCACTGGTGAGACCACATCTCAAATCCTGTGCTCAGTTCTGGGCTCCCCACTACAAGAAAGACATTGACGTGCTGAAGCACGTCCAGAGAATGAAGCTGGTGAGAGGTCTGGAGCACAAGTCCTCTGAAGAGCAGATGAGGCAGCTGGGGATGTGTAATCTGGAGAAAAGGAGGCTCAGGGTGGGCCTTATCACTCTCTAAAACTACCTGAGAGGAGGCTGTAGCCAGGTGAGGGTTGGCCTCTTTTCCCAGGCAACCAGTCACAGGACAAGAGGAAGTGGCTTCAGGCTGTGCCAAGGCACGTTCAGATTGGACATCAGGAAGAATTTCTTCACAGACATTGGAACAGGCTGCCCAAGGACGTGGTGGAGTCACCATCCCTGGAGGTTTTCAAGAAACTGCTGATCGTGGCACTTAGTGCCATGGTCTAGTTGACAAGGTGGTGTTGGGTCACAGGTTGGATTCAATGATCTTGGAGGTCTTTTCCAACCTGAATGATTCTGAGATTATTCACAGACAAGCCTTACAACTGTTCATCAAACCAGCAAGTTGCCGGCAGCCTTGAATATGTTGTGAGATAGATGTTTACACTTAAAAGAAAAACACATTCTGAACTCTGAGCACTAGAGCCGACAAGCACACTGTGGAAAACTGTAAGAAGTTGCTGTGTTAATACCAGCTGGCTTTAAACGCCCCTGCACACTGTGATAAAATGCTTTTTTGGTAACTGCATTCCCATCACTTCAAATTTTAAAATGTTTTCTAGTTAATGACCAAAATACTACTGAGCAATAACAATGCTTATTGTTTTCACACTCTTTTCATCTTCAGTCTATCAAAGTAAATTGCCACGAAAAAAGCAGATGATGGAAGTCTGTTTCTACCAAGACAAGATCCTTATCTACATTTTTTTTTTAAATTATGAATTGAACTTCATGAAGCATTTCCAATCACAGTTTGCTTTGCACTCAACTTTAGGCACACAGTACCTTCACTATCTGCGTTGTCTTCCTTGTAACTACAGTACTAAGCAGAATCCTGAATATCCAAGAGGCATCTTAGGTCTTTGTAGGCTGCTCATCTCACTGTAAAAGCGTATGAACAGCACTAAAATGGAGCCACCAGCTCCACTTAGGATCATGCTGCTCTTGGGTAGACTGCAGAATGATTCAGATTACCATGCATACCCAGTGGAGAGCGCTTAGTGAACTTCGGGATATGTCAGGAAGAATTTCTAATTACCAGTATTTGAGAAATACTACCTGTTCGGGCCAGCCTGCTCAGAATATTTTTTTTCATGAGGGACATGAACAAAATAACATCTGGAAGTCTTTTATAGACCCCACCCCTGTTCAAAAAAAAAGAGCTATTGTCTGACTTGACGATTCATGGTTGTAATTTTTCTAGTAACTGTCAACTTTCTGTTGCCAATTATTTAAATATCAAAATTATATATTTGCCTGAGGCAATAAAAAGAAGAGTTGGCAGTTATTACTCACATTATAAAAATCTCGATCCAAAGAGTTCATCCAATTAGCAAAAGAATAAATTGCATCGTGTACCTTTTAGCTAAAGTGTTTAATGCTGTTTTCATTTAGATTTTATTTGTGTTCAAGTCCAACAACACTGAGTGAGAATGACAGGGATCCATTTTGCGGATCCTGCCATCTGGCACAGGATCCCTTGGAAGAGTCACAGAACATCTGTTTAAGCACCAGATGCTCTCGAGGCAGACAGACTACTTGTGTCAGGGGCATGGAGGCTAAAAGGTCACTCAGATGGGAGTCTCACGGGGCTGCAAGATGCCTCCTCCCAAGCACAGCCTCTATACTAGCAGCATCCAGACTTTTTAGGTTTGAATGGGTGCAAAACACCCATCCCAGACCACTTCTGCTCCATACCAGTAGCCAGAAGCATAGGAGCTGAGTGGAAATTTCTGAACAGGGGTGGGAATGTAAGTGAAACAAACATAATTTAGAGCAAATAATAAAAGTAACAGTAACTCTGTTGCTGAAGGGAGTAAGGGAAAAGGACTATTTGATTATAAAAAGGATGCTGCTGCTGCAGGTGAAAGAAAAAGAGAATTTCCTGTACTGGAAAGATAAAAAGAGGAGGGAATATTGCCTGTCAAGAAAGAAAGGTGAGCAGCTGTTGCAGGAAAAGGAGAGTTGCTGCTGCTTTCCAGTGCAGGAGGGACAGAAAACTGAAGCCCGGGTTAGTATTTTAACCTAAAGAACCCAGGAAAAGAGTATCTCCTGGGGTTTCCTAAATTCAGATGTCTTCACTAAGTAGAGCAGTACAGTAAGAGCAGATCAATGGAACGATGCAGTTGCTCCAATTATACAATACACATTTTGCAGATTTTACTTCAGTCTAGTTCAAATCTGAGGCCTAGATCAAGAGTTTTCACCGCAGCAATTCCAAGGATAGTTATTTCACAAATCTCTAGTTTCCACAGAGAAGATTTATCAGGTGGATACTCAACAAAGCACTTCATCATCTTTCACCATCCTTTTGTCTGTCACACATGGTAACACCAGGTGGCAGAGGCAATGACACGCATCTCCTTTATAAACCTCACATACGGAGTCAGCCCTTTTTGTTCGTCTTCGTTCCTGCTTTGAGTCTTCCTGTCTTTCCTCACACTGGAGTGCCAAAATAAAGCCATCAGGAGCTCCCTGTTCATTCTGATCCTCCCTCTCCTACTCTTCCATCCATAGCAGTCACTCCACAAGAACACCCCAGATGAACTGACTTCATGGAGCCACTTGAGTCTGAGGAGAGAAGGTTTTCTAGGAGTCTCTAGCACCACTTACGCTTTGACTCTAGTCTGGTACCAGGTGGAGGAGCCAGAATCTCTGGATGCAACTGCATCTTCCTGAGACATGGGATGAAGCATACAGCAAATGCAGAACTTCAGGATGGAGAGGCTTACAGTCAAAGCCTTCTGCTATGAGTTGGCATCGTGATTTCACCATGCTCATAATAAATTTCAGGTGCCTACAATTTTGTTCAGTTACAAAGTAAGCAAAGTTATAATCAAGACTGCTGGGGGCATTTTTCAAGCCATATTTTTTTGAATAGTGTACACAAAACTCTATATGGAGAACATCTTTTCCTCACGAGCCAGTATGATATGATCAAGTCTTGAACCTAGAGATGTTCACATTACTCATGAAAACTCCAGTGGAACCGGTATTAGAGGGACAGTGACCACTAACAGCGATGTCAATGGCAAAGACCATGAGATTTTATTAGTCTGTGATGGTATGAGCAGACCATTTCAGCAGTATACTGCACACGGAGCAGTACAATATAGTATGATTCCACAGAAGTTCCCTTTGTTATACTAGCGTTACAACTTAACAAAACAAACAAACAAACAAAAAAAGGCAAAACACCATTAACATACTTCAACATTTGTTCCGTGTGCTAAGGTACTACAACACTAATACCAGAGGATTATTTTGGGAAGATCCACCTGGGGCTCTTCCTTCTATTCTGCTCAAGTATTGAAGCAGCCTGAAAACATTTCTAATTTGACAGCCTAAAGCAGCAACGAATAACTAAAAAGCTTCTCTAAACGCTGTTCTGGTTTCAGAATAAATTTTAGAGTAAAAATGTCCAGAGAATATCTACAACTCTTACGGGAGAAGTTTCTTATTCATGCAAGTCTTAGGAAACCTCTATATTTATTTTGGGGGTAAAATTTTGCTTTGCAACTTCAAAGGAATACATAGCCCTGATGTTGTTTTATGTCACTTTTATAATCTTGTTTTAAAATGCTATCATCATTAATAATAAACTTTCCATTGTCTTTCAAAGTGAAATTTTTACTTTGCTAATGTTAATTTTTATAGTATTATCAACCAACCTGCAAGAACAGTGGGTTGTTTTCTTTAGTAAGATACACCAGCATCATTGCAGAACTCAGTTAACTGAAACTGAAATTATTTTTCCCTCAGCATCTCAGATGATAATTGAGTCTCCACTGAACATCTTCATCAGTCATCAAGAAAACCACTTTAACATGTATATGCAGGGAAATATGATGAGTAGTCTGGCACAATCATTTTCATAACTGAGTAGCTGTAATGAATTCCATTTTTGTAAACAGAAGCCTAAAACTGGAGGAAATCTCCACAGCTTTCCTGTGCAAAGTCTTGCCCCTGAGCTATACACAATCAAGACGCTGAAAAACTGAAGTACCATTACTATGCCAACATGGACTGTAACACTAACTGCAAAACGCTTCTCACAAACAGACAAGCAGAATAACCTTCCATTCTCCTAGGACTCCCAGGTTCCAGGCTTCTACCCAGCCTACTTTAAATTCGGCTTCCTTGAATATAATTAACCAAACCTCACATTGTTTATATACATATATAAATACTAGAACGAGGTATTAAAATAAATTCTGAAATACTGCAAAATTAATTTGTATGCCACAAAGAGAATATATTTTAAAATAAGTGTTTTTCTGAAACACCATAATTCTGGAATATCAAAGGAAGGAAATAACATCAAAATCTTACAAGGTAAAAAAAAAGCAAAACAAACAAACAAACAAAAAAAACCAACAACAAAAAAAACCCCAACCAACCAACCCCCCCCACTACTCAGCCGGGGAGCTCAGAGTGAGGTAGAATCTTTCCTCTGTTCCAAGTTTATGATGGAGAATTCCTCACCACTTTTTCTTTCTCTCACATCTGATCCTGTATGTTCATTCCTCCTAGGTCTTCTTACAAAAGATGACAGAGAGACTAAGATCTGTATCTCCAGATCTGGCCAGACACAGCATTCCCTAGAATGTGTTCCCCCACACTGAGCATAGCATCAGTGGTCATGTCATCAATCACAGATGCAGAGAAAGGAATATAAATATGCTTATTTCTAAACCTGATAGCTTGTTGATACTTGAAAAGAGATAAATCACTCTACAGGTATCTCATAAATAATGCTCACTTACAATGAAAGCATTAATAATTGCAATAGTATGTATGAAGATCTACGCAGAAGGCTATTCACATATCACAGGGTGTGGAAAGAAAAAACTAATCGCATGAACAGTTCAAAAACTCTAAGACACAACAGACTTAAAAGACGTGAAATTCTGTTGGGAGGAAAATGTGGAATCACAGTAAAAACTTGTGAAGTGAAGCTGTGAATCTGTACGCATTCCACTCCTCCGCAGATACCGGCCCGGGGCTACTATACGTCTGAAAGAGGGAGTCTGCGTGGAGATTTACGAATTAACTGCACTTCATTTCCAAAAACTGCTATTCATCATCGCATGGTGTTTTCAACGAGGGCAGTCCAGCAAAAATGCTTCAGCTGAAGCCACTAAGTATTTGCTAACTTGATACTGATGTCAATTCCAGGGTGGAGAAAAGCACAGAAATTAAGAATCATGGTAGGCCAATTTCACAAGAATTTTGTAGAGAACACTTATTTTCTGACTTTTACAACTCCTTCCTGCTACTTGAATTTTACTACAGCTCACTCTTTGCTTATATTAAAAACATTGCATCCTAGTTTCTTCTCTACTGAAAGATGCTGATAATCTCTAGCAAGTGGGAAGGATGGAACAACCTTTCATACAGAACATAACCTGCATTGCTGGTACTTTTATTGATATCTGACAGATTGAGCAAACAAGAACAGTTTTGTTTAGCCTTCTCTACACCATGATGGACAGGTACTGTTAGGAATAATAACACACTGGGTTTCAATATAGGGTGCATTTTTAACTCCTGGTAGGCCTTGAGTGTTCCTGGACAGATAAGCATGTTTAGGAATGTCTTGTTTCAAATAAAAATTAGAAACTTGAGTAATAAATATATAACTACCACCTGGATAAAGATGCCTAAAATCCTACTGCCTCTGACTATAATTATAGTAATAAAAGTATTGCTGACTGATGAAGAAATGTACTATTTATGCTGCAGGGATTGCAAATCAACACTCTTTTATACTCAGTCAGTTAAAAATCCAGTCTGCATTATAAAACTTCCTTGGTATATAAAATAATTGCTCATTGGTATATAAAACAACTCACCTCTGGACTGCAGTGATTAATCCTTCTGGCTTTCTCCTCCTGTATTATCTCTTTACTATGATCTATATTATTGCCATGATAATAAACTCATCAATTCAAGAAAATACTTGGTCTTTACTGGATAAAACATGTTTATCTAAAATACATGCTCATTGTCCCAAATCACATCTTCAAGATATCTTTCATATGTAGTAAAACACTGTCTCAGTAGATTAGAGCAAATATTTCCAAACATGCCTACAAAGCACAACCCTCAGAAACATCTTATCTTATTTTAATATCCTATCTTTAATCTTATTTTGCTCACTGTATCTCTGGAGTGAATATTAAAAAGAAGACCTATTTTATAGTTGCCAAGTGGGGATACATCATCTGAACTGCAAATTTAAATTTAAATGCTTTAGATCTTCCAGAAAGATTAAAAACATGAGTGGTATTTTCATCTATATTTATGAAGTACTTATTGATAGAGTTTCCAGATTCTGTCAGTAGGAGTAGAAGAGCCTTCCCTCATTCAGAGATTATGTGGCTATTGCAATGCTTTTCCTGTTCTCAGTGGAAGAGTTGTGGGCTGTGGTCTACATTCAATTGAGCCAGCTTACAATTAATTTTACATTAGATGCCTTATTGAGAAAATAGAGAGAAATAAACTGTTCATTGTATCAAATTTCAATTTTAAAATACAAAGGTTAACTCAAATGTCAGAACTCAAATAATTAAGGAGTTTCTGTGCAGACTATTTCAAGATGTTTTCGCATAAAGCATTTTAATAGCATATGATTATTCACTTTTTGCCCCACAAGACCCATTGGGAAGAGCACTAACAAGTGTGGCAAACTACTAAGACTGGTAAAATTATCATGAACTCCACTGTCTATTCCACCCATGCCATAAAAAGCCAAGTTCATTGCTGCTGCCCTGCTCCCTGCTCTGTCCTGCAATGTTCCCTCCTGTCTTGCCTTTTTTCTCCCCCTCCCACTAAAATGTCTCTTTACCCCTTATTCTCTCTTCTTGACACCAGGTGCCCAAGCTGAGGGGGATTATGAACACATGAAAACCCAATTACAACTAAAACGCACTGTAAACCACCAAATGGGAGCAATGAGCTGCAGTGTGTTCCCTGGGAAAAAAAAAAAGGGGAAAAAATGCCAAAGCCTTTGTGGGGCCTGTTCAAAGTCTTTGTGGAAAGGACAGCCATAAAGAAAGCTGAAACCCAGGAACAACAATCCATGACGAATACAGCGGAATGTGGGCAAATTTCAAGGCTGTAGCTTTCACTAGCATCAACAAGAGAGAATGCTTATAGAGCTGAATCACTTGGCTAAATCTGGATTAATCATCAAATCATATAATATCCTGAGTTGGAAGGACCCACAAGGATCACTGAGTCCAGCTCACAGAACAACCCCCAAAATTACATCATGTGCCTGAAAGTATTGTCTCACAAGAAAAGAGTAAAAAATATTCCTAATATTATGTTGACTCTCCCTACCAGGATGCAGCTTATCTTCCTCATCAAGGAAAAGTGGGAGAGAAGAATTTAAAATTAAATTTAATTAATTTACTGTAGCTTCCAATCCCACCTTAGCTCATTGCTCAGATTGGACAGTCTTCCCTAGTAGGAACTCTGTCAAGGATCCCTGTGAATGGACAGAAGCTCAGACACTTTATAGTGGCTGCATAGGAGTCCATCAGATCCATAAGAAAGTATGCCTAATGCACATAAAACCAAGATATTGCTCACTTTTTGCGAAGCACAGTGTTAGGACAGGCTATAAGTATTTGGTAAGTGAACGAATCACATAGCTCAAAACACACTGAATAGAGTAAACCCACTTTCATCTGCTAAGAAAGCTATACAAATAAGAATGTTCATTTCTTAATTGGAGAACCACCTCTATGCACAGCCAAGAGAGTTTTTCCTAATGTTACTCAAAAAAAGCATCCTATTTTTAAGCGGAAAGCTTTCATTCAGTTTTACATTCACCTTGTACTTACCTTGATTACCAAATAAAGTCAAATCCTACAGATAACATGAATTTGGAGTAAACACAACTTGTAAGGATATTAACTTACAGTGCTTACTAAAGCTTGTAGAAATAATAATCATGCTGCTACCAATGACAAAATCATAGGAACAAAAAGAGCCATTCGACCAGTACCACTGGAGTGTACTAGCTAAGCCCAATACCAAAGTACAATCATAGCATCACAGCATGGTTTGAGTGGGAAGCACCTCTACAGGTCAGCTAATCCAACCTGCCTGCAATGAGTCAGGACATCTTCAACTAGACCAGATTGCTCAGAGCCCTGTCCAACCTGACTGTGAATGATTATGGGTTCTGGACAACCTGTGCCAGTGTTTTACCACCCCATGTAAAAAACTTTTTAATTTAATCTAAAAAACTCCCCTTCAGTTAAAAATCATTAAAGTTTCTAGTGCTTCTCTGCAACAACTTCACTTTTGCCTGCACATTTGAATGCCTGTGTTCTTTGGCTGAAAAATATCAGCAAGGAGACACAGTTGCTACATTATCAGGATACAGACGGCTTTTCCTGCAAAACACTTGCCCTAGGATTAAAATTAAACTTGTCGCTGCATTTCAGTACAGAAACAATGTCAAGAACCATGTGCAAACATTCCATTTCATACTAAACTGATGCTGCCTCAAATGATTTAGAGATGTTTTAGGGTGGACACTGAATATGATTCCCATTTTGGCACAATTTGGTGCAAGCTTATGCTATAAATTAGCACTCCAAGGCCCTCTGACCAATGTTCCTATCCCAAGCGAATATGATCCTTCATATCCTTAATTATACTGGCAAGTACACTCTTAAACACAGCTGCACTGCTTCTAGCAAAATGGAATATTGATACAGAATCTTCGAAAAAAAAAAAATGAAACCAACTCTTGATGGTTTCAACAGTGCTTCACAGTTTTAAGAAAAAACTCTATTTTAGAATAAATTTCCCACTCTCTTTTTCTGTAAAGAAAAACCTATCTTAGCTCTGCCCTGTTGTAGCACTTCAGTTTGTGGTGGTCTTTGATCTGAGGCAAGAGTGAACGTTATTTTCAAAAGACAACATGAAGAAAGATCCTGACCTACAAAAAAAAGAAGTATGTTACTGTGATTTGGGCACTTGCTTTTCAATAATAACCCTGAACATTTCTAATGTCTCTATGTTCAAAAAGATGTTGCTCACGTCTCAACCAAGAATATGTAGGTGGCAATTAGGCACAGAGCCAGTGAGCCTCTGTGGAGTTTCTCTTAATGCTTGCATCTATCTATATATATAAATATCTAGAATTTGTAGATTTATCAATTAGTACAAAATATGCCCTTGCTGAATAGAAGGGGAGAATGGCCTAATTTATACCACAAAGAATTAGAAGAGGAAAAATATACAGAGTTAATTATATACCAATGTTTGCCAAGCAGTGAATAGCTGAAATAGATGGGTATACAGCACAAATACATTTCAGATGAGCTTTAACAAGTCACGCAGGCAAGATGAATAAAGTTACTAACACCAATATAAAAGGAAGGAAAAGAAAACAATGTTTGCTTAAAGGAATAATCTTGCATGTAGAACGAAGGAGGTGAATGATTATTTCTATGCATGAAGAAAAAGAAACATTACCAGCCACTGGTTTTGTTCAGCACTGAGCATTCAAATCCACCTCTTTTAGAAACACCAGTTTCTACACTTTCTAAGCTCTTACAGACATGGCTACCAGGAGTTGCTGGCACATGAAACTACGCTTCCCCTTCCACTAGAAATGCAAACCCTGTTAACAACAAAAGCAGCAGTACAGCTGACAGAACTACCAACTCACCTTCGCTATTGCTGTGTCTGACACACAACCTGTGTATGAAAACTTGCAGCAGATATTTTCTTACACCACTAAATTTCATCCCCACTCTCACTCTGGGGATGAACTATTTCAGCAAAGAGATTATATTGTTTAGCATAGAAAGACAAGTTTTTCCAATTCAGGACTGAAAAAGCGAGGTGGCAAGGTACCTTGTAGCAAAACTCTGATCAGTCAGATAAGGAATTAAGGAAAATGAGGAAACAGTCTGAGTTCATTAGGTTGATTATTCAATAAGCTCTAGAAAGATCATACTTAACATTTGTTGGATTATTCAAGGCAGTAAAATCCAGTTTTCTCTATCATCAGGGGAAAAAACCTAAACAAACTGCAAACAAGTCACCTAAGTTTTAGTAGAATGTAAAAAGCTAAGAGGCTGCACCGACAGATAACAGTTACCTTGTCCAAAATTTCTATTTATTGCAAAATTTAAGTAAAATCTGAAGAAGTGACATGCCAGTAAGAATCACCAGTAAGTTAATCAGCAAAATCTTACATCAACTGGATGTAACTGCATGGTTAGCTCTTATTTAGTAACAGCTAACTACTTAAAATTGGGTTTGGAGTAAACTTTAGTTAGTGGAATTTTGACATACAAACAAATATGCTTAATGGACCTTCAGAGTGCAGTAAATCACCCCAAAACATTTTGAAGCTTTATAAACAAAGCAGACTCATCTCCTCTCCAAAAGATTTAGAAACAGCACATGCAGAAAACATAAAATTCCATAAAAAACTAACTCTCCATGCTATTTCTTCTGGAGAAATCCTAGTTTAAATTATTTTCAAAAGAAGAGTGTAGAGGGAATAGAAGCAGTACTGTCAGTTTCAATATAACTTTTAAACAAAAATTTGGTATGACTTTATGAGAATGGGCTTGAATTTACTCTTGAGCTACACAGCATTGCAAGACACATCAGAGCAAACTACCTTTAAAACACCCGAGGCAACACCTAAGGCACTGACAAAATTCTGCTTTAAGTTTGGCACACAACTAATACCAAGAAGAGATTGTTGTTCAGAAGTAGGTTTTCACCAGTAAACTCTATCAATTAAGCAGTTAGGACGTGTTGCAGAAATGTCAGTTTTAAACCTGCTGAAGGTTTATTCTCGGTACAAGCAGGTATCAGTCACAGACTGCAACTCTCTGAGCATATCCACTAGTTAAAGCACAGTTAGTCTCACTGAACCTTCAACTTTGCTCACTCAAAGTAGAGAGCTCCTAAATTGCACACCCATCTCAGTATCAGAGTAATTAAAACTGATCATCTCTTATGCATACAAATGAAGCCATGGTTTCTATCAGACTGAACCTGCCCGGCCAGAGATGAAGGGTGGAATCTGAAAAGCGACCCACAGCCTTACATGTGTCTCCCATTATGACTGACCTAGAACCATGCTCTGTTTAGAGTTTCATTTACTTCACCCTCTCCTACAGGACCAAATGCCCATATACAAACTTACTGCATCACAGATTGAACATTAATACTCTGCCTTACCTCCCTCTGTGTTCCTGAAAACATTCATGTGATAAAATATCAGCTGGTACAACAAGTTTCTCCTAAAGATGCACATGAAGTACAGTATAACAAAATGGGCAAGCAGTTTGACAGCAAATATGTCACAAATACATAACAAAATCCTTTCCTATCCTAAAGTATCTCCCCACTTAGGCTCCCATTCCCTAAACGGATTCTAACAATATCACTTTTTTTCTCGCTCCTGATGGATAACACAGCTTAGAGAATGTTTTCAACATGAAACATTTAATCAGTAACTCTTCATCTCTGCTTACATAATTTGAGAATACTCTGAATACAAACTTTCCACTGGAAACCTTCTCCACACAAATTTTTGGGTAACTAGACCCTTCACACCAACCACTGTTGAACAGGTTCTGAAAAATCAAAACCAGCAATGTTAATTGCAGATCCTCAGTGTTTCAGTCTCTTTGCAGAAATGTAATTATTTTTAGGCCATATTCATATCAGTATGTTAATTATTCATCAGGAAGAAAAAGAAAGAAAAAAGAAAAGTTACAGTCATGACTTACGTATGAATTTGCAGCATTTTACAGATGATTTTAAAACTCCACTAAATAAATGCAAACTCTGAAACACAGATACCTTCGCTCCAGTTTTACTACAGAATGGCATTCTCCTCCTCAGTTATTGCCACCACTTTTAAGAAGCAGAATTCAGGATGTTTTACCTCTAGTCTGGGTAACCGCACCATATTTCATCCAGTTTTCCCATGGTACAAGGGAAAACATGGACTTAACAAGGACTTAAATCTCCAAAACTTATGTTGCTATATACATACACATCTAGTAGAGGAGGGAAAATGTTCCAATTGAAATTTACTATCTGCAAAATGAGGAAAAGCTGCACATGAACAGGAGTCTGCACAAGAAATGCAGCTTCACCCTGACCCTTTCAAGTCCTTGAAAGATGAAATTTAACTTTTACAGAAAGAACTAACACCTCCTCCACTTCCACAAGCAGAGTCAAAAGAGAGAGGAAGTTCACTCTCTGCTTCAGAGGAAAAGCCACATGCTGGCCCTTTTGACACCACCAACTATTATGAACTCCATGAGCTCATAAACATAGTTATGCCATAATTCCATGGAAGAATCTTTGTGCCTCGAACATGGCAAGCACAGAGCACGCTTTGAGGACAAAAATAAAAGGCTGAACTATGGAACTGGTATCTGACCTAGTCAAAGGAAAGTTCTGAAGCCATTTTACCTCATTTTGAATAACGAAAAACCGCACAGGACAGGGAGAAGCATCTAAAATTGCACAGTTCTGGGAGCAAGTGACCATAAAAGTTGGTGTGTAGTCAGGCTTACACAGCTTACTTCATTATATTGCTGTTGTTTAGGTAGAAATCACACATTATCTCCATCTTCCATATAATTTGCTAAAAATTTCCTACAAAATTCAACACCTGGTCTGCTAAACTTAAGCACAGAACACTGGAATTAAATACACAAGTGAAAGACACTTGAGCTCATAGCTACATAAGAATGGAAAGACTGAGTCAAGCAAGAAGTTGAAGGCAGAGGCTCTGCCAAAAATGTGTATTCATGCTGCTGCCAGTACCACACAGGTTGAATAAAACTCAAATGTAAACAATCTCAGTTTTTAAAAGATTCTGCTTGGTAAAAACTTCAAAGATCAAAACAGTTATAAATCAAGCAGATTTATGTAAGTACATTGTGAAGCAATGGGCCCTGATGCTCAACAGAAACTATGACCTCTGACCTGGTGAGAAAGTACACTGTAAAGCTCGGAATATGGTTAAAATATTAGTTAGGAGGATGAATAAAAATTGGCTTAGGAAAGCAACTCCTCAAAGAATGTTTTAAAATCAAATTTAATGAGTTCAGACTGAAAATGCTGGAAAATCTATAATGGTGACATTTTCCACTTTTATTCCATCCAAGTATTCAACTGGAAAATAACTTCCAGGAAATACTTCACAACAAAATTCAGATGAAAATCACTACCCAATGGAGGTTTTCTATGATCTTTCTCTGACTTGTGTTAAACCTCAATCCATGCATTTCCATGTTTTAAGAGAACAGTTTAATCTAACTTCAAACGGTCTGCATCTCATAGTCTTGAGATATGAACATGTTTTCATATTCAGATGTTTCAAAACATATTTAGATGAAAGCCAGCAGAAATGTTTAGAAACTTAACATTAGTGAGACAAAGTTGCCTCGAGATTTGCTCCTGTTATCTTTGAATGTTAAAAAATAAATAGCCCTCAGCAACCACAAGCCAGCAGCAGAATGCACTGTGATTGTTCTTGTCTTACCATTAATGAAGAGAAGCAACACGTTCCTAATGGTGTGCATCATCTCTAGTTTAAAAATTGCCTTAGTAGGCACAACAGAGTGGTAATAACTTCCAATTTAAAACAAAAAAATTCCGAAAAGATGCAGCGAACTACAGAATAGAAAGCTTTAACTCTGTGCCAGACAATTTAACAAACAATTAAATACTTAATAGTAATAGCAGAGAGCAAGTTAAGATGATGGTAAAGTCATCATGTCTTTGTTTTTAAGTTTGAATGTGCATTCTTACCGTATTTCTTCAAAGGAATGGGTGACAGTTGATTGAATTTACTGGGATTTCCAAGACTTTCAACAAAATTCCTCCCCAAAGGTTTTTAAGAAAACTAAGCTTCCAGGACATAAGACAGAAGACCTGCCAGGAATAAAGCCTTGCTCAAAAGACAGAGTAAAGTGGGTAGGAGTAATTGCTTAGTCCTCAGAACAGAACCCACATAGTTCAGGTGGGATTTGTTATAGTATCTATGTTGTTCAACACATTCATAAACAAATTGGAAAATGCAGTAAGTAATAATATGAGTTTGCTTATGATACGAAGCTCATTAGGATAGTGGCTGACTGGCATGGAATGCAGGAAGATCATTATAAAATGAGTAACTAGACAATAAAATGATAAATGAAGTTAAATGTAAGCGAATGTAAAACAATTCATCTGTACCTCAAATATTAAACGATGAGACCTCAGCAGAGCAGAAGCAAGTCCCTGTGCTTAGGACACATATTGTGAAGAACCACCTCTTTTTCTTTGTTTTCCAGTCTACATAGTTATTCATTAGGAGACACAGCGGAGGCTAAAAGTTTACACCGATCTCAGAAGACAAGAGCATGGAGCAGAAACCCATCAGGGCTAATACTTCCACGGAAAACCTCTCTGGCTCAGGAAATACTTAAGTTGGCAAATACTGAGTACAAGGAAGAAATTTAGGGGTGCTATATATGCTTGCCCTGATCTGATTCTCTCCTAGGCATTTCCTTACAGCTACTGTTGGACACAAAACAGTGACGTACATAAACTTCCGATGGTCCATTATGGTCATCTTTGATCATGACATACTGCAGCATAATAAATCCCACTGCAGAGAAACCCAAACCTGGAATGTATCAGGACAGATACTGCCAGAGGAGATGGGTGACAAATCTGAAAAACGTTCAAGTGCACAAAGCAGCTACTAGGATAGACAGAGAGTCACTGGGATCTGATGGCTGTGCACAGGCTGGGGAATCAGGGGCATTTTTCATTCTTGACATTATAGGGCCTTTGCCATGAAGTGTAATATGACATATTATTTTTATATACTTCAGCACTGGGTATGATCCATAATGGATGACTTTCACTGAAAAATCAGACATAAGCAACAAATAAGATGTGGGACTTAGTATCTCAAATACAGAAACCCCAACAACAGCTCTTCCAGACCTTCTAAATAAATCCCCTAAAGTTAGCCTGAGGCTGGGTTATTTGACTCCTGCTAGTATATAGCAGAAGAGGACAAAAGAGGAAATTAATACTCCCAATACAGAGCTGATGGTCACTGCTTCTGCTGCACAAATTTTAAGAATTACAACACCACAAGGACTGCAGCAAAAGCCATAGAATGGTTACAGTCACTACAACATACCGCTTGAAGGGAATTTCTTTTTCTGTTTAAATGGGTGAAGAACTTCCTAAGTTTTCCTGGTCCAATACACTGATTAAAATGTGCTACAAACTTTGCATACTTTCACTATAAAACTAAACTCTGCAATGAAACTGGAAAAAGCTACCTGAAAAATTTCAGCCATATTTTTAATTGAAAAAGTGCACTCAAAATAAAAAAGCAACTCATTAGAAAACTAACGTAACAGCAAGCTGCTAACATTTTCAAAATGCCTCTTAAGCACACAGAACAATTTTAGTAAGCACAGAACAATTTCGTTGTTGTTGTCTTACGTAATCAAATCAAAACCAGAAAAATCAGATGTATTCTGTACTACAGGTATTTTAGTTACCTGCTAAATGACACCTCTGGGGGACAGCATCGAAGCCAAGTGAGAAGACTAATTTTTGATGCCCAGCTTATACAGTAAAAGAGCACAAACACTGCTTTAAGGGGAGAATTGCAGCACTAAAAACTCAAAAGTGCAACTATCCTTAAACAGATGCAATGGACTTCAGAGGTTTCTGTCAGGCAAGCTAGCAATAGAAAAAAAAGTTAAAAGCCATTTGTTTGCAAACAAAATTTTGTGTCAAAATCCTTTCATCTTAAATGTTTATGTTTCCATTAAGAGATAGCAGGTCAACATCAAAGCTTTAATAAGAAATAAAAATCAGAATAACTCATACTATCAGATTTGAAGATGAAACTCAGATTTGATCCTCAAAGTATTTGTTTTTGCAAATGGTTCCAATTCAATGTTTATTTCCTATTACAATAAAGCACCCAGAATAATTAATACCAACATACTTTTCTAAGCTGCTATATTGTTTATTACATATTTTCCTTTCCACTAAAAAGTTTGGTATTTCACCTTAAATCCACTTGTTCCCCAAAATTCCAGTCCATACTACAAAGCTTTTTTAGAGTAATGTGTTTAATACAATTAAAATATCCACGAAAGAAACAACTGGCAACCTTTATTGACTAACATTGTCAGAATGGCTGAACTGAGATATAAGAGCAAGGCTGTTTAAAGGCCATTTTATGAAGTCACGACTTTTAAGATATGTCTACATGCCTTAATCATTTTGGCTGACAAGTTGATGGAAGAACTCTAGTTTCTCCAATTATAAGTTCAACAGCTGAAACAAGTCTAAAAAGGTCATGTGTAAAAGGCATAAAATATTAACCTCATAGTTTTCCATGCAGCTCGTTAAACTCCTAGAACTTGTAATAGCAGAGACAAATTGAGCAACTTTCTGACCTTTCTCTGATAAAAACCTACACAGTTATTTAATGAAAGCCCAAAAGGTTACCAATTATTTTTCTTAAAAGCCCACCTTCCTTAGACTGGAAATTTGGTACTGCACTGAGAAATTAGTTTGTGGAAATGCTTCATTTGAGTGCTTTTAGAAGAGTTTCAAATCTGTAGAGAACCCACTGGTTCGTTACCTGTTTTGGCTAGAAGAGGTGGAAGCCTTGAGGGGAAGCAAGAGAACAACAGAAAAAGGTCGCAAGAGAAAACGAGCAAGAAAATAAAAAGAGCATGGATGCATGCATTCAAGGCAGACACATTAAAACTCTGAAATAAAAGAACAGCAATCCCAATTTGTTGATCAATATTATCCATTATCAAGCTTCAGGATATCTAATAAAATGAGCAGCACCACAGCTGAGCAGCTGTGCTTCCCACAATGTGATGCACCAGAGTGTTGCAAGCAAAAGTGAGGCTGCAAAGTTCTGTGTTTATGACCTTTCCCGACTCAAAGTCCAAAGCTCAACAAACATTTTGGTAAAATTTGAACTAATACATTTCTTAATTGACTAATGTGCCAGAGACATGCTCTTTTTTTACTTCTTGACATCCTCTGAATGGTAAAAAAAATACACAAATGGCTAGTTTGATCAAATAGATTTCAGTTCAAAATACAAAGCCACCTAGCTTGTTTATCATTTCTGTATATATTACACAGCTTAAAAAAAAAAACATTCACACATCAATGCATAACTTTTGAAGTACTCAGATTTCTGTCTTTCAAACATTAAATTTAGAACTGATTTTCTGTAGTTAAGTAATACAAATGTTTAATTGACAGAAATCTTAGAAGGACTTAAAAAAATTTGTTACTAATATGTAAAAGTTATAGAAATATCTTATGCTAACAGGCAGTTGTTACAAACAGTGTGACTAAATCTGTATTTAAAAACTGAGCTATTTGCAGTTCCTGTAGTTACCTGTAGTTTTATCTTACAAATCCATGTTTGTCATGTCAGTTTTACTTATTGAAAAATACACATTCATGGCTGATTGCAGATAGTTATAATAATTAAGGATAAAAATGAGTCAAGCCTCCATAAACATCAATCTCTCATTTTGCTGGTGAATGACTGGCTATGAGTTTGTATTAAGAAACCTACAGATTCTGATTTCTCTGGGGCTACCCATATAGAAAGTTTCAATCTGATTTGGTTTCCCTCTGTCCCAAACTCAGTGGAAACCAGATCACTCTGGCTCATCACATAATTAGCACAATTTTCCTCGATGAAAGGGTGAATAGTCCATAGGATCATGATATTTAAAAGTGCAACTTCTGCCACTTGAAAATACTAAACAGTAATTACTCAACCTTAAGGACTTCCTTAAGGACTTCCAAGAACAAATGTACATTTCCAGATTCATTAAAATTATGTCATTGCAGCTGAAACAAAAAAAAAGTGTCATCTTGAGAAAAGTGATATCTCCAGGCACCATCCCAATCATTTTAATCAGATTGCAACAATTTGACCAATTCTATGCTGATTATTAAGTGAATTAAGAATCATGTAGGGGTCATGCAGGGAAGATCCTAATTGTTTTTAATGAGTTTCCAAAGTTTTATTTTGTGATTTTACTTCATGTACCCTCTAGGCTCATTATCTCACTACTGGTTGCCAAACCACCTTCTACTTTGTGGATTGCCCCACTGAGGGGTGTGTTCCCTCTTTTGAGAAACACTGCCTTAATGTTTACCCATAATACTATTTTAAGGGACCTTTGATGAAAAAGAAATCATAAATGTTTACCTTTGGGGTCTACCAAGTCAGACATAAAACACTTTTAGCACACTAAGTATTTCTTCAGCCATCAACCACACTGCAGATGGGCCTCTTGTCTTCAAAAAGTCTTCAAGCTACAATAAGTGTCCAGTATGTTTGCATAAGAAATCACCCACAGTTCAGGTTCCTTTTAGTTTCAAGCAGCTTCATAACCATTATTCTATTGCATCATTTGTCTCTTTTTAGTGTATGTACTGTGATTTTTCTGGCTGTCAGTGAATAGTTCCTTTATCTTAACCAAACAGAAGTTTCAGAGGCAAAAGTATTCGGGCTCACCTTACCCTAGGCAAGCCTTAGCATATATCTGCTGCTCTGACACAACAGTCTGTCAGTGCTTCTCTGAAGTAGGATTATTTTAAATTAATACAGTGCTATAACCAAGATATATTAGTGTTACTTTCTTATTTTAAAGCTTTCTGTGGCTTCCTATGTCCATCTAAATGAGCTCTATTTTGGATAATTACTGCTCCTTTTTATTTCCTGTGAAGAGTAAGGAAGTTATTACTGAAACCTACAGACCAAGATTTAATTCCTGTAACCTTTACAAGCTATTGAATTCGAACGCCCATGCTAGGAAATGCTGCTTATATTCTCTTTTTATGTGTGCTGACTATTTTTTCTAATTCAGTCATAAGACATTATTACTATTATTATTATTATTTTAAAAGGGAGAAGAGCAGTAAATAGAGAAAACGGTTTTTTTAAAAAACATTACTGTCATATTCAAGCATAAAGCCATTCACTACCTAGAATATGTTTATAGATAATAACGTGTGTGTGTGAGATGAAGGCCCAATTTCAGCATTATTCCATTGCTCAGAACATAGAGACAACATGCAGCTGAGGTGAACTCTCAAATCTTGTGGCTCCAATGATACAAATTGGAAATACACTTTTAATGTATTTCCAGCCCTGCATGTATGCAATGATTTGACATTAGCTTTCATTTCTTTGGGGTTTTAGCAGTTCTTAAGACTCCTTTAAAATAAAACTTCATTTGTTTAAGAATAACTTGGCTTCTTTTTATAGGTTTTCATCCTAATTTTCAGAATTTGCTTTCTCCATTACATCCTACTACACTATTATTAAAACAAAGAATCTCATTCTAATATATAATAGCACCATGCCAGTCATTGCTATTTTCAAGGCGAACTTCTCACTAAATTAAGGAGTAGAAATTTTACTAACATTTTCATCAACACATGCCAGTAATATCTTCCATTAAAAAATGGACCTTTCTCCCTATTTTTAATTCACCTTGCTGCTTATCAGCTATTTCCTTCAAAGTATATGAAAAACCCTCAAAAACTAATTCCATAAGTTCAGACCCTGGACACTGAATACTCTTTTCCCTTTTGTATTTTGAATGTGGAAACCATTTCTAACATTGCATAACTGTTTCAGAAAAGAAAAAAAAAAAAATTTCATAAATGAGATTCAAATCAACAGTATTTTCAGGATGCAAATTAGAGGTTTTATGAAGTGGATCCAATCTGTACATCAATATCAGTAATGTGGTATTCTATACATGATGTTTACGAGAGAAATAACTATTTGTGTACCAGCTGTGAACATGCACTTGTTTTGAGCAAATGAAAGGTAAAAAGGTCATTTATACAGTACATTAAAGCCTTTTCTTTTAAGTCTCCTGATTAGCTTCTTGGTGTATCAGATAGTCACAAAATACTTCATATCTTTTTCTAAATACCAAACAAACGCTGCATTTAAGAAGTGAAAATGAAGACTCATACTTTTTTCCTAGAGCTTCACAGCTCCTTCAGTACCACCAAAACTAAACTCCTTGGTTCTAAAAGCATTTAATTTCCACTTCCAAACATAAAAAAAAAAAAAAGTTATATTTTCGTAAAATATTTATTTCAACAAATTTGCTTTTCCACTGCAAAATCTGAAAGACTGCCCTCATATTCTTTTATATCAACATATACTCACACACAATTTATAACCCTTCTAAACATAACATAATTTCACCTGAATATTACCATGGCCATGTGTCTCAATAAATTCCCTTTTTTGGAATTAGTAAATGTGTATCTATGAATTGTGTATGTCTGGTAGTGATGATATAAACCTGTCAGCTAGAGAAAGGCTCCATGAAGTAACCTGTCATCACTCTTTTCCTAAAATAAACTATAGCTTTCTGGGACTTCTAGAAAGCATCTAGTGACAGAAGTTTTTGCGATAATAGGCTATCCTGAACTAGCACAGGTGCTTTTTGTGTTGCTACTTCTTCTGGACTCCCCATCATGCCTGTACGAAATTCCATCCTCGAGCATGGAATTCACCCGGAGGTTCATCTATTAATGGCTTGTACTAGAAGTAAAATATCTTGGTGACTCTCAAATCATGCTCTGGACTTAGGATTATAAAAAAAAAAGTAACTGTTTTAAAGATGTTTTTTCATGTAACAAATTGCTTTTGTTCACAGTCTCTCAGTCCCACCCAGACCAACAATAAATTTTAGATTATGTAATTTCTAGATCCATACGTCAAGTCTTTCCACAGGTCTTCACCTGGAAACAATTACGTTCTATACAGATCTGCAGCCAAAAGTAAACTTGATACATATATCACATATATACAAATGATCTGTAGAATCTATTCTTTTGTTATCTATCAAAATACTGACAAGCAGGTACTCAAGACTATATCTTTGTCTTTGTGAGCAGGGACATGTAATAAATCCATTTTAAAACAAGACAGCTAGAAATAGTTCACTTACTTTGCAAAGTGTTTTACTCTATATAAGACTTCTTCCATGCTAATAAGTGATGACTCTGCCTGCAGTGATCTTACATAATGATTCTAGCTTTTTATTTTCAAAAAATGGAGGCAGCAGTCTGCTGCAATTCTCTTATCACCACAGATCAAGAATTCCCACTCAGATCTCATACTGCTCTCATACGTGCCCATTAATATTAAAATGTCTTGGTGCCATGCACATCAAAATCCATTTAAGATTATTAAAGATTTTCCTTTCTTCCAGTCAGCTTTACTAACTATCATAACTTTACATATGCTATCCACATATGTCTATTTGATTCACTTGTACATAAAATCATATATACATAATGAAGTCTAAAAGACAAAAACTGAAGTTAGACTAAAGCAGTATTTGAAGTGTTACTTTGTACCATGATTAGGTGACTCTTACAGCTATGTTTCAATAGTTACTCAAATTATTTTTACCAACAGAAGCCAGAATTCACCCTGAAAAAAAATGGTGTTTGACAGCACCAGAAAGAAAACTGGACAGCTGTATGCCCTTCAGTGTTTTACAAACAAATGACAAACTAATTTCATATAATAGCAATATTCATATTGTGTTGGCATTACAAGTCTATAAAAGCGTAAACTGATTGGTATCGATACTCCCAGCTCTTAATAAAGCGACAGAATTTGATGGGAAAAATCAAGTGCTTTGTATACCAGAAAAAAATAAAAAACTAAAGCCACATTTAATCAATTATATATAAACCCAAACACATAATTCAACCTAAAAAAACCCAGTTAAGATTACATTTATTTTTCTTTATTAAAACTTCCACTGAATATCTAACTTAATCCTCCCTTCTCTGTTGACTGAGTTAAGAAGCTGCAAAACTATATCTACACTGGAGGCAAGGCAGCCCACTCTTCTGGTTGACAGAACATGTTTCCCAGGCAAAATAGTTTATTTTTAAATAGCTTTTGTGAGTACAAAGGATGTTGGAGTGCTAACTCTTTTTGCCTCCAGCTGAGAAATTTGCTGCTATTATAGACACTGTTTCAACACCGATATGGCCATGCCCTTCCTGTCACCTAAGTACCAAACCCTGTGTTGATGAGGGATATGAAACACTGCAGAACCACTGACTGAACGTACTTTCACTATTTTTCTCTTTTTTTAATGCTGAAAAAAGCAATGTTTTCATGCATTTTAAAAAAATGTTTACCATTTATTCCTCTCTAATCAAAAAGCTTACATTTTTGTCTATAACTACAGGCTTGTCTGAATTTTGAACAAGAACAGGCAAGAATCTTCCCCAAAAAATCCTTTTCATGTCGTATTTATTTCCCTTTGATTTTGTTTTAAATGAAGATTCTATCATTAATCATACAAATTGCAAAAGAAGATAATTTGCACACAGAAAGATAATTACATACCTTATACTGGATAAGGAGACCATAAACTAAAATGTTTTTCTTTTTAGTTTCTCTTGCAAATTTCTTGATCGTAGTTAGGTCTTCCATCCCAATGCTGAAAGAATTATTTTCTGAAACATCCAAGTACACCTGCAAAAGAATAAATGAGGAAAAAACAAAATCCATTTTTTCCAGAGTGTGCCATTTTAGACTGATGGTTTTTAGTATCTCATTTTTATGTGTTAGGCACACACAAAAATACAGACTAGCAAAGGCTTTTCTTAGATAGCTTCTATTACTATTGAATTCCACTACTTATACATTTAGTGATATGAAAACTATTTCTTTTCAAAGCACAAAGAAACCAATATGCCAGAACATGTCATGCATCTTAAAAATACTCAATTAAATCAGAAAACAAACAACATTCTTTTATAAGCTCTAGACTAACTCTCACAGGGTTTTTTTTGTTTTGTTTGGGTTTTTTTAGTACCAGAGGACTACAGAAAAAGTATCTTTTTTAAGCACCTTGAAGGTTTTCAAGACAGAACTGAATTCTTTAAAGTTTAATTGGAAACTTACTATCCTTTCAGTATAGCACACTAGTTGCCTAAATTGGATTAATTTCAAGATAACACTTCAAGTTTAAAAAGCAGAAACTACCTCAAAAGAAAGTAGGGATATGACTGTCCTGAGCTCCTGGGCAGCGAAAGGCAGGTCTCATTTCCATCAGGGATGCTGCACAAACATGGCAGGTCTCACAGGACCTGAACTGAGTTCAAAAAGCATTTGGACAACGCTTTCAGGCACAGGGTGTGATTCTTGAGGTGTCCTGTGCAGGGGCAGGAGTAGGACTTGATGGTTCTGATGGGTCCCTTCCAACCTGGGACATTCTATGATTCTAGGAATTCTCTCCTGGGTATCTCGTGCAGGGCCAAGAGTTGGACTTAATGATCCTTGTGGGTCCCTTCCAACTCAGAACATTCTGTGATTCTGTAACTGGAATTTCCAGGGAGGTATCAACTAGAGCTCAACCTTCTCCCAAGGCTTACACGTTCCATATTTTAGTCAATTTACCTTACAAAGCTTCTAGTAGCTGTAGAAATCAAAGTTAAGGATGATGACCTGTACGTATAAAGTTTCAGTATCTATTAATAGTAGAAATACATTTACCCCTAGAAGAGAGAAAAAACCATTTTTCTGGCTGAGTGATTCCATCATATAAAACTTATCTGTGACCACTACACAGAGGTAGGGGTATAGAAATCTCCCCAGAGACCAGTGCTTAGGAAGATTATTTCAAGTTCTCTTTGTACTTTATGTTCCATTTATACTGACAGAAAATAGGTCCTCATGCATTTTCCCTTGCAACACTTTTTTTAAAAGCTGTTTATTGTCTAAATGCATTCTCACCAGAAGCAAAGCTATTGTCTTCTGCTACACAAGCAGAGATTAATTTTCACACACACTCATTATTTTATTTTCTACCCAAAACAAGGCTAAGTACTACTCATTTACAGCTATTTACACGAAATTATAAAACCTATTAATTTGAAAGAACTTAACCTAGCTCCTCCTTACCATTAACCTCTTTGACAGCTTTAAAGAGATTTTTCTCAAACTTACTTTGGTACTGAAATGGAAATAATTGCAACGACAGAGCTGAAGTACTAGCATTCCTTTCTTTCTAACCCTAGGCAAAGCAACAACATAAAAATCAAATCCATTCGCACCACCTACAAACATGAGAATGCATCGCTCAAAAAAGTAACATCAGTATAAGAATACAGTTTCAGAGGATACAGGCTTGATGCAAACAAATTAATTGCCTGAAGTTTACCTCTGTGCTTCCTATTTCTCCTGTAACATTAATCTTTCCTTTTGCCCAGATACAGCAGTCCAATTGCTGCTTCAGCTTACAGATGCCACAAGACAACCCAGCCAGGCACCAGGATAATGGATAGACTTTGAATCTGTGGCAACTGATAGGTGGCATTATGGACAGAAGTTGTCATGCCCAGTGCAAGCTCATCCTTTTATCGGAACAATGCTCCCTGGGCTGGTTAAACAGAGCATCTGGCACAATAATAACACCTGTCATTTTTACAACTAAAGAAGATGACTATTGGAAGGAAAAAACCCCTTTTTTTCTTAATTATCAGATTATTATGAAAAAGTTATTTTTGTCATGAAATCAAAGAACTTTCCAAATACCCAAGTCCAATTACATTAGACTGTTCCTAGTTATGAGTTTAGAATGGAAACAGCTGCTCTCCCAACTTATCCTTTCAATTCCTCACTACCAGGAAGAGTTTTACTTTTCAGAGTAGAAAAACATGTTTCCCTTAGAGCTGGTACCTCAAACTTCTGCATTTAAATATCATCATACTGCTTAAAATTCTGATTCACATTTGTCCAAGAAATATTAATATGCCCTTTTACACTGAAAGAAAGTGTATTATAGCACTTTTCATGAACAATTCATTCAAGTAATATGATAAAAAAGCATACAGGAAAGAATAAAGTTGAGGAAAATCCCACTCATGAGCCTTAGTGAAGAGGACACCCAACATTGAATTTAATTAAAGACAGATGAAGGAAATTTCTGTCCCCCGTACCATCTGTAATGAGTTTTAGAGATCAGAAGTTTAAAGGACTTCAATACTTCACACTGATTAATATGAGACAATGATTTGTTAAGCTAATTCTTTAGTCACTTAAAATATACCTTCCATATCTGCTTTTTTTTCCTTCTGGTATTCCTAAAAGATAGTGTGGTACTTCCATCAAATGCAAGTGTAGCACCAGATGCCTAAGTGCAATTAGGCAACATACTTTTAACAAATATATTTCTACCAGTGTTTTAAATATTAGCAATTGTTTCCACCTAGTTACGAGATTTTTTTTCCACTGTCTAGAGCTGGGAAATGTCAAGTAGTTGTCAGAAACAACTGATGGATCTGGAGTATACTAAAGGGATTAAATGTATCATATTCTCCCAAGGCCATTTTAAAAGGTGTCCACCTAAACAACTTGTGCATGCTGCAGGCAGCTCAAGCAAGTACATTTTCATTAAAAATGGTTGTGGCTTCTACAATGACTGCAAGATCTAGTATCTGAAGGGCAAAACTTGAGTTCCATGGGGAGATTGTGTAAGAATTATTTGCATTCATATCTATTTCTTAGGAGATATTAAGACCAGAATATTTATAGCTACAACTATTAAACTACAGTTTTCACATTCCTAGAGTCACACTAAAAAAAGTATTTATATTTAATTTGAAGTCCAGATGAGAAAGTGCTATCAACTGGGCACAAAATAAGCATGCTTTTGACACCTTAGCATTAGCTCGTTGATTAACAATTCCAGCTTTATCTTCACACCCTCAAAATTCAACACAGTCAGAAATGGTTTTTTATATTCTTGATAAAGGACTAATGAAAACATTTTCAGTCCAGAAAAGAGCATTTTGCACATCCAGTGGCCTTGTAAATGACCAACAGAATTGAAGACATAATTGCACTGATTATGAAAAGCAGAAATAATTTATCTTTGAACTATTCTGTAAAACTAAATTTTACACAAAATTTTTTTTATAATTTTTTTTTAAATTAAATTCTGTAAAATTAAAGCTTTACCCTGAAGTTCCTCAGAAACAGAGGCAAGAAAAAAAGATGGTCAAGAAACAAAGTGCTAAATATGGATGTTCACAGAATCACAGTAACTAACTCCAAGAGAACAGCATCCAATAGGTAAGGATACAGTAGGTTGATAGGTTAGGCTCTACAGAAGGATCAGGACAGGCTGGATACATGGGCTGAGGCCAAGGGTATAAGGTTTGAGAGGGCAAAGCGCATCTGGGTCACAACAACCACACCCAGCACCACGGGCTTGGGCAGAGTGGTTGGAAAGATGCCCTGTGGAAAAGGACCTGGGGGTGCTGGTTGACAGCGGCTGAGCATGAGCCAGCTGTGCCCAGGTGGCCAAGAAGGCTGATGGCATCCTGGCCTGTGGTATGATGATCAAAAACAGTGTAGCCATCAGGATCACACATGCACAGAAAAAAATAAAGCCACCTAATTCTGTTTCAACCAAGCATTCAAGCACAGCACATGCTCCACAGCATCCCCAGCAGAGATAGAGCACAACAGCAAGGCAGGAGCTAAGAGTTCAGTACAACCAGCCAGCCTCAATGAGCCTTTCACAGAAATACATAACTAATA
>VZRR01007149.1:2641123-2661064 GCA_013398015.1 Oreocharis arfaki
CTAATAATCTGTCATTTGCTGGTGTCAAGTTTGCTTCCTGACAGGATGCAGTACATTTGTTGAAGTGCAAATGAGCTTCTTTAGAGACCAATCTACAGTCTGAATTTACAATTTTATTCTGAGCTAGCAGCAGTTTAAACCTAGTCTAACTCAAAAAATACTTATATTAAATATTACTTTAAATTTACTTTATATTAAATATTATTTTAAAATATTTAATGAGATACTCTCTACAGTAACTTACAGTTACTTTCGGTTACCTACCGAAATAAGGACAACTGGATATAAGAGAGGAATATTTGATTTTTCCAACATATCCACTAGTTCCTGGATTTCTTGAATGGCACTCCTTTTATCCTAAATCAAAATAAATGTTTGGGATTACTGAAAACAACAGTTATTTAATAAAAATGGAATTCAAAGATCTCTTATTTACCAAAACAAGAATATACATAACTTTTTTGATTCTGGGGGGGATTGGTTGGTTAGTTGTTTGTTTTTAATATACTTGTAATGGTATTGTCTGGTAAAGTTATAGATGTTTGGAAATGAATGAGATTACCCTTTATATACATATGTATAAAAACAAACAAACAAGATTAAGGGTCTTGATTGGTCTCATCTAAAACCAACCTGTTCCCATAAAAGGATCCACATAGAGATCACATGGCACACACATATCCAGAATGGGGAACACTAATTTAGACCATGGTAGCAATGAATGCACAGCTAGATAACCACACGTATGACAGGCCTCTCCTTAAAATAATTCACTTCAATACAACATCTATGAAAGGAAATTTTGAACTACTTCCAGTTTTATCCCTCTTGTTTAAGAATTAATGACTGGTTAATAACACAGTGACAGAGGCGTGGAACGAGAGGAGAATGACCAGACCAGTATCTCCAAGGTCTAGTTCAGTGCACATCAGAAACACCAAACATCGAATGGACACAGTATATGAGGGAAGAAATAACAAACAACTTATTACTCAAATATGTAATTATTATTTACCACTACTACTAAATTAAAGTGCAAAACAAAAAGCATGCATCCTTACTACTCACATTTACACAAACAAAATTGTAGCACTGTCCTGAAATGATGTTTTGTAGATGGCTATCATTTTTGCTTAGAGATATTGAAATAGCTTCAACCTGATCAGACAAAAAAAAAAAAAAAAAAAAAAATTCTATTGCAGCCTTAGCTATCTGCTAAAGCTTCCCCCACTGTGGCACAGCTTGTTCATTCAAATTATTTAAAACTGGCAATTATTATTTCCACCACAAAAACTGAAAATTGCTGAGAATTTTGGGGCACTCAACAGTGAAGCATGGAGCTCAACATATGTTGAAGCATACTGCTTAGGGAAGCCATTCCAGAAACAGTCCTGGAAGCATCAGACATGAGTGCCGCTGCTGGTGTTAGGATGTTCAACTGCTTCCAGAGATGAAAACCCTGTCCATAAAATGATCTAATGATTTTAGACGTCTAATTCTGAGAAAATCTCTATAANGAGCCTTTCACAGAAATACATAACTAATAATCTGTCATTTGCTGGTGTCAAGTTTGTTTCCTGACAGGATGCAGTACATTTGTTGAAGTGCAAATGAGCTTCTTTAGAGACCAATCTACAGTCTGAATTTACAATTTTATTCTGAGCTAGCAGCAGTTTAAACCTAGTCTAACTCAAAAAATACTTATATTAAATATTACTTATATTTATATTAAATATTATTTTAAAATATTTAATGAGATACTCTCTACAGTAACTTACAGTTACTTTCGGTTACCTACCGAAATAAGGACAACTGGATATAAGAGAGGAATATTTGATTTTTCCAACATATCCACTAGTTCCTGGATTTCTTGAATGGCACTCCTTTTATCCTAAATCAAAATAAATGTTTGGGATTACTGAAAACAACAGTTATTTAATAAAAATGGAATTCAAAGATCTCTTATTTACCAAAACAAGAATATACATAACTTTTTTGATTCTGGGGGGGATTGGTTGGTTAGTTGTTTGTTTTTAATATACTTGTAATGGTATTGTCTGGTAAAGTTATAGATGTTTGGAAATGAATGAGATTACCCTTTATATACATATGTATAAAAACAAACAAACAAGATTAAGGGTCTTGATTGGTCTCATCTAAAACCAACCTGTTCCCATAAAAGGATCCACATAGAGATCACATGGCACACACATATCCAGAATGGGGAACACTAATTTAGACCATGGTAGCAATGAATGCACAGCTAGATAACCACACGTATGACAGGCCTCTCCTTAAAATAATTCACTTCAATACAACATCTATGAAAGGAAATTTTGAACTACTTCCAGTTTTATCCCTCTTGNCCTGATCAGACAAAAAAAAAAAAAAAGTCAAAAATTCTATTGCAGCCTTAGCTATCTGCTAAAGCTTCCCCCACTGTGGCACAGCTTGTTCATTCAAATTATTTAAAACTGGCAATTATTATTTCCACCACAAAAACTGAAAATTGCTGAGAATTTTGGGGCACTCAACAGTGAAGCATGGAGCTCAACATATGTTGAAGCATACTGCTTAGGGAAGCCATTCCAGAAACAGTCCTGGAAGCATCAGACATGAGTGCCGCTGCTGGTGTTAGGATGTTCAACTGCTTCCAGAGATGAAAACCCTGTCCATAAAATGATCTAATGATTTTAGACGTCTAATTCTGAGAAAATCTCTATAATACTCAAATACATACATTTTGTCTTCATGAAGTTAAAAATTAAATAAAATAAGTGTGCATGAAAGACCAGGTGCACTGTTATTCCAGGATTCTGCCCAGGACAAGAGTACAAGACTTGTCTAGAGTTTCTCCTTGAAATAACTTTCTCAATGAGTATTTTTAAATACTTTCTTAAGCACAGACATACTTATTTTGCAGCCTTTTACACAAGCTAAGCAACTATCTTATCCCTGTTAATAAAAAGTAGATTCTACTACATTATCAGCTTCAGAATTGCCTTAAGTAAAACAGTAAACCAGGTAGCAGAGGCTGAATCTGTTCCCTAAGAAAAGATAATGCTTTGAAGCAAATAAAAAATCTTGAAATTCAGGAGAAAAAAAATCTTCATGTTGCTTCCATTAAATCAGCAAA
This sequence comes from Oreocharis arfaki, assembly GCA_013398015.1. Taxonomy (NCBI): domain Eukaryota; kingdom Metazoa; phylum Chordata; class Aves; order Passeriformes; family Paramythiidae; genus Oreocharis; species Oreocharis arfaki. The sequence goes on from VZRR01007149.1 coordinate 2,644,260, forward strand.
TCCCACTGTTTCACTGTACAACTGAGCTTTATTTCTGCCCAAAACACATGTTAAGTATCATAGCAAGCAACGGAGGCAATACACTGCTGTGTTCCCTTAAAATGCCACTTAATCCACAATCCAACAGGACTTCCAAATAAAACATTTTAAAAGTCTTTGCAGTGTTATGTAAAGCTGTATTTGTTAATTTTTGTAATAATTGGGAACTAACTTGTTTGCAAAGGAAGGTGGTTTGAAACCAAAAAAGTTGGTATCTATGCTCTAAAGATTTTAGAAACACTTAGGGCTCAAAATTTGATAGCATAGCTACAAATAGCTGACATTTAATATTTTAAGATTTAAAAAAAAAAGTCACAGAAGGTATTAATTACTCAAATATACTTGCAAATGCAATACTACAGGGCTCATCTGTCTTGAACCTCTGAAGATGTAAAATCAGAAATCCCTGGTACCTTCTCAACCTCGCACGTACTTCAATGAACACAAGCATACTGCAAGCCAGCGTCTTTTCAGAAAGTATTTGGAACATGACCCAAGGCAGGCAGCCTACTTTTATTTTTTCCGTTTAGATATTACAGTACATGATGCTTTAGCATTGCTGAACATTTAAAACTTCCTTCAGTGTATCAGAATTTTGATTTAACTTCAATGATTTTATTAAGCGTCACAATAGCATTCTTTAACCACCATATTATCGAGCAAAAATGAAATTGAAATTCTCTGTTGGAAAAGTAAGGACAGCTGCCTAAGAAGAAGCTTCAATAAATCATCAATTAACTTAATTCTTATTCTATTTGCCATTTAACATTCTATGCAATATTACTTTCTTAAAAATTAAAATTAATATTAATCAATGTTATCAGCTATGCAAGAGAGCAAAAATTACCTAAAAATACCACCTTGGTAAAGAGTGATTGTCACATAATGTTTCAGTGTTCAAATAAAGAGGAGTATATGGATTTGCTTAATTACTTCCAGTCCTTGTAACAACTGATATTCCTTAATGCTTTTTTAGTTATCAGACGCCCTGTACTGAATTTTCAGCTTTATTCAACATCCACTTTCATGAAATCAAAAATTAATACCAGGACATTTGGAACCTGTAAAAGTTATTTAAAATATATCAGAATTTAAAATCACAATTAACACCAATGCAGCAGATGGACAAGGCAATCATTTAGAAATTGATGAATTTCTATTAGTGAAATGCTAGTTCTTTTTCTATTTGAAAACAACCAAATATTTTTATATGCTGCTCATGAATAATCATCCAGTCACAAAAATGACACACAACTTCATCCAGCTGATTCCATTTCATGTGACAGTGGCACTTTGTCACTAAAGAAACAGGAGTACATGATTTCCAGTCACAGAAGAAAACACTTTCAGCTCCCATTTAGGTTTGTTTGCTTCAAAAGAAAAGGCTAAATAACAAATTTAGGAAAGACTCAAGTTATGTCTTTCATAGTATATCTTTAACAAAACATTCATTCATTAGTCATACTGTCTAAAGTAACACTGATTAAAGTACTATTAAAGTACTTCACAAGCAACAATGTAGCCTTAAAAAAATTTTTAGAAAAGCTTTTCTTTACATTTTCTTATTCACTCAATCTTTAGGTAATTTTTTCCCCGTTATTGGCATTATCACGTTTTTAGAGCTCCCCTCAGAAATCCTTCTGACAAAATTCCTTTTTAATTCTTCTTTAAGGATATACGTAGAAGTTAACAAATACCTCAGAAATAAATATGGCTGCTACTGAGAACTGGAGAATCAAAAGTATCCAAAATGTTAAAATACTGGTCCCAGATAATATGTGCTCTACTGAATGATTCTCAGTTGGTCTCTTACTTAGATTACCTTCCAATTATCCCTTTGAAAAGGCCCAGCTTTCAGTGTGGTACATCTACATTGCTTAAAATAATTATTTTGCACAAAATCAAGTCTCTCTCACTCAAGGTGCTGTGCTTCATTTGAGAACACATAGGCTTGTGCATATATTCTTTATAAGGTTACAAGTTCTGTCTATTGGTAAGCTCAAAAATTAACTCAGAGATCTTACTGTTTAAAAGTATATGGGTAAGTGATGTCTTCCTACTAATAGCAGAATAGTTTACATAGAGATAAAAAGAGAACTAGCAATGGATCTGGTGTCAGTGAAATAGAAACATACTTCTGCCCCATCATACAGCTACTCAGATAAGAAAAGATCTTATTCAACTCCGCTAACTTTTTTCACTTCTAGATGTAGACATTTAACAGATATAAAGCATGATTCCATACTAAACACAATTCTTTCCAAACAAAATCTGTAAGTGCAATGTCAAATGACATTTCCGGATATAAAACAGCCAGATAGGTTGGTAGAGAAACATATCCTTCTAATAATTAACAGAAGATCAACATGCAGGAGATCAACAGACACGAATAAAACCGCTGCAGAAGTAACAATACGCAAATCAGAAAACCTGTATTTTTGAACAGCTGTTCCCTGTCTGTTTCTCTGGGTAACAGGAACATGGGATATAACCACATAGGATATAAGTAAGAATCACCCCAACACCAGTCTAAATTTAAGCAATTACTAAATGTTAATCACCTTTGAGAAAATGGAAATATGATAGCTCTATTAGAAAGAATAATGAAAAAGACAGTTAAATGCCAGTAGAACATTCCATCAATACCCTAAAGCAAAGGCTTCGGTGAGCATTCACTGCGAGGGAAATGTACCCCTATCGCTCTACAAAAAGGCCAATTAATATGATTTTGCATTCACAGCTCTGCAGGAAAACAACTTAGGCTTTAATTGGTTCAAACTCCAAGTCAGACTTCAAAGTAACAAAAGCATTTCCTCTGTAACATATTTGTAACAATTTGGGCTTACTGAATTCATAAAATCTAAAGAAAATTGCCTCTCTGTCGTCTGGATTAAATTTCTCCTCTAATCTAATATGGACATTTTAAGTGGATGCGTAAGATCTCCCTCTACAGCACAACTGGGCAGAAGATGGCTCCTTCTTGGTAACTTCCACACCTGGGGTTAATCCCTTGTAATAAATACTACAGTGACACAGGAAGTCTCAGTTTCTGTTTTCACATTATTTAGACCATTTCTTAGGAGTAATGGCAACCAGAAACATTAAATTAATCATACAGTTGAGTGCCATAGAGTTGTACTTACTTTTATCTGGCTTTTCAGAGATTCAGGAAGGAGAAAATCTACTTGTGCAAGAGTTTCCTTCACATTGGTGATAACACAAACTTGTTGTGATAGGTTGTCTGTGATCAAGAAAAAAATCTTAGTATTTAATGAAAAAATAAATTACTCCAAATTACTAATCTGATAATCATTACCTTCAATCCACATATTGTTGTTCCTTGACAAAACATTTTCAACAGCTGTAAATTTAAAGGCTAAAAGGTACAGTTCATGTAACCACGTAATTTATATAACATACATCTCACAATTCAAATTATATTTTATATGATTTTGTAGAACATGAAATCATTACATAAGGCCTGTCCCCAAAGCCCATGTAAATCTATTAAAATAAATTTGTTCAGGTCCATATTGACACTAGAGGACAATCAAGATAACTTTTTGAAAATTTCAACTCTCTTACCACTCCAACAGATCACTAAATGCAGTATCTGTAATATTGAGTAAATAAACGGGGAAAAAAGCAAAAAAACCAGGAGATAACATAAATCCTATTCCCAACAACATATACTAAAAAATTGCCAAAAAAATTTATTGATGATTCTGTTTAAGGACACAGCAGATGTAACCGTTCACCTCAATAGCAAAGAAGTTGCAAAGTTAGTGACAAAGATCCTGGCATGGGCAACTTCCTAGATCTTTTACTGGTGGGGCAAAATACAATATTTTGTTGCTATCAAGAACAATAGTCCCAAGTTATTGCCTGATCTGTTCCACAAAGCCAGTATTTCAGAAAATTAGCAATTTCTCTTGTTATTGACTACAGGCTTTAGATCCAGTGAACACTTTCCTTTCTTTAAGCCAACAAATCAAAATTCAAGTCTGAAACTCTCAAGAGTAATTCAGAACCTTATCCTTTAGATGCTGAATTAACACGCAGAACAAAACACAAGATTTCCAATGGTTTTGGGGTAGACATTCTATAAGCAACTAGAAATTTCATAAATGTAAAGCCTACTTATGTTTAAAGCAGACTTCAATGAAACTCCAGGGACAGAAATATACTAAACACCACCACAAAATAAATTAGGACTGAAAGACAAGAAAAATTATAAAAATATGGGCTAACTGGTCTTCAAACAAGTCTGGATATAAACATACTTATTTGTTGCATGTGGAAAGTTATTTCTATAATTACATACCACACAATAAGTTTAATCAGATGCTTTACTTCAGCAGTGCACAAACATCTCACTTTCTATTGTAAACTCACAGACTTCTTTACAAAATTAGACATAAAGACCTGAAAATTAATTTTAAAGCTGCTATAGAGTTAACATTATTGGAAAGCGACTTGTGATTTTTTAATCAATTTTCTGTGAGCGGGAAAAGTGAACTAACCACTGAAAATCCCAGAAGATGATTAGAATGATTTTTTTGTATCATGGATATTTATTATGTCCAATATTTATAATGTGATAACAAAAATACTGGTGGCAACTGACTTTGTATTAAGTTAGCAAGAATGGGGAGGAAGGAAGAAAGAGAGAGAACAATAAACATCTGCTTATAAACCATCACAACCAGATGCAAGTGAAAACGAAAAAAATGCATGGCCAGTTCTCACAGGACAAGAAATCACAGGATACCACAACTGTGGGAGAAATTATCTTCCCATAGATTCAGTGGGCAAAAAAGAATACTGAACATGCAACACAGTTGGCTTCTACTTAATAGAGAATAACTTCACAGTCTGAAAAACGGGAAACCATATTGAATTAATTTCTTATCAGCCAAAAGAAACCAGTGTGTAGATTGAAATCAGAGCAAGAGCCACTTGAATTTAGTACTGTACACAAAGTGCAGATACAGGATATATATACACAATAAACCAGACTAGCATATCAGATTTCAAGAACTCAGACTCTATTGAACTAAGTAATTTAATGAAGAAGGTCAGATTGGAGCTATTACAAAAATCCACATGTGGAAGAAGGCTGTGGAATCCAAAAACGCACCATAACTTAGGCTCAAACAGTTCTTTTTAAAAAGAAGTCTGTAATCAACAGCAAGTGTCAGAAGTATTCTCACAAAATGCTGCTCAAAGGCTGCAGCTATAAAAACCCATTTCAGTCCTCTCTCCAGCCCTCTTAGATCTCTAATTCCCTGTAATATAAAGGAGAAAGGAGAGGCAATTACAAAAAAAGCAACTAAGATTTTCAGGTTGAATTTAATCAAGAAGAGAGAAAATCCAATGAAGTGTGGAAAACTGTATTTTTTATCTGGAAGAGGAACGTAATGTTTTAAGGGGAAAACATGTTAATAAAGCAGAGAACATTAAAGTAGTGGTAATAGCCACATTGAAAAGAAGCTGCATGCTTTTAAATGATCAAGGACATGAGTAAAAGAAGTCTGGGAAATCATCATTTACAAAATCATCATAGTAAAGCAACAGTTCTTGTGGAAGGCAATTGGCCTGCTACAGAGGGGCCAGGAGGGTCCCCTGGAGAAAAGAACCCTAAGAGATCCTCCTAGGTTGTGGCGAGAGGCCCCTCCGAGGATGCTTTGTTTCAGTGTGCTGATGTACCCCAGTTCTGATCCCTCGGTTGGCTCGTTGGCCTCCCCGCTCCGCTCCCTCGCCGCTCCCTCAGAGCTTCCCCACTGGGTCCCGTACCCTAACCCCGCCTACGTACCGCCCCTGTGCCCTCAGTTCTTTGGTCCCTGACGCTTTCCTCTCCCCTGCATATAAATCCAGACACCCCTTTGTTCAAGGATTTTCGTCTCTGGGTCCCTTCATGGTGTGGATGCAATAAANTTGGTCCCTGACGCTTTCCTCTCCCCTGCATATAAACCCAGACACCCCTTTGTTCAAGGTTTTTCGTCTCTGGGTCTCTTCATGGTGTGGATGCAATAAACCTCCCATGGATTATCATACAAAGACCCTTCCTGACTCTTTGCTGTCGATCCATTGTTAAGCTAGCCAAGAGCTAACAAGTTCTGTTCTCGTTGAGGTTTGAAACTCAACTTCCATTTAAATCCAGACCATTTCAAGTGGTCAAAAAAGATCCATGTGTTAATTTAGGCTGCACCTTTGCTGCATTCTGGGAAGGAAGACTTGAGTGGAGTCTTCCTCCCCAAGACTGCCCATGTCCCACCTCTGCTAAGATGATGAAGCTCTGTCACTCAGTGTAGTCACACTGAACACAGTGAGCACAGCTGGAGTGCTGGCTCGTAACTCCAGGGATTCCATGAGTTTTGCTGCCTGCAGTAAAGCTGATTGTGTGCAGCATTTCATTCCTGGTTTTCAGAATTCTGTTTGGGTGAATGAAACAGTCATTCTGGAAAGCCACGACATGGCCACGTCACAAAGAATTTTAATACTCTGCTAAAACCATTTTGTTTTCCATTGGACCGTTGGATAATCGAGGCTGGAAGGGACCTCAGGACGTCTCTCATTCAAGCTCCTTCTCAAAGCAGGATCACCCACGAGGTCACGCCAGGTCACTCAGCCGCTTACTGCTCTGGCATACAATCTCAACCTGTTCACTGCTTGGTTGTCTGTCAAGGGTGAAACTCCTTTTATGGAGTTGGAACTTCCCTTGGTTGGGTTTTTGTGTCTCCTCTTTTCCTCCCACAATGAACCACAGTTCTACTTTGCTTAACTTACTTTCTGCCATAACTTCCTATTCATCTGCCCAATGCTTTTTTCAGTTGTTTTCTCACTATTACATTACATATCAAACCCTCTACCTTGCTTTGGCTTGCTGTTCCTCTACTTATTTAAACTTATTATTTCCCTGGAAATTTTCTCTCCCCAACACACATCACCCATTTACTACCAGGTTTGTTCCAGCTGTACCTGATAATGGAGCAGTGTTCCACATTCTCATGCATCACATTTGATCCCATCCATCACTTTTAACATACACTCAGAGCATATTTTTTGCATTAAATAAAAAATAATTAAAACTTTATGCTGTCAAATCTAAATATTAAATTTCTCTATCAGGAGTTTTCTTCATTAAAGCTAAATTTGATACAAGATTTCAGAATTTATTCCATTAAACCTCTTTTTTCCTCCATCAGAAAACTTGATTTTCAATTTTTCCATGCCCTCCTTTGATATGCTGAAAGCTTTAGATGACATTATTATTCACCAACACCTGCCGCAGTCTTTATCCTAAGATCATACCCAATTATAAATTAAAATGTGTGCATGTTTATGGAACTACCATAGTTAGATGATGTATTAAGTGTACTCCAATGGAAGACTTAGAAGTCTACCTTGAAGAGCATGCCACAAACAAGCAGCAATTAAAATAATATTTTGTTTGAATAAAGATAATAAATATCACATCCTAGAGAATTAATGCCATAAGAAAAAAAAAAAAGCATCTGAATGGCAAATAGGTTTTAGCCTACAGACATAAATGTTTTCTCTTAATTGCACATATATGTGTGTACATACACTTGTTTTTGGAAACACACTTGTACCACACCACTCTTAGTCTGCTATTAAAATTCCTACTATTTTGGAAGCACATCCTATTCATCAAAATACTTTTGAAGTTTGCTGTGAATTCCAAGTAGTAAATTAATTCATCAGAATTCCATTTGTACTTTCTACATAGCAATGGCTTGACTGGTCCGGAAATTCAGTATGGTTTCCTCTGGCATCTTTAGAAACATCTTTGTTAGGAGATGCTACCACTGTAAACATAAGAAAAATTAAATAAATAATGCCAAGCATTTAGTCCACTCATGCTCAGCAGAATGAGCTGAAATTGTTTTTTGAATAATACAGGTAACCAAAAATATCTAACAACTTTTTTTTTGTTTACCCATTCCACATGTCTCTGTAACCACAAAAACTAAAAACCAAACTTGACACTGCCCCTACCAATATTAGTACACAGGAAAGAAAGGAACATTTTGTGGTAGAAGGCAAGAAAACAGGGTTGTTTTCACCTGACACTAGCTATTCCAAGGAGTATTCCCCACCTGCCAGTCTATTTATTTGGCTCAGAGCAGAGAACAGCCACTGGTTCATGAGTGTGTCCATGAAAATGCAACCTACCTCGCTTAAGTTCTCTGTCCTTTGCTAAACAAGCAAATAAGAACACAAGTCATAATATGTAGCTCCCAACAGTCAAAACATTCTGAAGGCATCACAATTTATTTTTCTCGGTGCTTGCAAAAACCATCATTTTATCTACATCAACAGATACTTCTTCAGCCAAATGTGAGGGCAAGTTACTCAATCTGTAAATGCGTGCTCTTGTGAAAAAGTTATTTATAAAGTAAGGCTCTTGAGAAAAGAAAAACAAGGAGGAGGAGAGAGAGAGTCAAACTGTAACTTACAAACTTCTTCTGAGAAGCACCATTTAAAGTTTACATGTTGGAACTAGAGTTCAAAATTATCTACCTCGAGGGCAGTAATCCTAATGGAATTTTTTCAGGATGTTTTGTATTAGCCTGATCTTAACTACATTTCTAGATGAGTCACCCTTATTGTAAGACAATGTTTTCTTACTTCAAGACTATTAAAAATAGGCGTGTGCCACCTTGTCTGCATACTCTACAAGTTTATACCTGCGTAACTAAAGAAAAGCATTAAATTTGCCTTTTATAAAACAGTTATAAAAGAGACTTGAGGAAGTGAGGAAACTAAAAAATGTTTTAAGAAAACAGTCTCAAAAGAAAAATAACTCATTCGTCTTTTTACATCAGTGAAATGTTTCTTTGTGCTGCCTTGAATAAGAATGATATGCATGTGTATAAATGTCTGAGGTAAAAAAATATATGTAGGGATGCATGTTTTTCTTACTTCCACCTGAGTCAAGTTTAGCGAGCTGAAATTTGTTGAATTCCTGAAGAAAACCAAAAGTTTTGATCACTAATAAATATAAACTGCAGATGACATGAAATTTGGAACTGTAGTCATAAAATCAAATGTGTACACTCAAAAGTTCTTCATCACTGCTGAATTCATCTAGTCAGAAAATGTGCATCCAGCACAGTAAATCGGGTAACTTAATAATAAAGAAATCAGCTGTGAAGACTGAAACAACAGTGGGGAGCCAATGTGAGGCCAGAGTCCTCAGTACCCTGCACCCTCCTAGCCCATACATTCAGCTTCTGGGACATCTCTAGAGGGCCTTGACAGCATGCAAGGTGGCATTCAGAGAGCTGGTATCTTGCAACTCAACTTGACAGCCATGTAGGACTTCCCCCTCCGGCACTCTACATGGCAGAAAAAGCGAAAAGCAAGAGCACATCACTTACAAGAGCGTGTAGTGATAGGGCAAGTGGGAACGGCTTCAAACAGAGGGTAGGTTCCAATTAGATATTAGGAAGAAATTCTTTACTGTGAGGGTGACGAGGCACTGGAACAGGTTGCCCAGAGAAGTTGTGGATGCCCCATCCCTGGAAGTGTTCAAGGCCAGGTTGGATGGGGCTCTGAGACATACGATCTAGTGAAAGGTGCCCCTGCTGATGGCCAGGGGGTTGGAACTAGATGGTCTTTAAGGTCCATTCCAGCCCAGGCCATTCTATGATTCCGTGATTCTACAATGTAGCACCACGCAGTAGATTTTGAACTCTCAGGAAAAGCAGACACTGTTACACAATTACCCAGCAGGTGGGAAAGGCCTAACTGAACCTGCCTTGGCTTGTAAGATAGCTGCCATTCTCTAAGGTGACCTATCCTTGAAGGTTTTCCATAGGAACAGAACAACACAGCAAAACATAGCCAATAAGATTTCTTCCGTAAAACTGAGAACCATAAGACTAAATGATGCCATACAGGGGTACATCAGGATGATGCTCCAAAGGACAAAAACATATTCTCCCCTTAAATATGCTTTAAGTGTGGAATGAACTGTGAATAGAGCGCCTGCCTAACATTAATTTACATGGTTCAACTGTCCACTACCAAAATAATTCATGCTATAGCAACCTGCAGATCTGAGATTTGAAGCCTTTTGAAGGGCACAAAATAGATAAGGCACAACTCTCAAACTGCTGTCTTGGAGAACTAAAAGTGCCAATTCAAAACCCCATTAAAGATAATTAATTATGTAAGATAACTCCATCATGCAGTGTCCTAATTTGCTACGGAGCACTCATTATGCTGCTTGCATAAGGAGCAAAGCTCCTGCTTTCTGAACTCATGCAATGCAGCAAGAAGCAAATCTTAACTTCAATAATCTTAAAGCACAGATTTTCATAGAAACCACCATAACGAGACTACTGCGGTTACTGAAGCAGATATATTGCATGCTGCCACAGCAAAGGGACATTAGATAAGTAAAGGGATCAGCCTCATTGACCACCATGAAGGTATTCATTTTTATTTTAAACTACCCAAGCTTTTTATTACAAGCAACAGCTGAAAAAGATCGTACTGTCTTTAAGGAAAATAAAAAAATGCGATAACATTACATATGCTAAGAAGGCTATTGCGTTGGTGAGGCATAATTTCTGCTTTGTAAATTCATGCCAACTACTCCCTGCCACCCTCTTTTCTTCAAGATGTTTGGAATTCTTAAGCTTGAAAGCTAGGAGTGTGGAACCTCTAAGAATCCTACAAAAAGTAAGTTTCAAAAATCCCAGGCTTCTAGCTATGAATATGAGAGCCCATTGCCTGTCAGAACCAGAAATTTCCAGGCTTCCCAACCCTATCTTTATTATTTGAGCCTGAAAAATTCAGTAAAGTAGTTCTAAAAATGCATCTAATATGCAATATTTGCCCACTGTAATAACCAGAGAGCACAACTAGCCAGTCACTCATTGTGCCCCAGTAGTACACAAGTTTTGCTCTTGTTTTCTTAAATAGGAACTGCATTCTTTTCTCTGGAAAGGTATTTTTAACCAGGGGTCAGGCAAAAGTCCCCTGAATCACGGCCTATCAGTTTACAATAACCATCAGTGTGCTCATCATACAGTATTTGAGAATTCTTACTTTCTACATCGTTTTTAGTGTGAGTGAAGCTAGATAAAGGCTAAATCCAGTCTTTATGTTAAACTGCATGAAACCACTGCCACCAGAAAAAAAAAATATTAAAAAACTGTTCAACAAGATATTTATAAATTAATGAAATACCTCAATATCACACAATTGCTACATCAATTTAGGCAACAATTGACTGTATGTAAAACATTGGCGAGCCCTAAGGAGTTAATATTTAATTTTCATTCTACTATGTAGAATAGAAAGATGGAACATATTCAGAATCGACCTGGAAATGAAAGAAAAAAATTAACTGTTTATTCATTATAAAGCCCTTCAAAATTAATCTCTGTTTGACCGTAACATACACAGCTTTTTATAAGGCTCTGTATTCTAAGACAAGTAAATAAAGATAAATATGCGTAATACAAAGATCCCAGTAAATGAGCTAAAACAACTTGCCTAAGCACATTTTATCCATCATAAAACTTTTCTTAAGGACATTTCAAACTATCACACACAAAATTCTTAATTAGAATCAGGAATATGCAAACTGACAGTCCCAAGGACAAACACATACCCTTAATGATCGATTCGGCTGCATACAGATCCCGCTTGTAGGTCACCTAAAGGACAGACAAGCCTCATTAGATTTAACACAGCAGGAAGGAATGTAAAACCAATAACACAATTACCCTGAAGGCAATTCTTTACATTTTAAATACCGTAAACAAGGGATATTGTCGATTTCTTAATTTTGGTAAAATATCACTGGCAATTTATGAGAACAGAAAGCACTGGAGACTTGACAAAACCCCTTTTCCAAATACTTACATCTGCTTAGAACTCATTTGAAACCTAAAACTATTTTCAATGCTTTGAAAAATCATGAAAACATAATAACGCATTTGTTTTTTTATATATCAATTCTACTCTAATTTTATTGCAAAATAGATTAATTTTTAACAGGACTTGGGATCATAAAAATGACAGCCAGGGAGAAACCTTGTTATTGCTTTTACTAATATAGGTGCAATTTTTCAGTAGAGCAAGACTATTACTGTTAACATGAGTCCAATTAACCAGTGGGAGTCAGTGAGACTACAAGTAGAGCATGAATGAGCTTTCAGAGAATTAATAAACATCAAGTTCTCCTTGAAGACATTAATCAGATCAAGTTAGATGAACAATAAGATGCTGAATATTTACTTAGTACTTGAAAAAATACCCTTTATATCTGTCTTTGTACCCTCATGGTGGCTGACAGTCCCAATCATAGACTTTGCAAATAAAGTAACAGAAAATTAAAGTCAGCATCTACCCAAGACATTAACAGTCTTTGCTAGCACTGTTTTCACAGTAACAAGCAGTGACTTGAACTGATATGACTCCTTAATATTTGTATTTCTTTTTACTGTAACTTCCTTTAATGCTAAATGAAATTGTACTGAATTTTCTGAATTTTTTTTTTCTCTAGAGTCTGAACAAATATTTCTTTCTCTTTGAAATTAACTGAATAGGATTTCAAAAGCATTAGTGCTGCAAAGTAAATCTTACAGCAGGGCACCATCAATGGTATCAGCATCTTAGTCTCCAAGTAAGTGATTATTTGATTTTAACATAAGGATTCCTGTAACCACTTTCCTTTCAATCTCATAAATTAAACTCTGTATTACAGTCAGAAACAGATAAACAGCATCTCATGGTTTCTCCAATGCACTATATTCTTTTAAAATTCAAAACTAACTTAATTCCCTACAGTTTGTCCTGCAGGAGGAGCAGCCAGAGAATTAATCTATCCGGATAAATCTTAGGAGTATCAGTTTACAAACATACATTTACATTTCTACTTTCTGTTGAGAAGAATCAATGTCTTGTTAGATTTAAGGATAGAGTGACCAATTGAGTGATTGATTTTACTGCAAAATTTCTTTCTATTCACCAGATTCTAGAGGGCATTTATACTGAATTTTCAGTAAACTGTAACAGATTATAATCCCAAAACCTTTCAAGAAACAAGACTGAGGTCTGTCAGAAATAGCATCACATACTCTTAACATCTACGGTCTCTTTGAGGCGCAAAAGTATTTTTAAACAGCCTGATCTAAAAAAATGGTAGGTGCAGTCTTCAAGAAAACAGCACAGGAGAAAAAAATGTTAAGACTGAACCTTTTAAAAATCTCTTCTGAAATTCTGAGACAGACATCAGAAAATGCTTTGTTTCCTAGAGAAATAAATCATCGAAGACCATATCACATGCTTCATATGTATTTCTTTCATAATCTTTGCTCCTATGAGCTAATTTCAGATACAAGCTCCTGTAAGTTTCGTGAAAATTGCAGAGTTCACAGAAAAATCCTTCCAGACACCATATGTGACCACCCCTTACCAGTCAAGGAGGGACTCTCTCTACACCTCTTTCAATCTGAGTAAGATGCTAAATCCAATTCCCTGAATGTTCCCTATTTATAACAACTGCACATAGCCTGAGCCCAGATTTGTCTATAGCATTCCAGAAGCACTTGTAATACTAGAATACCTCTTTTCTATTTTCATATTCTTGTTTCTCTGTCCATGGCTGACTTATGGTATTTTGCACACATACAGTGGAAACTTGCTATCCTCTGTGATTCCTACACCACAAAGTCACCGCCCTCCAAGAACAATCCGCTAAATATGACCTATACTTCATTTGTTGCTAAAATCAGTTCTTGATATTTGGCTGCAATGAAAAGCATACTTTTTGTTTAAACTGTTTGCTAAGCAATCCTTATAAATAGGTTACTTCTGATCAATTATATTTTTATTTAAAAATCCTTAAATCTTTGTCTGCAAACCTTATCAGACAACCGTTAAATACCTTAGAGACAGTAACAGCTTCTCCAGAAACTGGTGAGACATGGTGAGAATTATCTCTAGAAATAGATCAATTATCTAATTTTTCATCTATTTAATGAGAACTAGTACAATTACAGTCATCCTATTTTTAATTAAGATGGCATGTAATAACAAGTCAAACTTCTGCCAGTTGTATGCTGTATCAGCACTACCATCTTTATCAGTCAAGATTATAGTCTTGCAATAAAGTCTTGAAGGCAGTTTCACAAAATAACTAAATTCCATGTTGGTTGACATTAATTACATTAATCCCTTGACTCTTTATTAATCAAGTTTTGCCTGTAGCAGTGCGCCCTTTTGTTTTGTTGATCAATATCAAACACACAGGCTTCTAATTACTCAAATTCTCATTCTTCATGTGACAATATTAATTTTCATTTTGACCTCGGACATCCAGTGGTCCAAGACTTTAAGAATGTTACTGTTGCAATCCAGAATATCACTAGGCCAAATATTAAAACTCAACACAAATACCTCACAGCCACAGAACATGAAAACGTGATCTGCTTATAGGTAAGGCTGAGCAGTCTTACTTATTAAACGTCTCTTCTGTATAATAAACACCCTATTGTACTTCTTTAATAAAGCCTCAAAAATCATCAGACGAGTTTGTTTTCCTGTGTGCCTTTTTTTGTTAATTGTCAGACTGTAAGTTTTCACTACCTAGGAAGATGTTATTTTAAGTTATTCCCCAATATTACTTCCATGTAATGTTCAAAAGTCTTCTTCAAACTGATTTAGCTTGATGAACAGTTCAGACTTAGAAAAATGGACATTAAATGCAAAAATACAACTCTTTACTGAAAAAACACAATAAAGTTATGATCACACACATACACAAATGTACTGCATTTCAGTTTAATGAAGTTTTTCCCCTCTCTTACACCAAGGCATCATACAGATCTCCTTTGTATGGGATAGTTTTGTAGGATTAGAAAATAATCTGTTGATTTTCAGAAATGTTGAGGATTTTTCACTCTGTCAACACTAAGTCTATAAATCTGTCTCAATTTTTTAAAAATGTTCTTATACCGCATTTTTTATCTACATTATACATACACACATATATTAGAGTACAACAAATGCATTCTGTCAGCTGATTTTACACTTTAAGAGCATATTGCCCCAGAATATTTATGGTAATTTTACTTTCAAGGTATCAAACACAGAGAAACTGAAAATGTGGTGTTGATAGAGTCTATCTGTTTCCTTTTCTTGCCATCCTGATCCCAAATATCTTATAAATAGCTAGATAATTACTATCTTTAAAATAGAACTTGTGAATATTTATAATACTGAAGTAATTTGAATTACTTGGTTGTTTTCACTACAAAGAATGATTTTAATTTTGTTATTTATTCCCAGAAAATAAGCTATCTCCTGCTTTAGCTCAACAGTGACTTTGAAATGTTACTTTTCCTAATGTACATGTGCTCAGGCAGAATAACTAGTGTTAATTCAAGAAAATAATATACAAACACACACAACATTTTCCCACAGCTTTGAGTGATTTAATGTTATGCAGGTTGTGCACCCCATGCATAAACTGAATTCTTACAAATATCTGATCTGCTCTTTAGAGATTCAAGGCCCACATAGAATGAAACTGGGTTTTAATACTTGACCTTTAGAAACTGTTAATTGACTGCAGTCCTTCTGTTATACATCCTCTGAAACCTCAACTGAATGATGATTATTTATTTAAGATTATTTATCTGGATGGAATATCTTTTTGCCTTGCGCTGAAAAAATAAGACTGGAGCCATTGGGAGAACATCAGTTCTCGGCATATGAAATTTCATTTAGCTTAGCATTAAAAACCTAGCAGAAAAAAATAACATATTACAAATTATTATGAGAGCTAAGGAAAGACAGTTGTGTTTCTGAGAGCTGATCAGTAACAGCAACAGTTCCTAATCATTTTATAAGTAAGCACCACTTGAGAAAACCGGCAGTCTTCTGCATTTCATCAAACTGCAGACTGAGCATGACTGTTCTTTAATGGTACTGCTCCAAGTCACCTGCCAAGCACCTCAGTACAGAGTGACCGACACTGGGTGCTCTCCAAGAAGGAGCTGTATTGCTCTGTACGCTCTGAACTGAAATGAGTATTTCCTGCAGAAACAATGGAATATTTTACAGACCTTGTCATTTTCATGCCTTTCACTTTTAATGTCTTTACAAGCCACAGAAGACATCGACGACTTTTAGTTGCAAAATTAGACAGGGCATAGGATGTGAGAAGGTACTTTAATGACCTGGCACCAGCATCTTTGTGTTTACTGTATGTGACATATTCACTGCTCTGCATTGCCTGCAGCACAGTGTCTGCACACAAACGGGTGCTCTTGCTACTGTCACACTCTGCACAGCACTGTCAACACTGAGACTGTGCTGGGTTGACCTTGGATGGATACCAGGTGCCCAGCAAAGCTGCTCTGTCATTCCCCTTTTCAAGTGGATACGGGAGAGAAAATATAACAAAAGGCTCATGGGTCAAGATAAGGGCAGGAAGAGATCACACAAACCAGAATCAATTCAGGGAAATTAGTCTAATTTAGTGTCATTTATAACCAATCAAACCAGAGTAGGATAACGAGAAATAAAACCAAATACTAAAACATCTCTACCCCACCCCTCCCGTTTTCCCAGGCTCAACTTTACTCCCAATTTTCTCTACCTAGTCCCCTCCAATGGCACATGGGGATGGGAAATGGGGGTAGCAGTCAGTTTATCACACAATGTCTCTGCTGCTCTCTCCTCCTTAGAGGGAGGACCTTCCCTTCCCTTCCCTT
>VZRR01007149.1:2661240-2673340 GCA_013398015.1 Oreocharis arfaki
CCCTTCCCGGAACTTCCCTTCCCGGAACTTCCCTTCCCTTCCCTTCCCTTCCCTTCCCGGAACTTCCCGGAACTTCCCCGCCCTTCCCTCTTCACATGTTATCATTTTCCAAATATTTATAGGCCTCTTTAAAGTCCAGTGCTACTGCAATGGGTCCCACAGGCTACAAAGTTAACAGCATGAGGATTTTGTTTCATAAACAGCGTTGGAGAGACACTGACACTTCAACAAGTCTCTTTTAAAACACAGATGTCCACAAGTTCAAGTCCAAAGGAAACTGAGGTCTGGTTACTAGTGCTATTCCTTGGGGCCTGATACTGGGGACAATACTGTCTAATATCTTTATTAACAACCTGAGAAAGGGGAAATACCCTCCGAAAACCAGTACACCAGTACATGACAGCAAATGAACAAGTATTCCCTCAGTATGCTCAAGGGTCCAAGAATAACTTAGAAGGATCCTGAAAGGCTGGAGAAAGGAGCTGAGAGAAACTTTGTGGTCTATAACAAACATAAATACAGCATCCTGCACCTGGGACAGAATGATTCTGGGCAGCAGCAGTCCATACTGATGCTGAAATATTGAAAACAGCTTTACAGAGAAGGACCTTCTGGACAAGCTGAGCATGAGTCAGCAGTGTGCAGCAGTGGAGAAAAGGAATCAGACAGGGCTGTATCAGTAAGGAAGTAGATCTCATTACAGGTAATACAGGGATTATTCCCCTGTATTTGGCACTTTAGAGAACACACCAAAGTACTGTTTTTAGTTTTGGGATCCCCAGTATAACACAAACAGGAACAGGAGGAAGCCAGTAGAAGTCTGTTAAGACAGTGTGAGAGAACTTGGCTCGTTCAGCCCAAAGAACAGAAGATGGAAGATAGGGAAGGGTTAATTAATGGCCATAGAGAAGAATAAACTGGACTTTTTTTGCAGAGCTTTCTGTCAGCCTTTCTTCCTTTCCCAGTGCAAGAGGCAGTAAGAAAAATGTTGATGAAATAACACGAAAAAAGTCCCCATACAGGGTGATATGAATTGGAATTGTCTTCCCCAGAGAGGCTGGGAAATCTCCATTCTTGGAGATACTCATAACTTAGCTGGACTGCACTGCCTAATCTAACTAACCCGGTCCCACTGTCAGCAAGGTGTAGGACCAGACGACATCTATCTATTTCATTCAGACTTAATTATTCTGTCATTCTAAGCTACATTCATCTGCTGGGCATCAGTAGTATCTACAGATAGCAAAGAACCAGATGAACATGATAATGAGCTAAATGAGCCTTACTGGTGTGTTTTGCTGCCCTTCATGTAAGCATCATGCTTTGCAATGTGAACAATGAAACCATCTAAAAAAATTACGTAGTGTAAATATGCATGACATAATCTTCCCCTTAGAAGACTAAATAGGAAAAAAGACTAAATAGGAAAAAAAGTCTTTCAGAAAGACCATATGTCCCCAACAGGAGGTATTTAGAAGTTCTGTATGGAACCAATGCACAAGTAAGTTTTCCTGTTAAACTGCACAGGAAATATGCACTGCAGATTCAGGAAATTACCTTTCTCTGTGAGATTTATGGTTATAGTACTAGAAATGATGTCTCATTGGAGGAAATTTACTGTCAAAGACAGATGGAGTGATTTGAGCTGCTTCCAGATCCTTCAATGTGGTAATGAATAAAATAAAATAAAATATTAAATACTTTAAAATTGCTTGACACAACAGCTACTAAAAAAGAATAATGTCCCACCATCCAAAACAATGAAATGTGATACTTTGAAGTAGAAGGGACATACACTTTGGCACATGTACACACAGCTGCTTTGTCAGTCATCAGGAACCTACCAGATTACCAGACAAGGTAAATGATGCTTAAAAAAATTAAAAAGATTATTTGAAGAGGTCTTAAATATTAAAGTGCTACTGAATAATAATGAACTACTCTAAAAATCAAACTGTTGATAGCCAGGTATTCGGCATCAGAAAAAAAAGCTATGTCCTCATAGGAAAAGTAGAGGAAAATAGACAAAAGATACAGAAATAGCAGGAGAAAGCTCATATCATAAAAGAACATTCTTAGTTTTGGAGACTACAGATTTATCATTTTATAGATTCTCAGGTCATTCAAGTACCTAGATGTTTTTCCTATTTACAGGAAAATACTGTCTTCATAGATTATCTCAAGTAACAATCGCTCAAGTCTCTCTACAGTACTGATCTCTAAAAAGAGCTCAGACAAAACCAGTTCTGAAATATGAAATAGAAAAGCCTAAATTACAATTGAAAACACATCTGAATTTTTATGGTAATATGCAAATTTTATTAATTTTAAATTACATGTATAGAACTAGATTTTATTATTGACTTTACCTTCCAGAGGTCAGCTGTTCCTTCAACAAGTTTGGCATTTGTTTTACAGTATTTCAGAGCCAGATGCAAACATTCAGTTCCATAATCCAGGTCATAGTCTGTACACTGTAGTAATTAAAAAAGAAAAAATATCCTAAATTAGTCTTAGATACTTCTAAGCAATAACACATTTTCTTTCATTAATTAAACCTTACATCTCAACAGTCCTTTCCACGGTAATGCATCTGTATTAGGCACATAGGTTCAGGATGGATCAGAAATAAAACTGTTCCAAGAAGCTGATGCCAAATTGTGGCTATTCAGCAAAGTGTTACATAAGTAAACAAACACTTTATAAGCACAGATGAATTCAGTTAAGTGCTGCAAGTATCTTGCTAAACCTTTATATTGTTAACTAAAAGTATGAGAAGTTACGTGTATAAAAAAATTCTTGATGCAGTTGAGAGAGGCCTAACCAAAAGACACCACTGACCTTTCAGTGACAAACCTTTAGAGTATGGGAACAAATTAATAGATGTAGAAGCATGACTCTTCAAATGCTGTGCCTTTTTTGGTTATTCCAGCATCAAAAAAGGGATGGTAGTAACCTTTGCTTTATACGTATTCCTTACGTGATTCCCTCTATCTTTTTCTCCAGCTATCTGCACAAAAAATAGCAGTCTCATGCTGCTCCATGATCCTTACAGATTAAAAAAAAAGTCAACAAACAAAAGTTTGTCTACCTTTTAGGCATCTAGAAAATATATTATTCTCTCAACACACCCTTCCCAAGCAGTTTCGCTTCCCATTGATAGCAATTACAAGAATCTCATTAATGAAAAACTGAGCAGGGAGCAGAATGTCCTGAGCCAAAACACGGGTAGAAAAGCAGGAACTGGGAGCTTATCAATCAGGACTACCTCAAGAGGAATTAGCCTTAGATAAGAAAGTTCTATTCTGTTTTCATATTGCTAAATTACCAGTCCATCCAGAAACACAAATTCCACGTAACAAGGAAGGATAACTTAAGATAGCATCTTCTATAAAAAAAGGAGGTATTTGAGAAGATCACAGGCTGCCTAGCACAGTACCCAGTCTCTATTTCAGAGTGAATTGTCAACAATGAGTAAGAAAGAACACGACAACAATACGTTCTTACTTTCCCAGAATGCTCCCTTTGCCTCATATAAAGCTATTATTCTGGCTTCAGAAATCACTATAATAAAAAGTCCCTGAGGGACACACTGAACCAGAAGCAACTGCCTTAACAGTACTCAGTGAATTACAGGAATCCTGAATTCACACAATTATTTTTTGAATAGCAGTATTTTTTTAGCAACTGCAGCAGGGAGTACCCTGTTCATCACTCTTTTCATCACATGCTCTGTTATTCTGACAGAAAAACCACCTTCTAAACCCTTCAAAATGCTCCACCACAGCTCTTTTCACACCTTTCCACAGATGAAGAGATCAGTATCTATTCAAGTCATTTAATGCGTGGAAACTACTTCAAAACTTTGATCAACCCTTTTGCCCTCCATTTATCTACAGTTACCTATGAATTTTATCATAATATCCTTCTACAAACCTTCTCAGGTAGCCCTCATCTCTACTATAAAGAAAAGAACCTGGGTACCCTCCACTTCCTGCTCCAAATTATTTATGAACAAAGTAACTGCACTGTGGCGCTGTACCCCCTCTTACTGATTGCTTCCTGCCCTCTCCATGGGGTCTCCCTCCTTCCCCTNGCAGCATGGAATAAAGACCTTTGCAGTGCCATGCGAGAGAGCCTTCTCCGCCTCCTTTGCCATCACTGAAGTTGCAGGCTGGCAGCTGGAGCAGCGGTGCGGGGCGTCCGAGATGGACTGCAGGAGGGCAGAGAATCCCTGCCTTGTCCCAAGAAGCCCCCGCTGCGCTCCCAGGGAAAGCTGCAGCAGCTAAGCAACACCCAGCACTGCAACACTGCACAGATCTCAGTACAGACCATCATGAAACTCCACTGGTGATTTACTGCAATGAAAACTGGTCATGCACTTGACCTTGTTTCTTATCGTCTAACGAATAATCTACCCTGGTAAATCCTTTCTCTTATCTCAAATCTTTAAGATTCCTTCAAGAGTCTTGGGTAAAAGCTCCTGTGAAACGTCTTATTAATGCACTTAGGTTGTTATCAGCTCAATCAACCTCAAACAAGATGCCAGTGAAGTCCTTAAAGAATGACAATTAGCTCTGCAGTACATAAGCTTTCCTTTACAAACACTTCCACTGTGCCAAATTTAACGAGGTGTCTACAAATTCATGTTTCAAAGATACTGTGTTCAGTAATTTCCAGTCCCCTCCAGGATTCAAGAAACCAAAATTGTCAAGTATGTAAAAATTTAAGTGGGTTAAAGAAGAAGCAAAAGAGAGTACTACAAAACAACATGCCTTTCTTTTTAAGTTCCTCAAGAAGTTTATTAAAACAGATGAAGAAAATTTTTAGCTTCTATTCTTGTTTTTCTAATGTATCAGTGAAATTCAAGGAATTCATTAGCATTACACATCTGAATTGCAATACTCATACACATAGACATCTTAGAAAAAAGAGAGCCATGACTTTCATATTATTTAAATCAGTCATTTCTGTCATTTTAGTTTGTCAGCCAACTTAGAAAAGTACTTTAAATGTTATTTTTCTTTACAGTTTTTTAGCTTGAGTTACAAAACAAAACGGACACAAGAACACAGAGTAACTTAAAAAGAAGGAGGTTTCAAAAAACCACTTGAACATTTTTAAATTAAGCAGAAATTCAAATAAACAGGATAGAAAAAAAAAAGGTCAACAGAAAAGAGAAAGGAATAGGGAACTCTAGCTCCAAACTACATAAAAATGCAGTGATCCCCCAAGTAAAGATGTCCAGAGATAAAGTGCCAGTAAAACCAGAAACGGCCTATTAAATTTCAATTCCAAACACTCATTACCAAAATGTTTCCTTTTTCATTTTGTTTTTAAGTAAAAATTTCTGGTAGAACACAAACTATTTTCCACTGATGTGAACAACATACAGATTTTAAAAAAAACCATGTATTTTTATTTTTGCCTCAGAATGGAAGAGAAAATTTCAGAAATAAATTTACTGTGAAAAGAATTTACTTTGAAAGAAAATTAAGTTACATTTTTAAATATATGGGTAATGAATGCAACTAGGACAAAACTAAGCAATTCCAACTTTTTAGCGAGGTATTAATCACAGATAATTAGTAGGGAGTGGAGAAGTTCCATAAATGGGCTAAGGCATCTTGAGAGTATTGCTTGCTTCAAGGGATGAAATACGACACAAAGTAAAGTAATAATTAAAAACATATTTCACTAACACTTGTATATCATGACATTTACCACTCTAATTATCTGTAATTGTTTCAACCTAAACATATTGTCAGACTGTACTGTTCTCCAAGTCTGATATACTGATGTCAGAGGAGAACAATGAAAT
Organism: Oreocharis arfaki; assembly: GCA_013398015.1. Taxonomy (NCBI): domain Eukaryota; kingdom Metazoa; phylum Chordata; class Aves; order Passeriformes; family Paramythiidae; genus Oreocharis; species Oreocharis arfaki. The sequence continues at coordinate 2,667,062 of VZRR01007149.1, forward strand.
GAAGTAGCAGCACAGCTGCCAGCCGTTTATATACCATCTACATGCTAAACAGCTTTAAATCCATATTCAAAGGGCAGAATTCAAAAGCTTTTATATTGCTCAAAGAAATTCAGTTAACAAATTAAGTATTATAAAAAAAGTCCTGCATCAGGTACAGCATCACCAGCCAGTTGAGGGCAGGGACTGTCCTGCTCTGCTCTGCACTGGGGCGGCCTCACCTCCAGTCCTGCGTGCAGTGGTAGGGCACTTCAATATAAAAAAGACACTAAACTATTAGAGAGAGGCCAAAGGAGGGCAACAAATATGGTGAAGGGCCTTGAGGGGAAGCCATATGAGGAATGGCTGAGGTCACTTGGTCTGTTCAGCCTGGAAAAGAGGAGACTGAGGGGAGACCTCACTGCAGTTACAACTTCTTCACACGAGGAAGCAGAGGGGCAGACACCGATCTCTTCTCTTTGGTGACCAGTGACAGGACCCGAGGGAACGGCATGAAGCTTAGTCAGGGGAGGTTTAGGTTGGATATTAAAAAATGGTTCTTCACCCACAGAGAAGGAGCAGGCTCCCCAAGGAAGTGGTCCAGCACCGAGCCTGGCAGAGTTCAAGAAGCATTTGGACAATGCCCTCAGGCACATGGTGGGACTTCTGAGGATTTTCTGTGCAGGGCCAGGAGTTGGATTCAGTGATCATTATGGTCCCTTCCAACTCAGGACATTCTCTGATTCTACAAAAATTCCAGAATATCTGTGAAGAAAATTCATACTGAGTCAAGTATACAACCATTCTCATCCTAAATTTTCTGAATTGTGTACATCCAGATGCAATTTACAATACAAAAATCTGTTTTAAACTCTTACTCTTTCTAAAGCCTTTTTATGACTGAAAACCTTTTTAACATAAGTTTGACAGTGTACAGTTAACTGAACTTGACATGCACACACAGTTTTGTGAAACAATAGACATAGTTTAAGTTTCAGACCACAGATTTGAAATGGTGGAAACAGCTGGAAATATTGGCACAAAACATATCCCCAAAAGAAAGAAAACATAATAGTTTAGCTCTTTAAATGACACAGAAGGAAAAATGTTACTTAAAAATGCTTTTGTACTGTTGAATATTCAAAGGCATTCTAATAGGTAGTTTTGGGGACACTTTTTTGTGGGTGTTTTTTTTGTTTGTTTTCCAAGAGTGGATATTTGAATAAAGTGCTATGGGTGGAATGAGATACAGATTTTAGCATTACATGAAGTCTTCTTCCTCTTCCCCCCAAAATAGTTCGAAAACATTTTGAAAAATACTACAACTTCCTAAAATGCAAGGTATATTGTTGTTCCTTATATGTAAACATAGAATAAGAGGTTAGAGAAAAGAGCAGCTATGCAGCCTGTGTCTCCCTGGTATTTACTAATAGTCCATATGCTCGCTTGTTTTCAATACAATACTTTGAACACTGATTTACTGGATCTTTATATGAGACCTGGTAACCATACAACAGAACCAGCACAGATGAAAAAGAAAATGTTCAATACAGAACTTTCATTTTCTTATTTTTTCATAACTCCTTAGTTTATAAGGACTCAAAATAATATTCTTTATGCATTAACTGAAAAAAACCTTCAGATTTACTCCTTTATACAAGTATCTTTAAAGCCTGTATAGAGCCAGCATTTACACTTCTGTAACCTTTGACTGTGGGATCTTTAGCACTTTTTCCACTGTCAGCAGCGCCTCCATTTTATTCTCCCATGTAAATTCATTCAGTAACAATATCAGAACACTTGCACTTAAAATGCATAACTAATCAACAATAGCAGAGCTTTAGGATTTTTCCAAATCCTTGCAAATCAGGTTTCCACTGCTGAAATGCCAGAGTACACCATGAACATTCATCATCAGGAACATTTTAGTGCATTAAAAAAAGAAGCAGACAGAAGCTCTCATTGAACCTGAATTGGGGTATTTTTATCATATTTTATAAAGATTTTTTTCCCCTTGCTTTTTACCACAGAAACCAAAAAAAGGCTGAATCCAACAGTGGATTTTCAGCAAGCACTCAGCCTACATCAATATACCACAGCTAAATGAGAGAAGAAGCAGCAAACAGAACGAGGAAACATGTGAATGAGGGAACACTGAGATCAACGTAAAACCAGATAACCTCATCTCTGAAGCTATTTTTACTGTAGTTAATTATTAAAACTGCTGTGACATACATCTAGATGCAGTAGTAGTGAAGAGAACAAAGATGTAGCAATTTACTCTCTGATGGAATAAAGCAAGCCTATTTTTATACAAACCTGTATCTATACCACAACACCTTTCAGTGCAGTAACTGCAAGTGCCTTTTCTGTACATGCCATGATTTTCTGGCAATTAGACCCCTGAATACTTCCTGATTGCTCATTGGAATATTTTGGTACTCATGTTGCTTCCAAGTACACTAAATACCCATATTTTAGTTACAACATGAAGAAACACGATAATAGTAATATTCTATGTGACAAGAGTAGCAGTCAAAACACCATGTTAGGACTCATTGTTTACACTTTTTAAATTATCTTGCAAGTGGGAAAAATACTTGGGAAAGAACTATTTGGACAAGACAAAGACAAGAAAAATCTTGCCCTAATGCAGAAAAATACAGATTTTTAGATTATTCTAAGAAAATTTGAAGAAGTAATTGTTCACATTCTCCTAATAAAGAGATTTCTAAATATATCACATTCTAAAATTAAGAAACCAACAGATAATTTAGTCGAGGTTAGAAGCAGAGGTGAGCCAAATTCAGGCCAAGCTAAAATGCACTTTTAAAATTTAAATTTTTTTTTAACAGGTAAGACTATTCACTCTTGAGGAATTTACTTCAGAAAAATCACCTCTTGAATTATGCAAAATCATAAATGGTCCTTTTCCTTTCCTTTCAATACACCAAACTGTCAATAACTAGGTGATTAAAACCTCTAGCTTCACTACCTTGTCCTCTTCATTGCTATCTCAGAACAAGCAACAGATGACAATTTAGGTGAGTGGTCTCCCACATGCGGGATACCAAGATCCTCACTCAGTATTCAGCATTTTCTGAGCCTGTGCCAAACAGGTGATTCTCATGGATACAGGACACTTACCAGGGTAAATCCAGTAACACAACAATATTCTCATAATCCAGTCTAACTTCCAACTTGAATATTTGCATTGTATCTCCTTAACATACACTTTCCAAATCATATCTGAAGACAAAATGCCTTTTCATTGCCATAGAGATGCCAAATTTCACCCATGGAGCAGAAGCTTTGCACCACTGCAGCAAACAGTTCCAAGAGCTAATATGTGAATTTGCAAAGTTCTTTGAGATCCTACAGGATGAGGAGTGACATAAAATGGAAGCAATTATCCCATTAGCAAAAAAACTTGTTTTCTTGTGCAAGGCATTAGAATCTATCCGAACATTCTTGTGGCAGAAATTAATTAGGGCAAGGTGGGGATTCAGACAATATCCTGGCTCTACCATTGCGCCAAAGAACTAATCAAGTACAGAGCTATCTAAACTAGAATAGTTTTATCCAGACCACCAATCTAGCTTCAGTTTTTGAATAAAAGAAGGCATTACTGACAAAATTTCTTTTAGCATATTTGCCCTGAAAAGTATTCAGTAGAACTGGGTAGGATTTAAGGATAGGATAAATTATTTATTCCTCTAAATCTCAGGGCAACGTTGTCAGGGTAAAAAGGTGCCAGATGAAATAACTGAGATCTCTTTGGAAAATATCTCAGAGCTACATCTGTAGACAGTAAAAATAAGGATATTCTTTTAGGTGAGGTTGACAACCCTGTATTTAAGCAACAGTCTGTGTGCATCAGCCTGACAGTGAATGGAGAAAGGCAGAACAAAATCCTCTGCAAAACTGCATAATTAAAAAATTTGCACTGTTGCAATTTTGCATCCAAACAAGAAAAATATTACCAGTTTTCAGCATGCATTAAATGGAACAGAACTCAGGTTCTATTGAAGTTATAAATAATTTTTTTCTTTAAATGTGACTGAAACAAGTCATAAAATCCAAGCTGAAATAGACCACAACAATGAAAGGGTGCTGTTAATAACATGAAACTTCTCATGCAAGAAGAAATAGATTTTCTTTTAACATTTAGGAGCTACACAGATTTCCTTGTCAGACAATCACATCTAAAATCCTAATGACCCATGAACAAATCAGAAGGGCTTCCTTTTGTTAGATTATTTCATATGTTAGATTGTACATTGAAAAAGTCACAGATATTTGCCATCTTCATACTAGCAGTACACAGCTAATTAAAATTAGGGCTAGGAATTTCAAAACACTATTCAGTTGAGTATCCAGCCTACTCGGAACAACCAAGTAGGCAGTTACACTAAAATTGTAATTACCTGTTATATTTCATAGGCAGATGGAAGAACGCTGCCTTTAGGACTCCATACAAAGAAGAACATTGGGTTGCAGTACTGTCTTCACACAAATCATACTACAAGATTACTATCAGTCTAGCCAGCTCTTGCTTAATTCACAAATCACTCCTTGATTCAGTATTTCAAAATACCTTTAATGAGAAGGAAGGAAACCTATAGACACAAACTGGAATGAAGAATTAGGACAAATACAACAACGATGTTACTTGGCATATATTTATAAGACCTGAACATATAACTATAAACTACAAAAGTAAAGTGGGTGACCAGAGCTGGGGATGTAGAAAAGGAAGTGGATGTCCATACACACACACACACACACAGAGCATACAGAAACTGCACAATCCATTTGAATTAGAATGAGGTTAAATGATCATTCTTACAATACAATACACTTAATAAAAGATTTCTGATGCTTGTCTTAAAAAGACAGAAACAACCCAGTACAACTTACAACAAAACCTACATATCTTACACACTTTTTGTCATTTGTTTAAAACAATTGTGATCTCTTTTTCAGTGCTTTTACACCACAAAAATTAAACAGCTCTGACCCATATCCCTAATTCACGATGGAATAGAATCAGACAAAAAAAATTATCCCCAAGTGAATGCTTACAGGAGGTAAAATATTAAGTTGGTCAAACTTGGTGACAACTTAGACGCCTTGACATACACAAAGTTTCATGTTTGGCGAACGTTAAAAATAAAGGTTGAGGTGCCTTGAAGATTCAGTCTTTAGTCTTGGCAAGGGGATAAGCAGCATATTTTTTCAGGATTCCAGCACTAGAATTAAATGCCCAAATTTTATCTCACTTATATCTTGACCCTTCAGTCCTTTTTCTGAATCTGACCCATTCCTCCAAAGTTGCCATGGTTTTAGTCAACAATTTGTTTGCTACCGTTCATCTAATCCTTGTTGCTCCTGGCAATAATAATTTGACAGACATTGATGTTTTTAACACAGAATGAAGCCACAGGAAAATCCCCAAATCAGTCTAGACATTTTGCCTCGAAGAACTTTGCCTGATCTATGCCAAAATATTGCTAAACTGCTACAGCTGACTCTGCTTCCCTGCTACAGAGGATACTAAAATGCTTCACACATGTTTGAAAAAGAATCCCAGTAATGTTGTGCCCTTTCAAAAAGTACTTTAGAAGTTTACAAAATCCACATGGAATACACTTCCTCTTATTTACATATAGAAAAGACAATACTTTGAGCAAATACTTTTACAAAGGCCCTGACAATACCCAACTTCCTTTCTTACTCTGGCAAAATCTTCCCTAAACATTAGCAGGGGTTTGTTAGAGGAGAACAATTTTAGGATTTACTTTTCTTCTACTAATGACCAGGTTGGACAGTTTAAAGACTATCTCTTCTCCCCATCCCAACTCAAACTGTGGACATCTTGTAATGATCTTTTGAGGGAGTGGAAGAACATCTGCCTCCCAGAATTCAGCATCAAAGCATGTGCATGATTCTCTCTGACACACTATTGTTTCGTATCTCGTCATTACTATGTTTATATATAGCCATTCTCTCCTATGCAGGCAGATGCTGTAATGGCCCATAAGCAAATGTAATTGCTTAATATTCAAAGAGTGGTTAACATTGGCTATGAACAGATACACTAATTTAGTGTAGTCGCAAAAAGTACTAATCTCTTCATATTTTCTACCCAGATTAGAAAGACTCCCTGATATCAGCTGACCTGTGTGGATATCTGTAAGGAGGTTACAGACATGAATCAGAGAAATGTCTCTAAACATGCTGAAGCTTATTCTCCTCCGATGAGTATTCCTGCTTCCTGTTCCTATTTCTAATTTTTTTTTT
>VZRR01007152.1:0-63058 GCA_013398015.1 Oreocharis arfaki
CCCGGCCCGGCGCCGCGCACCCCGGCCGCGCCCCGCCGCGGGAAGCCGCTGTACCTCCGTCCGGCACCCACCTGCCGGCTCCCGCAGCCGGCAGGGCCCTCGCCCCCTCCCCGTGCTCGAGGTGCCCCGTAGCAGCGACGTTCTTAGCGTGGAAGGGAGGAATTCCATCCAAGGGACGAATTATTATTGTTATATTAGTTATAATTCACGCAGCGTTTGAAGCTGATGAACTGGCTTCTCCAAAGCTCGGGGTGTCCTAAGGTTGCATTTGAAAACTTCTCCCTACAGTGACGGCAGCAAACCTCTTAACAATTGAAAGGCATGAGAGAACATAAGAAAGGATCAAGTAGCCAAAGATCCCATTTCTCAGATGCCAAGTCTTATAGGAAAGCATCAGACCTTGTGAATATCTCAATAAATTGCATCAAGAATTTGTATAGACAATGGGTTAGGACTGTATAGCTGAAAACTAAATACAATAAAAGAATCAAAGAATTACAGGGACATTCCACACTCACATTACTTTTCTACCTCAGCCTAAAATATTGACAAACTGCCCTGAAGTTCTAAATTAACAGTTTCTCCAAGCAAAATGAATAATAATGAAGAAGAAGGTGGATGCTGAAAATAAAAAGGAAAGGGAAACTCCACAGACGCCATATTAAAAGTTTATAGAACTCTTTGCCCCAAGACATGCACACTCCAAAAGAATGGATGAGTTCAAAAATGGATGGACCAATCAATAGGAAAAAAACACCCAAGATTTGACTACACAGGTAGTATGTCTGACTTGGGATGTTCCTGTACCACAAATTCCTGTAAGCCAGGGATGGGTTGGAGCATATCACTGGATAGTTGCCTGTTCTTTCCTTCTCATTGTGTTGGAGTGTTAGATAGTGATAAGTGACCAGCTAACCCAGTAACCCAGACCGACCTGCATGGACCTTGGGCTCCCACTGATCTTCTGACAGTCTTATATTGCACTTCTGACTGGCGTGATACTGCTTTATTAGTACCGGAGTTTAACCAGCTCAGAAAACTCCAGGAGCTGCCGCTGACTGGCAAGAAGGAAGAGAACTGTTTTGATTTGTAACCTAATGTGAAGTATTTGACTCTGCTGAGAAGATGTATTCCTCATAAAAGTGTCACTAGGTAAACAGATGCTTATCAAGTTCTTACACCATGACAGCATCCAACACAGGGCCCTGCATCCAGGCTGTGAGAGATGCAGGAGTATCTGCTGATGGAGGAGGAGGCTCTGCTGGAGGAGTAACAAGTCTTGGCAGAGGGCAGAGCAGACACAACATGCTGGCTTACTGTGATGGGTCACACCAGGGTCCTGCTGACGCAGAGATTGGGACTTACCTAAGTAAAGCCAGGAGGGATGTGAATGGATTTATCTTAAAGAAGAAGCAGCAGCTCATCACTAGTGTGGGCCTGTATTGCTCAATGCTGTTCAAAGGACATTCAGCAGTAGCTGAGCTGTGTAAATTCATCTCCCTAGGAAAGCCTTGCTTCTTGGAGGGCTTCTCCATCTGTGGCGGGCAGGCAGGTGTTAGTCCTGCCTGACACTGCTTGAGGGGCACACAGAAACTTCTCCCTCTTGCCCTTCAGGAAGGTCAGAGGCTTCAACAGCCCACATGGTAACTGGAATCTGTGAGCCCTCTTCTGATTCTGTCCTGGTCCTCATTGTCAAATGCAGAATTCAGTGCCTCAATCCTTCAGGAATTCGGTTCTCTGATAGTTTCTGAACTTCAGTTTGGCAATGAATTCAATGCTGAATAAATGAATTCCTGCTTGCTTATCTTGCTGAATCAAGACCTTAGGATGCAGCAGGCTCCTAGAATTACTTGGCTGACTCTGAAAGGAAACTTCTTCAAATTCTGCGAATATTTTCAGCTGTATTTGGCTTTGGGTTAATTAACTGAAGATGAAATTCAGGCTTTGGACTGCAAGGATGACACAGCCCCCAACTACAGAAGACAATGGCGCTCCTTAACAGCATCTGTCTCCTGAAGCAAAATCTCGGAAGCCTTTATTTTCCTTCTGTAAATCCTGAATAAACAAGTCTCTGACCTTGTAATTAAGTTTCATGTGCAACAGCCAAAACTTTCAGTCAAGACCTTCAGGCTGGCCCCACAAATGATGTCTACAAGTAGCAGCAAACAGATAAGGAACTGAGTAACAGCTTTAATAACAACCCCAACAGAGATTTTAAATCAGGAGCTTTCAAATGCTGTCAGCAGGTCTGCTAGACATTGTGTTGACAGCAGGTTTATTGACTGAAGCCCCTATTGCTCTGGAAACATCTAATTGATTTCAGTGTCATATTTTGTCAAATACAAGTTTGAAACATCTTTTATTTCCCTTTTCTGATGCTTACAGAGCAGGTTTACTGCATTGCCAATAAGAGGCTTTAGTGCCAAGGGATTACGCTCACAGGATCATAGACTGATGCAGGGCTGTGCTGAGAAAAAAGTAATTCCCATCCTTGTAGAAAGCAGTGGAAAATTACAGCATTCTTTAGATGAACTGACATCTAGTTAAAATAGCTGATAAACAATGCCCTGACCTCTGATTTTATTTCCAGTGCATGGATTTGAGACTAACGCAGTTGTTGTCACTGTGAGTTTGTGAGTAAATGTTGCAGGTATTTCAACTCGTAGCATTCAGAGAGGGATGGCTGCAGAAAAACCATACTTGTATGCCTTCCTCTGAGTGTACCTTCCTGGGCGTGTGCCACCCCAAGGTTAGTAAAAGTCCTTGCAATATTGTGTAGTCTGTCTAGCTTAGAGTTCTCATAAAAGCTCATTGGATGACAGATACTTAAATTCATTATTGATGTTATGAACTTTAATGTGCTGTGACTGCACAGAATCTGGTCTTATCAGAACTGAATAGTGCTAATATGGAATAGGAGGTGAAAACATATGACGGAAAAGTGATAAAACAACGAGTCATGAGAAAAATGAAGATTCTTGTTGGTGCTATGTGTTCAGTCTGCTGGTTTCCTTTGGTCACAAGGCAGCCTTATGTGAGCAGCTCCAAAAAGAATAGTGTAAGCATATACTGTCAGCTGACCCTTGCCCTCAGACTTTTTTCTTTCAAAACTTTAGGTTTTAAAGGATAATAGCAGAAGGACATTTAGGCATTTTCTATCAAGGACATAATCTGAACAAGTTTCCTTGCACCTCTTGCATGAAATACATGTGCTGAAATACAAATGTCAGCTGAACTAACCTGGCTAAGGGGTCATCTCTTTTATCACTTCATCTAGTGTTCCACTAGGTGTTGGCTACCAGGATATCTCAATGTCTTTTATGTGTATACAAAACCCCCATCATCATGATTGTCATCATCAGTTCATTATCTTAAAAGAAAGATCTCTTTAAGTGTGTAAATCCTCCAGCAACCTTGGAGATAAGGCACCAAATGATGTAAATAGTGAGAGAATTTGTCAAAGAGAGGAATTTTTGCTAGACAGAAGTTCAGCTGTGTCCAAACTCAAAACAACAGTTTAGATTCTTGGCAATGTGAAAACAGAGGCCTGATAAAGGAAGATGCACACTGCCAGGTGTCAGAGCTTTTCCTCTCGGTGATACCACTATGTCTCTTGCCATTGTATTGACTGCTTCAATATTCCTTGTTATTTGTAGGAGGTTTTCTTTCAAGAAGTGTTAAAAGGCAGAAGGATGCAAAACATGCATGCTGAACAGGGCTTTTTCTATAGCAATTTGTGTTTAGTGATTCATAATTTTAGGACATATTGGGTCCCTTGCAGCACCCAGATAAATGTGGGGTTATTACAGTATTTCTGAGCATAGATTAATTAGTCTAAGATAGAGATCAAGGGAAGAAGTGTTAGTTTTGCCCTAGGTAACTGGTCCAAAATAAAGTAAAAATATTTATATATTCATTCATAATATATTTACTCTCCTTAAGTTTTGTTACTTGAGTTAGGCATATAATCACCAAAGGTACCCTCCTTGGTCAGAAGAGACAAATAAGCACCCTGAAGGCAACTCGGTGCATCTGTGGCCTGAATCAGTGTCTGCTGTTTAGTTGAAGGAGTTTGGTCCTGAAACCCACAGATAACTAGAGGCTAATTTGAATTACAGGTGGGGTTTTTTTCCCTTTTTTTGAAGCTTTGCATGTAAAAGATATGGAATCACTTTAGAGGATCGTTTTGTCATCATACCCTGAGAGAGCTGGCCATTTTATTCCTGATCTATCTATATTTACATAAAAGGAAAAATCCTGTGACAAGTTTAAACACCATATATTTTAGCCAGAGATTCCCAACCTTAGTCCAGTTCAGTTATGGACCTGAAAGAATACTTGTAACATTGATATAACTCTCCATAGTACTCCTCAAGTTTGAATAATACATGTTGGCTTCCAGCTAGCAGCCCTGCGTGGTTGTGTGTTGCAGTGGATATACAAGACATACCAGTTCTCTTGAAATTAATTGACATTATCTTGCCTTACACTGAGCCTGATATCATCTCAGAGAGATGTGAAAGTATTAATTCTATTTTACAAAGGTGGGAATTGAACCACAGGGTAGACAATGTGTCTCATCTGAGGGAGATCTGTGGCAGAACCAAAAATTAAATGCAAAGCTAAGTTTCTCCCATTCTACTATCTGGATTAAAATTACTGTGCGGTAATATATATTCCATATCTGCCAACCTTATTTGTGTAATTACATGCATTGTAAACAGTCAGTTTTGGATGGCAAGAGCCAGAGCAGGCACTGCAGGCATTTGCTGTACCTTGGAGGAATGCTACTGAGATATCTGATATTACTATAGCCCTGGTTCCCTTCCCAGCAAGAGCCATTCATCACAGTGAAAAATGAGGGGTTTGGAGCACAGACACCTAAAAGGCTGTTATTCCAGGAAAGACCTGAATCCAGATTTGTGGGGAAGGAAGGAAGTATAACCATATTCACATTGAACTGGCAAGTTGTAGCATCACCTGCCACCGTCCAACATGTTGGAAATGCCAGGAAAGTGTTTTTCCCAACAGCACACGGTTACCACAAAGAATATTGCTGTAAGACAAAGAAGTCCCACAGCTGTTTCACTGGCAGACGCAGAAAGAAAAAGCCACAAATATTCCCAGCATTAATTTCTCTTTTTCATTTCCAGATGCCATTTTCAAACCTGTTCAGTCATTCACTGTGCTGTGAATCTCTTTGTAGTGTTCCGATTAGTCCATTTTTTTTTTAACACCTTAAGCCCTAAAGTGAATTGGAAACCTTTGGTATGGGTTTTATTCACTTTGCTAGAAGCTGCCTTTACTTTTTTGTAAATGCTTTGTGTGACTCCACAAAGAAAAACTCAAGTGTTTTGTCCATAGGTTTACTAGACTTCAAGACCAAAAGAAGATGCTGGAACATATAACCTGTCTGTCTGAGTAACAAGTCTTGCATTTGCTGCTACGTACATCAGGTCCAACAACTTTACCTCTGAGGTTTCTTGTCTCTTCCTCTTAACTCATATTTGACTATCTCCAAATTTTCATCCAATTCAGGAATAAGAATCACAAGACCTGACAAGCACAGACACCCACCCATGAACAGTCATGCAGTGGACCACAGGCTGTGAGTATATGACCTTTCCAGCCTGCAGCAAGGGCTTCCTCATCCCCGTGCATCTGCGTCTGCTGATCAGCACCCATGTGGTGGGTGTCACGAACCCTTGGATCATCTGGCAGATCCCCATGTGGGAGCTCCCACTGACTTGAGTTGGTCAGCCAGGTGATGAGCATCTGGGCACAGCCTCTTCAGCTGGCACAGCTGAAGCTGGAGGCAGACACGTCCCAGCCCACTTAGTGGGCAGGGCATAGTGCCATTGATCCTACACACCCTTCGCTGCACTGTTATTTTAAACCTGTTAAAAAAAAAAGGAATACAGATTTGCAAGTGTGCCATGCTGCAAGTAGTTTTGATACTTGTGCAATATTCTCATCAGAACCTTATAATACGATATTTTTTCTTCAGAAAATGCTTGCATGCAGGAATGGGGAAGAGCAGGTCTGGCTTATTGGATTGCCAGTGAATGCAGTGTGACTGGTACTTGATTCTCAGTGTGACACTAATCTCTGTACCCTCAGAGAGATACCACAACACTTCTCTGGGTAGCTGAATATAATGCCTCGATCTTTCACACAAGACAGGCTTAATAATGCTATAGAATTTTTAATTTTTTTCTTAGATAAAAGGAAGAACACGAGAAAGAGAATCAACCATCTCTATGTATTTTTTTTTTTCTGATAGGGCATCAGAAAAATTAAGTCCTGGAACTCTGACTTGTTGTGAACATGCCTTAGCTTGCTGCAATATAGGAAACATTACTAAGCAGCTTGTCTTTTGTTGACAGTGGAGTTCTTTAGAAATACAGGTAAAGTGGCAGGTGAAGAAATTAAAACATAAAGAGATTAAGCGATGTACTGTCCGATGAGATAGGGGACTGGAAACAAGACTTTTGGCCTTTGGTGTTCTACCACTAGTGTAGGCAGATGAACCACTGGGGGCAAATTTAAAGCTTAGATGCAGAAAGGCTAAGCATAATTATCTGCCAGTGGCAGCATTTAGTCACTTGCAAGGCGTAGCACTGTGGACTTCCCTACAGTTATAGGGAACTCTCTTACCAGTGCTATTATTCATGATTTTCACTCAGCAGTGATTTTCACTTATGCATGGTTTTATTCTGAGCCCTTTAAACCTTCACACAGGCAAATATTGACAGTGATATTTTAAAGAATGAGGAGATGGGGAAGTTGGATGACTTGGATCACTGTCATATGATGAGCCTGAAATAGAATAAACATTTTATAAGTCTTGTGACTTTCAATCCCATGCTCAACTCATTGGGCATACATCCCACCTCCTACAAAGCAAAACTTGACAGCAATTTCGGTCCTTTGGTGACTGACCCAGACTGACTGACTCAAACCACTGCTTTAAATCACAGCTCTTCCACGCAGGATCAAAATCAAATGCCGTCTTCTCCCAAGTTCCATGAGGTTTGAGTAGCACTCTGGTTTTGACCTGATCCACAGTTTTGAGTTCCTTGGTGCTTAGTGGCAGACAACGGGCACAGAAACGAAAGACATTTCTCAGAAAGGAGGAAAAAGTGTTTGTGCCAGTGTTTGAGATATGAAAGTATGGAATACACAATGATCTGCATATGCCAGATTCAGCTGAGTCGTAACTCTGTATCTGCCTAATCCTATTTTGATTTCAATATATCTGTTTCAAAATGGATAGTACATGGTAGTAAAGTATGCTCAGTTTTGTCTGGAGATAGCATTGTGAAGTATTTTTTACGGACCACAGTTTTCTCATATCTAATATTATATATTTTATATATATATATATATGTGATTGTGTATTTAATTTAATATATATTTATTCTATCTTGTTTAACTCTTCTGTGTTGAACAGCATACACAGAACTTGCAACTCTTTCATCTAGTCTCAGGTCTCACTGATGAAAGGTCTGTAATCACTCAGACTCCAGAGCATTCTCCTAGATTATTTCAAGTATGTTTGTCTTTAGGTGCTGCAACCACAACTAGTGAACTTCCAAGTCACTTTGGCTGTGTGAGTTGAATCATAGAATAATATAGAATGACTTCTATTCATGCATTTGTGACACTGAAATAAATGTACAGTAGTGACTAATGAACTAGTGAACATATTTGTTAAAAACAGCTTAATAGGAAGATGTGTTTTGTTCTTGGAGTGGGGGAAAGGCTGTTATGAGGTTAGAAACTGTGAGAACCAACATTATTTCATTACTATAATGAGTATTTTCTCTTTATACACATTTTTATTCTCAGATGTGGTGTTTTTAAATATTGAAGAATATTATGAGACAGATACATCAGGTCCCGCTTTGTAGTATAAGCCTCTTTGTGGCTGCCAGGGAAGGACATAAACTTCTCTGAGCATTTCACAGTATCTTGTGCTTTTAACACTGCCTCTCAAGTTCTGTTAATTCAGGGATTACTTAGTTTTTTTGAAAATTATCAATGGACCACCTTGTGCAGCACAGCTGTAAGACTTAAATTCACAAAAAAACCCGCTATAATGAAGCTAAGCTTTGAGTGTTCACTCACTTGCCTCTATCAAGAGCATTTTGATATTATTTCCTTTATTTCTGTGTTTCTTTTGCTTCACTGGTTACTTAGAAAAAAAATAGCAGCTGTTATTTTAGGTCACCATGTGATGTTTAATGGACTTCCAGTACTGTCAAAGACTGCAAAACACCTCTGCATGGTGTCTGACATGAACCATTACTGGAGATGAGATCCTGGACCAAGAGAACTTTTACTCTGAACGAAGAGGCAATTCAAATGTTCTTTAAGCAACTTAAGAATGCTAAACTGGTTAAAAATTATTTTATCAATATATTACAGGTATAGACTTGTAAAAAGTCCTGTTCTGTAAGACGCTGTCATTTTCACAGGAGATCTTAAAATAGGTTTCAAAATCCCGTTTTACTTTGAATTGGCTCCACAGGAAGAAAAACTGGCTTCCAGGCTACATGCCATCATCCACGAGCATGGCTCAGCATCCTGACACTTCTGTGGGGCTGGCTTACACGAAATGTGGAACTGCTGAGATGCTGAATTTTTTTCACAACACAAAATGTTTAGACTGCTAAGAAAGGGGAAAAAAAGAGGAACTGGTGTGGAAGTGGGGAACTCCATATAGAAAGAGGAAGTATCGTGTGACTGATCAGGAAATGGGTACAAAGCATGTATTTTGGTAGTATTTTCACTTGTTTTGGGGGCATTTCCATAGAGAACTGGAATCTGGCCCTGTGTTTAGGTATTACTTCACTCCAGAGCGAAAGGCAGGCACTAATTTGGAGCGAAGCACACCAGCTGTCAGCCTTTGCACATAGCAACACGGCACAACAGCTGAAGGCAGGTCGCACAAACACAACATCCCACGGAAATAGCAGTGTTGTAGAGCCGTTCTGGGCTGCAAGAATCACAAACAATGCTCTGACTTCTATAAAAAGAGAAAGCTATTTTCCAGGCTGTATTTTCTGAGAGGAATTTGTTCTCTTTTACCTCCAAAAATTCTGGGATACATCTGTGCTACAAAAGCTCTGGGGAAATATGCACGGCAGCAAGGTGTGACCACGACGAAAGCCCTTTCTGATCCTGCCTGCAAAGGCACTTCTCTACCATGCAAGGATTTGACAGGATAGAAATTTAGCCCTCATCTTTCCATAAACATTTTTTGGTCTGGAGTACACTGCCAACCATCATGCCGTCAGGGCTGTTCACTCCTTTGGTTTTGTCATGTGATTTTTTTTTTCCAGAACTAAGGAAAAAGTGCAAAAATGTGACAGTTCTTCTTGTGTAAAGTGAAGTTCTGCTTACTCATTTTCTCTTGAGCAAGTTGCTGTTAGTCAGATGTTTGCAGAGTTGTGGGGAGGGTAATCTACTGCCCTCAATGCAATGAAGTAATTTTTAGGGGAAGTCCTTGTATGGACAATTTGTTCATTGTTTTGAAAGACTTCAAATAGCATTTCCAGGAGGGCCAATTCAAATTCCAGATTTGATTCCCCTTATTAAGTCATTCTTCAGTCAGATGGGTATGCTGGTGCAAGTGAGCAGCACAGAAAGCTGAGACAAAAACCTGTAACAGAGGATATTTTGGACCTTCCACTCCAAAACAGAAATGCAATTCTCCTGCAGAGTTATAAAGGGACTGAAATAAATGAAAGATATATTTCAAGGGCTGTCATCATAAAGCTCCTGAGCAACATGTCTAATGATATAGAGTGAGACAATTATCTGGAGGACTCTCTTTGCCATTGGCTTACCCCTCTCTGGAGAATGAAACTTCTTAGCTTAAATGGTTTCACACTTGACCCATCCCCATTTGCTAAGTAGATCATATTAGTCTACATTTGTCCTGGATCACAGTGTAACAGAAGTGCCATGGTGTAATTTCTTGCACTGCTCCCCTGGTCTTTGTCATGTGTTCTTTTTCAACCTTGTTTTTTTCCTCTGTCTTCTTTCCAACCTTTTCACTACTCCTTGGAGTGATATTTTTTGCCTTAATATGCTTCTTCATTTCACCTTCTTTTCTCTCTCAGACCTTTTTTTTCTTCCTGGCTGCTTCAAGTTGAAGCCAGCACTCTGAAAGCAGCATCCTCAGCTACAGTCACCTTCATGAGGTGGAACATCATGAGTTCAAAGTCATCTTCAAAATTATTTCAAGTAGAAGAGATCATTTCTCATGTTTTTATTTCTTAGGGTGAAGTCAAATAGGATGTGGAAAATGGGACAGTTTTGGCCACCCACTTTCAAGAAGGATTTTAAGAGACTGGAGGGGGCCAGAGTGGAGGGCTAGTAGGTTGATCGGTGTTCTAGTGCACAGGACCACTGAGGGGAGCGTGGAGAGCTGAGCTTGTATGATCTGATGAAGAGGAGGGGCAAGGCAGTTGAACAGCAGCCTGTGACTTCATGATCAAGAGCTACAATGGTGCCAGAACCAAACTCTTCCCAGTGGTCACAGAAGGTACAAGAGGAGGCAATAACAGCAAGATGAGCATTCAGCTTGGCCATTAGGAAACAAAATGCCCATCTGGAGCATAGTGCAGCCTGGGTACAGGCTGCTTTGAGAGCTGGGGGAAACCCTGTCCCTGGAGGTTTCCAAGACTTGACCAGACGAAAGCCACACTGACCTGCTCCAGCACTCATCATAGTCTTAGAGTGGGATGGTGATCCACAGGGCACCTCTAAACAGAACTATAACACCACAAACATGTATTTGTCCCCTCAAAACACTTAGTGTACAGTTGTCTGTGCTGTCCCTCAATTAGACAATCCCTCCTGCATGGGAAGAGGAAGAATACATTTTCTCTTTTTTTTAAGTAAAGGATCATATAAACCAACTTGAACAGCTAAGGTAATTCTGGCATAAGCAGAATACCTCTAACTCTTGCTTTAAATGGGATACATCTCATGCGGACGGTGTCCCTTCAATTTTTACTCCCTTTCGAAACCGTACATTTGTGCAAGTGCTAGAAGATGTGCAGGCAGAGCACAATGCTGAGACCCCAGGAAATGTGCCCAGCAGAGCAGAACCTGTACTTTCTGTGGTTAAAACTGTGTTGGGATTCTGATACATCTGTTATACACTGACAGACCTAGGAGGAAAAAGCTTGAGTGCATGGATAAGTATCTATATCCCCCAGTCAGGCAGGTCTTGGGCTTAAAGGGTATCTCTAGAGCCCAGGCCATGGAGGTCACCCTGTGTTAGAATGTATACTCTCAGTTCCACAAACCAGTGCATGCACAGGTTTTTATTTTTAGGTAGACAAGTAGCCTTTTAATTTTAGTGGGATGGTTCACATCCATGTAGTGATGTACACGTGTGCCTCTAGAATTAATGTTCCTTATTTGTTGTTTCAATATTTATGTCTTTTCTCTGAGTTACTCTAATGAGATCTTTGTTCAATATTTTTTTCCCCCGAGGCTGTCTACAGGCATCCAATGCTTTTTATGGGGCTATGTTTCTTTTAAAGTTTCCAGTTCCTTGGTATGAATAAATTCACTTATTTCTACTGGGATGCTTTAAATACTTAGTTTAGGACAGGTTGTAAGCCACAGTCTTGCATTCTTTTTTAACATACTTACAATACTATTTTTTGTCCAGCCATATTAAAAGCAACAGCAATTTTCCATCTGTTTTAATTTGCAGTAAATGAGTTTATGCTGCTCTGCTTTACACAGACAAGAGCTTGTCTTCTTCAGTAATTATTTCAAGACAATGCAGTTTGAATGATGTGAAAGGCTAAATTAAAATGATAACATATCTCAGGTAAACTAAGAAATTTTCCTCAAAAATATTAAATTCTGATTATAATAAAAGGTTTTTAATTAATTTTCCTCACCACTGCACTGTTTCACAAATTGCCTTCTGAGAAGTACAGTGACAAAGCATGTATAAGTATCTACTTGATACCACAGAGGATATCAAAGAGCATTGTGACTGTTGACATAATTTTAAATGAATCTATGCCAGTGACTGAGATCATACCCCTTAGTCCACGAATTCCTGACAAGTGGGAAGATTTCTGAGGTTTTCAAACAGTCTTAGACGTCAGTCATTGCTACAGTTTACATGGAAAAGTTTAAAACACAATTTCTTCTCCTCATGAACGGAAGTGTCCTGTGCAGGAGCTGAAGAAGCAGAAGGTGTCCTTGAAGAAGCTTTCAACTCCTTCCTAAGGCAATCAGTCTAGTGACAGCCTGCTCCCTGCCTAGGGCCTTGAAATGTAATTAGGGGCTAGTGCTTAGCAAGCCTTAGTTAGCCCTTGTCTCTTCTGAAACACATTTGCCTCAGAGCATTTGCATTGGTGTGGGAAGAATTGAAAGTCTCCTCAGTTAGGCTGTTCTGTTACAGGATCCATTTGTGCTCTGTGGTGGTAAGGGCTGATGGATTCCAGCATGCTGCTGCAGTATGTTCTGCCTTGGTTAGGGTTCCCCTTTCCTGGACAAACCTCGCCCTTTGAGAAGTGCAGTCACACAGATTTCTTTGCAGAATGTATTGCAGAAAAATCTCATACAGAAAAACCTTGGGCTACCACCACGAAAGAAAAAAAAATTGTGTTTTTTCCTTGTAAGGGAGCAACATAAGCACATGCCCACTGTCGAGGTCACTTTTACAAGCAACATCAAAAAACATAGAAAATTATAGCAACCTTTCATGTGGAATCTTCATTCAATATGACCTTTTTAATTATTTTATTTCAATGTCTATACAATTCATAGCAATAGTTTTCCTTGGGCAGTAGCCAATCAATAGAAATTGAGGAGAATTGCATTTCTGTTTTGGAGTGGAAGGTCCGAAACCAGGAGATTCCTGATACTCATCTTCTCTTCTGTCCCACATTTTCCTAGAGCTTTACCCTATTAATCTTGCAACAACCCATGCATTTGTGTGATTTATTGCTTAGCTGTGTGCATAACACACTAAAAGCTTGTAGATGATGGCCCCTGTACTGCTTTTCAAACATATGATGCTCTCCTAGAAGGCCTGGAGGTCTGGCCAAAATGCGGATCCCTGCTGGGGAAACAGAACCTCGAACATAATAAAGCCACAGTCTGGATACTGTCTGGAAGGGTTACTGTGAAGGAAATGTTAGGGCAAGAGGAAAGGTCAGATCTGGATATGATACCTCCTCGTCACTCCGCTATTTTCCCCACTGGTGTTTTTTCATCCTCTTGCCCTCCCTTACGTTCATCCCCCACAGCTGCAGCAATGTAGCTGATCCTCTGGAAACCTCACCTAATGCCACACTCTGGAAGAAATCATCCAGGATTCTGGTTTGGCCAGTTTGGTGTTGACCTCCTTCACCATATGGTATGGTAGGTCAGGTGCCAGATTTATAAATCAACAGAAAAAGAGGCAAAGAAAAAAAAAAAGAAAATAAAAAAAAAAAAGGTGAACTCCCCAAATACTTAGTTCTGTATTATGTCTGGATGGGCTGTCCAAGAAAATAGACACTGAGGATTCCCTGCCACTAAATATCTCCAAGAATAAGTTAAACCCAGCTCATCCAGCCTTCCTCCATAGTCAAGAGAGGGAAAAGGACACAGATAGGGACTGATTCTTCTCCTCCTTAGCCAGTTCTCCTGTAATTTAGAAGAATGGTGTCTGTTCATTGTCACAAAAAACAGTGACAACTGTCACAGCACTGCCCCCTTTGCAGAAGTCTGAATTCAGGTGAAAAGATGGTTTTGGGTTTTGTTTGAGAAAAATTCTTCAGAGCTACAAGGACTGGAAGCATAATTTTTCACAAAAAAATTAGAATGTGAAGTCACCATGGAGTTCTGTTTCCCACCTGACACAAGTGGCTAAAGGTTGTCCTGCAGGTAAATATGGAAGGACTTCCCATGTCTTCAATCTAGACTGTTACATTTCTTTTGTTGTGCAAGTTCAGTATGACACATAGAGAGTATATTAACTGCAATTAACCTTTATTAGGCCTTTGATCTGCTACCATGTTGTAGTGTATAAATGAATGCATTAAAAGAAAAATCAAAAGTTGCAAAGCTGAATTGCAAGCTGTGCCTTTAGAGCACTTTCACCACGTTTTTAACTGAGCTCGCTTTTGTGTCAGGAAATAGGGCTTTTTTGGAAAAGATGAGGTAAAAGTAGAAAAAAAGCTGATGTTTCATTAAACTGAGAGATGCCATGGGCATGAAATTGTAATCTTTACAATTGGCAGTTTTGTCCTGACAGAAGAGCTGTAAACTTCAGCCTCTCTGGGATAAGGTCCCAGATTAGTAAGCCGTGAGCTTTTTCTGCTTTTACTGAAATTAGCCTGGATACCCAATTAACATGGGTAAGAAAAAGAACAGCTAGCATCCCCATCTCATCACCACTGCCAAGAAGTGGTCCCTAAATACTATATTTTTAACTGGGTCATTACCCAGATGTGGTTTCATGTGTAGCCAGCTGTGGACTGAACTGAGAAGAGAATAACCTGGTAGTGAAGAGAGTGCAGGAGCAAGTAAAAGGACACTGAGAGCCTTCCCACTGCACACATAGCTCGTAGTGGAGTAATCACTGGCCTAGTGCACTTCAGGCAGAAGAAAACACCACTCAAATTAGTTAAATCAGCTTCCCTGTGTGGACTACCGGTTATTTTTTTTGTTAATTTATTATAGCTATAGCTACCACTGCTTAGGAATCAGTGTAATTTGCAACATTCACACACTACTGTGAGATCTCATGACTGAGTGAGCATGTTAAGCTAATTAAATGTATTTCTAAACTTATTTCATAGAAGTTTATCATCTAGATCAGGATTTAATGTCTATGCATAGAAGCCAAGAATGGTTATAGGTCAGGGGAATTAGCCAAGAACATTAAGCATTCAAAATCAAAGCAAGGAAGTGAAAGATTTCCTCCTAATGGGGACAGAGGCTTCTGGGATTTTTTCCCAGGGGGACAGTTGCAAAAACGGCAAAGAAAGCAGGAAAAAAATCCCTCAAACATCCAAGTGAAATCTGCCTCAGTGTGAGACATCTACATCAGTCATGTAAGGAGCAGTCTATGTTTACTGCGACATTTGCACTGTTGTTGTCGTCACAGCATTTTTAGAGGTAATTCTTTTCTTGGCTTAAATGCAGTTCTGACATGACAATCCAAGTTAGTACCAACAATCCAAGTTAGTCTGGTGTACTTTTCGTTCATAAATAATATCTAAGCTTATGATTAGGCAAAGGGAAATAAAGACTAACCAAAAAATCCACATCCCTCTGAAAAGCAAAACTCCAAGACAGAAAGGAGATGGGGTAAGAAGAATGCATGTGAGCTCGACATATTCAATTTATTCTATCTATGCCAAAACTACTGAGGCTCCTCTTTGTGCACAGCTTAGTTCTCCTTCATACAGACAAGGGGTTACAGAGTGGCCGCTTTTGCCCTGAGATGCATTCACAGGACTCTAGCTGTAGCTAACGAGAGCACTGCTCACACAGCAGGTCAATGCTGAAACATGTCTGACAGCTTATTAAACAGATCTGCTAGAATTCTGTTGTTTCTCCTCATTATGTCATGGCATAATTCCTCTAGAGCCTTTGTGCTGCACATTGTGCGCTGTGGCCGTGCACGCAAGTGAGGTTGTTGTTTTCGCCCAGCAAACACTCAGTGGGTGAGAGCCTGCGTCTCATTTTCACATGAAAAACATCCTTCAGTTAGGCTTGGCTTGGAGACAAAGCACTTCAGCCCAGAAGAAAGGCACATCAGAAGCAGAGCGCGCTGCCCACTCAGCCCTGCTGCCCGCCCTGCAGCACGCCACCCATACCTGCGTCCTCACCGCCCCAGAGAGTCCTGGGCTCTGGCTTGGGCAGCGAATCTCCTTTGCTCTGGGGCTCCTTCATCTGAAAAACACAGAGGGAACACATCAGGTCATGATGAGAGCTTCCTATTGAGGTGGATTTTGCTTTACAACACTTAAGACCAAAATAATTTTCCATCCAAAGTGCATATTTCAGGGGACAGTGCAAGGCTCCTCTCCAGCTGTTTCTATAATCGGGGCAAACTTACGAGGTGTGAGGTACTGCGATCTTTCAGAAAAGAGAAGGGCCCTGTGAGTGACTGTATTTTGAAATGCATTTTTCCATTTAAAGTGTGTGCGTTGGTTTTACACCGTGGACCAGAGGGTCCCACCCCATTCTCCTGCCTCGGCCCTGCAGAGGTAGGGCAAGGGAAAGGAAATGGTGGGCAGGGTCCCAGAGGGTCTGTCTCCTGGTGTGGAACTGTTTGCAGAGAGCACCTTTGCCTGCTTTCATTCACAGCGGGGACAACCGTAACGGGGTGGGATTTGGTGTAGGGGATGCACAGGTGTAATGCCTTCACATGTCCTTGGGATATCACCAATATGGGAGCTACAGATGCATGTTTCCCTTCCTGATTAACACTTCATCCTCATCCCTGCTGTTGCAGTGCATCTAACTGCTTGTCCTCTAGACCTCTCTTACACATGAGGTTTGAATCAGAGCTGTGCAAGAATTTTGAGAACTGGGGGTGTGACTGTCCTCTGTCACCACTTTGATAAAAACTCTGGCCTCAGTGGTGCTATTTCTGGGTGATAAACTGAGTGTGAGGGTGAAGTCAGCAGGATCACACCTTTGCTAACCGTATCTATCCCAAAGTACGTTCCAGGCTCTCCATCCTACTGAAACGCTGCATCCAGCATTAGCACGGGAAGCAGCAGTCAAACAGCAGATAAGGTGCTGCAGAAGAACAAGGTAAAGAATTCCCGCTGGAATTTTGGGTTTTAGCAAAGAGCTCTGGTGTCCAAAAACAGGAGAAATTTTCTTGCTAGCATCAAAACTTAAATATTTCTTCATAGAAATGCACTTTTCTCAAAGTTTGCCATCCTGATGGATTAAGGACTTTGTCAGTGTGGGTCTGGAGCTCTGGTGGGTCGCTCGTGTAGTGTTTTCAACTGTCCTGTTCTTTGTGTTGTTAGTTTTAGAAATAATTTCATTCAAGAGTCCCAAATGGCACTTCCCCCCCATTACTCACACTCTAGACAGGTGTGAAGCTGTCTGGAGGATGCACAGGATTGCAAAACGTTGAGAAGGTGGCTCGCTTTTCTGATCGCGTATTTCTGATTATTCATAAGATTAAGCACATGATGAATAATATGGAAGAAAATGGTATTCAGGACAGCCACTGTTCTGTCTACTGTAAAACTCCTTGACTAAAGAGCTAGAGGGACTGTGGGAAAGAAGCAGCACTGGAATAGAAAGTAAGTGTAAGATGAAGGGAGAGAAGGACAGAAAGTTTGATGCATTCCAGGCAGAACTGTGATAATGCCCAGAAAAACGCAAGCTCAGAAAACACAGGGAAAAGCATTTAAGAGAAAGCACACTCTAGACATGGGTCTGCCCTTACAGAAAAACACATCCTTATGTATGTGCGAAACAGTGTATACGCCAAAGCCACCGCGTCAAAGGCAGAGGTGTTGTGTCCATGATGTCCATGAGAAATACAATTCAGACTTTGGATGCTGAAAGCTGCATACCCTGGACTCTGTTACTTACTGGAGTCCAGTAAAAGTGGAAACTCTTGGCTACCCTGCCGTGAGACAAGAGACATCACTGTCATCATTGGAAAGGTAAAAGTCTGGGAAGTTGTACGGATGGGCCACGTGGTAAGACTCACAAGGAAGCATATTTATGCTAAACGAGTACTAAAGAGGAATAGAGCAGAAGGGGAACAGTGCACTAAGACCAATGGCCCCCTGGGGGATCACACATACCTCTCCCTCACCTCATGCACACACAGTGTGCTGCATGTGCAAGCAAAGGCAATTGGGGCTTTTATCAAGGGACCTGGATCGCCAGTGTATCCATCAACCAGGAGCAGCACTGGGTGAGAGCGAAGGCACACATTTGTACCTGCTGACAGAAGGAGGGTTCACAGCAGACACTGACACTGCAGCAGCATCACCCTTGTGTGTCTCATCGTGGGTTAATGCCAGGAAGTCACAGAGCTGACAACAACCTGACCGCACTCCAGAGCGTGCCAATCTGCAGGGCCACGGCCAGTAACATTTCTGTATTCCACAGCAGGGATGAAAGGTGAAAGAATTAAATCTTGTGAAACACAGAGAACACCAGGTACAGAAGTGACATGAATGGGTAGGAAACCTATTTTGAAATAGCTTGTGGGACTCCTTTAGCACTAAGTGTGCCCACTTTTATTGTATATTATATTGCTAGCCAATACATCTATTTCAATAATTTTGTAATTTGCTTTTTTTCTCCTTTAATTTCTTCATAATTATCTGTATGTACAGTGGCACTTCAATCACATCTTCCATTTTTGTTTCTATACTTACATTTCAATTGAGGTTCTTAAAACCTGAGGCATCCTTAAGAAGAGCCCACTTGTTAACATATGCAGAATGCTTCTTTTGTATGTTTTCGTGGATTGTGTTTACATACTACCAATTCAGTAGTTCAGTTCTGTAATAGTTGCACTGGAGAAGGTTTTCTTTTCATTTTTTGGCAGCAAAATGCTTACCACAGAGCTTGTAAAATGCTGGATTAAGTCTGTTTCCTAGCTGTCATTGCTCAAGCCTAAAGTTCAGCGAGGGGAAAAGAGACAAGTAATTTAATGTGAGTGGCCAAGTCTTTGTGCTAGCTGAGTACACACAAGCCACAGCAGATAAGACCTCAGCAGTCAAATATTTTAAAACAATATCCATACAACAGTGACTCAGTATATAAAACAGCACATTTTTTCATACCACAAAGTACAACTTCTCCCTTCCCACATTCTTTGTACTCCAATAATGTGACCCTGAAAGACCAACTGCCCAGGTGAGAGGGACTGCTCCCGTTAAGCCTTGCCCTAGGAATCAGCTGTGGAAAACTACATCCCTTGATTTGCAAGAGGTAAGCCATGTTGGGGGCTCTTTCTCTGAAGCAGAGTTTAACAGCACCAGATGATGTTTTGAGTTTTCTCCAATCTCAGTGCCATTGGAAGAAGCTAAAGGGAAGTAGAAGTCAGAAGTCCATATGTCAGTGCAAGCAACACTCAACTTGAAATACTTATTTTGGCTAACATTCAGTGCTTTATATATTTTGGGCAAACATGCCATTAATTGCATGATTCTGCTTTTTCTTGTTTTAGAAAGTAAAAGGACAGCAGTCTTTATAAATGCTTAATAAAATAGCAACTGCATCACTTACTTCTCTGCTCCTTTTGACCTAGGCACACAGTTCTCTTTAGCTGTAATGCCTCTTGGTGTGTTCTCAGCCTGGAGGCCATCCCTAAAGAAACACTGGGAAAGAGACAAGGTAGGCAGACTGGCTACACATTCTTGGTGTAGGCCAAGGAATGGGAAAGGCTGTTGAAATTCAAATACTTCATGAGATACTCTGAAAAAGCTCATCTTTCCCATGGCATCCAGTATGGGAAAGGTCAAGGGCATCCAGACATTCATACAAACATGTCTCTGGCTAGACACAGCTGGGTTGTTCAGTTTGGAGAAGAGAGAGCTCTGAGGAAATGTTATAGTAGCTCTCAGTACATAAAGGGGGGCAACAGGAAGGCTGGAGAGGGACTTTTTACAAGTGCATGTACTGACAGGACAAGGGGAAATGGCTTTACACTGGAAGAGGGTAGGTTTAGACTGGATATTGGCAACAAATTCTTTGCTGTGGGTGTGTTGAGGCACATGAGGTTGCCCAGAGGAGTTGTGGATGTCCTATCCCTGGAAGCGTTAAGGGCCAGGTTGGATGGGGCCCCAAGCAGCCTGGTCTAGTGGAAGGTGTCCCTGCCCATCGCAGCAGAGTTGGAACTAAATGATCTTTAAGGTCCCTTCCTGCCCAAACCACCTTAGGGTTCTTTGATTGTGAGAGCCCCAAAGGAGCAGAGACCTGGGGAAATTGCTTCCTCCTTTGCTGGGGTGTGGGGTCCACACCCCTTCACTGCACACAGCAAGGTGCCAGGGGTGGAGAGCACGAAAAAAGGGGAAAGACAGTTCAAAGAAGACATGTTATTCTCCCAAAGCAATGTTAACAAGGCAGGTAGCACTTCTTGTCTTGAAGTGCTTGTGCTTGTAGAGGGATTGCTGCTGTTTAGCTTTCAGCCAGTCCCCACCTACTCTGCTGAACCAAGAGCCAGAGAAATGTGGTTTGCGAAGGCAGTTTCAACTCTGAAGCCTAATTTACACATCAACATTGTTAATTATTCCATTGCTGAACATCTTAACAACAAGAGCTCATTATTGGCTGCATATTCTGTTCACTTGAAAGGACATCAATACCAACAGTGGAAGCAAAATATATTATCAAGACTGAATACCACAGCCACTTTGTATAAGAAGGAGAAGATGTTGCTCATAGATAAAAAATGATACTCATTTATTAAACTGTCTGCTTTCACTGCTGTTTTCTGGAGTCCAGTAGAGGGTCTACCATATTCAGCAAGACATAGCCTGGGAATCTAGCATATTTTTGCCACTGGGGTGACAATGAATATCCTGGTTTTGCTTGTGGTTCTCAATTATACAAGTAAGTCACTGGATCCCTAATGATAGTTAACATATCTAGATTTACAGCTTGATTCCTGTAGACAATCTCTTCCAATGAGGAAAGCATCAGAATGTGACAGTGCTAAGTGTGTATCAGCTCTGTGGATTGTGCTTGTGAAATGCTTACCTAAAGCTGAAAGAAAAAAGTTGTTGGCTAACATTTCTACAGTCAGTCGTAACAGCCAGTTATGAATTGAAATGAATGGGAGCCATCCACATTTCTCTCGGCATGACTGCTTCTGCTGTCCCAAAGCTAGTGGTGTTACCTGAGTAAAGGGCCGAAACATCTGCCAAGACCACCACCACCACTGGGCCTAGTGCCCAGGAAGGGCTGTCGCCACTGCTGGTGACCACAGTCATCTGCAGCTTCTGAAATGAGAATAGACCGGATGTCCCCATGCTGGTGTCCTAAGCAAGAACCCCAGGTGAGTCTGGAATCTGAGGTTGCTTAAACCAGGACATGGCTTCTGCAGCTTCTTACTGCCAGGTTCTCCCAGCCTGCCCATGAAAGAATATTCAGAGGCTTACATAGTTCTAAAAAAATGTGAGAAGTCTAAGTTCTTCCCATGGATGGAAAAAGCAGTGATGCAGGTTTCCATAAACCAGCCATGACTTGGGCTGGGTTTGATTGTGCTGCATCACAGGGCCATAGCTGAGTGAGCTGCAAAGTTGAGAGAAAGCCATTTCATGTGCTGCAATGCTGTTTGTCTAAGCTGTTTCTCCACACAGCACTCTGCATCTTTGCACAACATCTCTGCAAAGGGTGCCAGTCCTGGGCACAGCGAGCTGCAGGTGCCCATAGCTGCAGGCACAGCCCCCCGGGCCATTACCACCATGAACACACAACACAGAGCAGCAAAGGCAGAGGTGTCTTTATTGATCTCTCAGAAGAGGGTTTATTAGCTTTGCCAAATACTTTTTTTTTCTCTGTGGGACAGCCACAGTATAGATACCCCAGTGGGATCTGAAGGATGCTCTCCAATGAAGAATCCCCAAGACTGACAACAGTAATGTTCTTCAACTGTGTTACTGATACATTCAAATAATTTCCTGTCATATCTTTGCTAAATAACAAAATAACATTCAGTGTTGCTGTTAGTTATTGGAAAAAAAAGTCCTCATTTCATTAAAGCAATCTTATATTCAGATTGAAACTTTGATTTTTCAGTAAATATTATGGTTTTGCCTTGACAATGTGGGAAACCTTATTATTTGTGGCAATGTTTTGTTCAATTAAGATTATCACGGAAGGGAAAAACAGATATTATTGGTGGACTAAAAACTCAGTTAAAGCAAAGCACAAAGATCTAGTAGCATAACTAGAAGCATAAGATATTGTAAAACTTGCAGCTAATCTGTTCAGGTCTGAGCCATTTGGAGTAGCTCACATCTAACCTGCAAATACATAACCACACAACTCTCTTCCAGAGGTTGCTTGACCATTGCCAGGGGACAGAAGACGCAATTCTCTGCAGAAGGACAGACTGGGCTGTTTTTGGCACTGGGTTAACTGTGTTTTTGAACCAAGGACCTCATCCCAGCCTAAAGCCAAGCTCAGGGACATGACTGAACAACATTCTGTGAATCACAGCTTCTGTGATTCATTGCCTTCAACAGCGTAAACCAGAGCTGTATTTGATGATGCTGGGAACCAGAGCAGTTTGAATGAGGCTGGTTGATGTAACAGGAGGAAGGACTGTGTTGTGGTTCACAGGACAGGGTCCCGGGGACGATGAAACTGCAAACATGCAGGGCATTGTAAGCGATGCGTCAAACAGCAATTCATTATGAATGTACAGCATGCTGTAGCTACATCACCTGTTCAGTTAGTGAAAGAATCCTTCCTCCTGAGAAAAAAAAGTCGTGAAACAAGCAGAAGTGAAAATCATCACTTTTCTTACCTACACTTACATGAAATTTCACCAGTGCTTTTTCCACAGTGGAACTACATGAGTCCAAACAATGCATATAAATGTTATTTGGATTGATCCTTACAAAGCAGCTAACAGCTTTATTTATGTCAAGTGGTGGAAATAAGAGAGCATTGAATGGAACATTTTTTAAAAGCTACGTTTTTCTCTTTTAGTTTAAATATTCATTAAAGCCAGAACATGAGATCCAAGGTTTCTAGCCTCAGATTTTGAAAGAGTTTGGGTTTGGGTTTCAGATTCATATCTATGTTTTGTTCCATGGGACTGAATAGGAATCTTGAGACCAGACGATGCTGAATGGAGAGGAAATTCAGGTACATAACTGTACAGTCAGAAGTAGACAATACAATGATCTTGTCTGATATTCTGCATAATGTGTCTATGGAATCTTGCCATATTTATTGCTACTTCACTCCCCTCACTTCTGGCATTTAATGTCTGGTTTGGACTTCAGGATTTCCAGTGATGTAAAATCTACCCTTCCTTATATGAGTTATTTGTTCAACATTTTTTTCACTTTTTCTTCCTATTGATTGCTTTTGCTTGATCTTCCAGTCACAGGATGCTTTTATGTCTTTTCTTTGAAGAGCTTTGTGTTACAAGTAGCTGCTTCACCAGGGAGATATTTGTAGGCCACGGTGAAGACGCCTCTCAATTTCATTTTTGATGAGGTCATCATGGCCTTCTCATCCAGGGTTAAACAATCTTGTGTTTGACACAAGGAAAAAACACACACAGTTCCAACAAAGTAGCAAACAAAGTAATATATTTGCACCCTTCCAGCTGAGTCACAATAACATGTACCTATATCCTAAATCAAGTGCATAAAAAAAATCCCCCAACCTTTAATTAACATTGCTTGTGTTTTCCAAAATAAGACAAGGTGTAATCTAGACATCATGTCTAGACTACAAAAAAATGGGATTTATTGCCATTTTTCTCTTTTTATGTAGACTCAAGGAGGTCAAACTAAAGACCACAGTTTAACTATCACAATGCCTTCTAGACTATACCCTCGCTCCATCCTGGGCACTAGTATAGCAAACTAGTTGCAGTATTGTTTTGTTCGGTATTTTTTCTGTATGTGGGAAGATATTAAAGCAGTGACTGCTCATGCAGTGATGTATGCCTTCCATGAGCCAGAGAAAATTGATAGTATGTGGCATCTTGAAGTACTGAGCCAAAGGATTAATTGGATAATTATCTCAATTTTGCAGATGGAAAATCTAAATAACAAAGAGTTTGAAGATTTGTTCAAACTCAAATCTCAGTTCAAAGAATCTGGAATAGGCTTTAGTTTCCAATCCTCTAATTAATTTTCATGATGAGGTGATATCCCCTAATACATTCTTACATGGGTATGACAATCAGTTTATACATACAGTGGGGTTTATACCAATGGAGAAGCCCTTTCTCTCTGCATATTTTCTTCATGTTCGTCAAGCACCTGGGGATCCTTTTTCCGAGGCTTGCAGTTCTGCCATGTATTCAGATACAAAGGGACTGAACTCTGTTAAGTGAGGCAGTGGATCTGAAATCCTGCCAACAGGACTAACAAGTCTTCAAAACTTTGTGTATATAGTATTTGCTCAGAAACAGGGGTGGCTTACTCAGGAAAAGGTCTAATTTTTTTCCTGAATGATTTGTTCTATTGTAGCACAGCTCCAGGTCTTGGGAGCTTGGTGAGGGGAGGTGAAGGATAATGGCTCTGATGTGTGCAGGGTCCATGCTGAGTCAGCTGAGATTTACAGCTCTTGAGAGAATCAGAAGCAATTTATCTGAGGGGTTCTGTGAGACCTCTAGGTTTTCCTGGTAGTGGCCACGTTTTCTGTTCCACCCTAAATGCCACCATAGCCTAAGCCCTCTTGTGTCCCCTAGCCCTGTGCAATGTCTATGCTGGCAGTGGTGGGGAGTTCTCTACAGTCATGTCTGTCCCTGTGTACAAGGAGACTGGCTGGCACATCCCTTAATCTTGTCTGGAACACAAACTTACTGATACAGAAAGAGGGGCAGGTGTGCTTGATCGAAGAACAGAAGGTGAGGCTGAGGGAGGAGCAGACAACTACGTGGACCCACCAGCAGCAAGTGCATGGTGCACTCACCAGCTGGCCAGCTGCATCAAGACTTCCATTTCCGCTGCCTCAGATGTACATATCCTGAGGAAGCCAATGTCACTTGCTCTAGGGACAGCTTCAATGTCCTACACACTGGGAAGTGCTGATATTTTCATAATACTGCAGTTCAGTACTGTGATAGCAAGGTCAAGAACATATTATTACAAGAAAAGATTGTCTACTGTACTTAGGTCTGACCCTTTCTTTTTTAAGTGCCTGATCATTCTCCATTTCATATTCTCTGCTAAGGAATCATTTGAACTCAAAATGAAAAGGAAATGAGGCTGGTTAGAAGCAAAATGTTTTTGGGGAGTCATTGTCTACCTGTGCCATAGTTGAAATTATATTTCCATTCATTTCTGTCAACTCAGTGACATGGTGAGGAAATAATGTTGTTCTCTGTTTAGAACAATGAAAAATCTCGCTCTGTCTTCCGAAGTGAGGCCTGTGTTACAAATGTCTGCAGGGAAAGGAAGCAAATTAGCAAAATCTGTACTTTTTTACTGAGATTCATTTATGGTTGCAGTGGTTGTTGGATGAATGCTTAAAGAAAGAAATGAAGCAAAGCTGTATAGGGGATATAAATGGGTGTCTAAATAATGCCATTGTTGTATGCTGTGTGAGTGAAAAACTTGGAACAGGATTATATGCAACTATGACAAGCCCATGTTATTCTACACCCATGTTTTGCAAGAGGTGGTGGAGGTGGAGTGATGCTGGCCTGATAATGAGGGCAGTGATTATTATTTGCCATTTAGAAACAGGTATAGACACTGAAATTACTTAAATGAATAGGTTACTGCTATGTCAGGGGTATGATTAGCTCTTATCAGTGGCTTTCTTCTGGCTCTCCTGACAGGAGACAAAAGAGGCTGGGTCTCTCATGTAAGTTAGCATGCAACACATGCCCTCTGCGTCAGAGCCAGTCACAGAGGTATCCCCCACCTGCATAACAATGGCTCTGTCCTGAGGAAGCTCCCAGCACTGAGGAGAGTAACAGCATGGTGGCCACCGAAGCACTTTTGACATCCTTTGAGTGGCTTCAGTATGGGCTCACCCACTGTCAGCAATACTGGGATCATTTTCCAACACTTCCCTGAGACTGGCTGTCAAGGCAGCTTAGGTGTCCAGCATCCTGTCCCTCCCTGCTTCTGATGTCAGCCACCCTAGGTACGATACAACTTGTATGTCAGTATAAACACACATGTTGACATTAAAACATTTGGGATAGTGTTGGTGTACATAAGCTCTAAAACTTCATTCTACCCAGGAAATAAATCGAGGGTCTTAAGCCATAAAGTTAAGCCATAAGACTCTCAAAGGCCATCATTCTTATCTGGATGGATGTTTTTTACACTGGTCAGCCACGCAGCAATATCCAGCTTGGGTGAAACCTGGTTTAAATCAGACTTAAACCAAATTTCTTTCCTCCAGTTGCAATCCACAATACAGGTTCTAAGGAATGAATGAGTAGGGCCTGCATGGTCCTCGCAGTCTGGCTTTGCATTTGCAAACAGTCTTATTTGTGAACATTTGACAGTTTGATATTTGATGCTGTCATCATCAACAAGACATGATCTTGCACAGAAGGGCTGCCCAAAGGTCCAGCATAAAATATCCAACTACTTTCATGTCCACTGATCATGTATCTATTGGTCCTTAGCCTCTGCTGCTGTGAACTGTCTCTAGCCAAGTGTTTCGAGGAGTAAGGGAAGAACATGGTATATTTCACTGCTTATTTCAAATTGAAAAAGCACCAAAACAGGACTTCTAGTTGTGTTAATACTTTCTTTTGAAATTCGCTTTAGTCATGGCATCAAGAAAAATGGGATTTGTTAAACAGGAAAAATTTAACACACTTGTAAGTGTCAACGACTCTCAAAGGCAGTTGTTTGTTTGTTTGTTTGTTTTCCAGAGTGCAAGTATTTGCTTGCATTTAGTTACCTAATCTGATATGGGAATGCAGGTTCATAGCTACAGATCTCTCTGAAGAAAGTTCCCACTTGTGGTTAGAGAGTCAGAGATTCAGTTTTTCCATTCCTCCAAAAGATTTTTTCAGCATGCAGGTCTTCTTCTTTCCAGCTGTCCACAAAACTTTAAAGCAGATGTAGCATAACCAGTGGTCCATCATTATCCCTAAGATCAGCAGCAGAGTTAATTGACTTATGAATTGTGGCTTTGGTCCAAGAAGACCCTATGCTTCTCCCTCAAAGTAATCGAAGCAGGATTCTTAGTGAAATGGTAAAATAAGATCCCAACCCACCCCACACTGGCAACAATCAAGCTAGAGACAAGCAGATTTTGAGGTTGTGACAGAATTGAGCAAGTCTGTTACCAGCAGCCTCACCGCAAGATTTCTGCCAAGACACTGAAAATTCAAAACTAAGCATACTCAGCAGTTTCACTGAAAGAAAAATAATATTGACAAATGTTCTATGAAAGCATCAGACCTTCCCCCCCCGCCACCATCAAAATCTTTCGCAAAACTTAGAAAGGAAAAACGTCCTCTGAAGATCTGCTGACAGCTCATAAAGGAAGCTATATAGGGTTATATATCTGCAAATATTCCTAAAGGTCTTATTTCCACTCTTCTCAGTACTGCTGGGATGGAATGTAAGGAAGAATCAGGCTGCTGATGGCATCCATGGCAGTGATACAATCAAAGTTTTGCAGCAACAGGCTGGGAGAGTGTCCAAATTGCCTTTTTCCTGTACTCCTCCAGTTATAGACTGAGGCAAGCATAGGTTCAGTACAGACTTCAGCATGTGCTAATGTGGTAAAAACACAGATTTACATACTACAGCAGCAATTCTATAGCTGTAAGAGCACAAAGGGGCCAAAGATTGCAAACATTGCCACGACAGGCAAGCCTGAGAGGACAAGGAGGAGCCAGATCTCTGATTAGAGTGTCTTCTGGATTAGGTGTGAAATGCCCCTCCAAATGCAGGCAAAGCCTTGGACTGAAACGGTGGCAGTGGCTGTAAGCAGCGCAGGAAATGACAGATTTGCAGTTGAGTTTCATCCTCCTGTTGCGCCTATAATGCAAGACGTACAAGAGGCACATTGTGATGGAGGAACTACCTGAGCATACAAATCTTTTACATATGTCTTCTAGGGATGAATTCCCAGTTCCTGATTTTCAGAGTCCACCCAAATCTATAGAGTGTGCAAAGTATTAAGCAGTGCTTTATCAGGGTGGAAAGTTACTCAGCAGCTCGTGTGTAAAGTGACATCCTGAATATGCAATGTATTCAACAGCCACACACCCTGTGATAAGAACTTCACTTTGCTGCACTGTTATGTCATCCCTGTTTCACGTGGTTTTCAGAAGTTGATGTGATCACGAAACTCTGGTCTGCTTGCACATGGAGCATGAACGTTCTGCGGATCACACTGGGTGACACAGTATTGGCAGAATTTTTTCTATTTCTTCCTCAGGACAAGATTGCATTGATCGAAGTTGAACAATCTGAAAATCCCTCCCAGGCAGTTGCTTTATTATCTAGGCAGCATATGAACCAAAAGAAGATGGTGAAAACTAGCAACAACTATGTAACTTCGCTGTAGAACAGAAGTTCCCTTTTCATCATATTTCCTTGTGTGCTCCTAGAGACGGGAGCACTTCCTTTTAAAATTTGTTATCCCTGAAGGTCACTGCTGAGTACCTTCAATTATGAGAAATAATGAGCAAGAGTTCCTGGAGGAATTGCCGGCTCTGAGTGCCACAGTTTCAGAGGTCCTGGCTTGAAGTCCTACACTGATCCCTGGCATGTGAGGGGTGTTTCTTACTTTCTGCAGTGTTATTAGAGAATAGCTCAGTGCCTGTGCATTCAAGAAGCAAAGCACCTAACATTGCTGGTCACTTCTGACAACTTTGGCAGTATCAATGTTTATAATCAATCCAAATGTTGATATTAAATGCTATTTTGACACATTAGGAATATAATAAGCGTAGTTAGCTGACATGCTGAATTTGAAACACAGAAGCCACCCTCAGAGACAGCTGGAACTGAAAACTTTGTAACATTTCAGTGATGCATGGGGAAGCAAAACTAAACAGAAAAATTCTGGACCTCCAATTCTGACAAAAACAACTGATGATTGAAGTACATAGATGTCTGAAATTCTTCCAGTTATAGTAATCGGATTTTAAAGATACTTTTCTTTTCAGATATATGATATTTATCTTGACAGAGTTTACTTAACAGTTTCATTGTTCCATCTGTTTCTCTTTGGTGCTTTGAAAAGAAAGCTAGTTTGTTCTTTTCATCTATAACCATTCCCTCAGTAGCTGTCGTTTATTACGTAGAAAAAAGGATTGTGTTGTATTTCTGTATGCATTTGGCTTTGCACGCAGCTATATTTTTCTTTCAGTAAATTTATCTTGGGGCTTGGGGAATTGTTTTGATGAAAGGACTGCTTTTAAAGCCAAAATATCTTTATCTCTCAAACAGCCTCAGTTCCTGCGGGCGAGATTAAAAAAAAATCCATAAGAAACAAAACATCATCATCTTAATAAATGCTAGCTTTTAGACATCAGCCTTCTAGGGTGTAATCTGTAACTCTAGGTGTATAGGAACCTCTGCAGGTACCTCTTTAGCAGCACTAGGTGCTTCATAGTGGGAGTAACAACAGACAGTATCTTGACAATAGAGGGAGAAATGTTAGCATCAGCTATCTAACTCCTGCCTTTCAAGAGTGGCTTTTGAAAAGCTTCTCAAGTGCATCAATCCCTGTTTTTATCTAATAGACCAAGCCTGTCAACAAATGCTCCAGTTTTGACAGGTTCTTCCAACTTGTAGAAATCAGATCTTTTTTTCCTGCCTTCTACGAGTCTGCTTGAAATAGAGGTGAATCCCTGATGGCAAATCTTGGCCACTCTCAAGAATCAGACCTTTAGGAAGCAAGCAGGAGCTGTAACTTTCCTTCCACCTGCACTTCATCCTTGAAACCCCTTAATACTCAAACAAGAGGTTTCAGGAAGGCTGCCAGGGTTCAAGCAAGCTACAAGGTTTTGTGTGTGCTCTTACAGAGGGGTGCAGCTGCACAAGGAGGCATTCACAGCATCTTCAATTTTCACCTGGACAAGCTTATTACCGAGCACTAGTTAGAAGATGCTTTGGGATTAGAGAGGTGTTTGTCTTCCCCACATTTGGCAGCTATCTAAATTGTAGTCCTCAGATTTCCACTTCACACTTCAGTAATAATATGTGAGGTACTCCCTCTCAGCAGCTCTTCTTATCTTTCAAGGACAAGAGTGGATCCTATTCTCTCTGACACCATTCTTAATGCCTTAGAGAAATACATCTAACCTCTTTTTGTCTTTTCTATTTGCTTGCTCAGCACTATTCTGAAGCACTTAAGTGTGTGCAAGACTTAAGCACGTGACTGTAGGCAATAGATTCTGCTCCAGAAGGCAAATGCTATCAGGTGCTACCACACCATTTGTCAAATGTTTATTGGAATTAACACATTTGTGTTTTGGTTTGGATTTTCTTCTGTCTGTGAGTCCACCTATCTGAAAAAAAATTCTTAGTTTCACAGGAAAGCAAAACTCCCACATGGTTTCACATGACAGCTCACAGCTAAGGATTTCTTGATTAGGTCTAGATACATTTTCAGTTCCTTTAAACTGGCATTTCTAATCTAAGGAAGTCCCACGGGCCTGACTCCTTCCAGAGTCATATGCCTCTTATAGACATCAGATGGGATGACACCCACCCCACAATCGCCCTGAGCTCTGTCTCATAAAAAAAAATTTGATGTTTTTCCTTACAAAATTAATTCTCCAATTTATGCAAAACCACCACGGAATGTTAAAAACAAAAATATCTTTTCCAATAAGGCTCCAAAATAATTTAAAGAGAGTGTGACTGTTTTGAGCATGAGCAGTTTGTTTTGTTTTGTTTTGTTTTAATGGTAAATGTTAATATGGTGTGATACAACACAGGCCAAACAAAGTCTTTGTGCAGCTGCACTGCTGATTTGGAAATAATTATTTTTCCATTAATACAAATGGCCAAAAGAGTTGATTTATCATGCATCTGTCAGATTCAGAGAGTGCATTACAGACACTCTTTTAGAACATCCTGAGCTGACTATTCAGAGGGGTGAAAAGATTTCACGAAATGGAAACTCTATAATTAGAGTTAGAGCAAGCACACTGTACTAAGAGAAGACACATTGAGCAGTCCTGGGGTGTGGATTCCACTAAATAACCTTAAATGAGCAGCAGGCACTGTATTAACTAACATTATAATGGGATTTACAGAATACATGACTTTACCATGGAGTTCTTAGCCAACTATGACCTCCTTGTGCAAAGAGGAAAACTGTACATAAGAGGTTATCTGGAACTTCTAGATGGAAAAATAGTGAAACCTATTTATAAACTGCAAAGGAATGCAGCATTTCCAATACTAAGATGAGAACAAAATTGTTCACTGTGTTACTAGCACTCACCAAGACACTTTGGGTGTCTTCTCTTGTCTGTGACTTCTAGGAGTAGACACCCTGGGGCATATAGAGTAGCAAGAGGAAGAAACAAGGTTTTCTTCAAGAAACGTGTTTTGGGGTGGGGCCAGAGATGCATTTCTTTAGAGAGAAAGGACATACGAGACTAGCCCTTGCCGATACTCAAAGCACAGTCTAGGCAGGCCATGAAATGTCTCTTGGTGGGGAGGGGTGAACCCAAACTGGCCAGGGGGTGAACGCAGCTATTTTGCAGATCTTTAGCCGTCTGTATGTGGTCTTATCAACACACGTATGAAAGAGTTTTTCTTTAGTGCTGTGACTCTTTGAGAGGGGAGTATCAATTGCCTGTCAGATTGTTTTTATGACCTTGTCATACAATGCAACAGACTCCTTTATTTATCTACTGTGAAGTATGGAATTATCTTCAAAATGAGCTGAAGCAATGATTACAAGATGGGCAATAAACAGATTAAAATCAAAGGCCAGCTGAGGAGAGCAACTCCAGTTGCTCCTGCTAAATAGAATCTTTGTAGACCAAAGAAATCTAGCACGGCATTTGACTGTTTAAAAAAAAAAAGAAAAAAAAAGTTCTTTTCGAACTAAGTGCTTTTTTACTGGTTTTGTTCGCTTTCTTCTTTGATATCAGGTACTAAATATTACCAGAAGCTGGATTCTGGAGAAATGGAGAATATTCTTCAATTCTAGTTAGCAAATCTCTTGGCCTTATGTGGCTGACCACTTGATAATCAGAAATGAGCTTTGTCTGTGTTGCATTACAGGATAAAATTCAACAGAAATTTGGTCTACTGTGTTTGACCCAAATTCCTCATACCCACTCTGCTGCTTATTTTCGAGTTACTATCACCAATGTAGGAAGGAATACTTTTCTCTGATCTCTTTGACTGTCAGCAAAGCCATTCAAATCTCTGACTCGAAAAGGTGCTAGATAGAAACCATATTAAAAGAAAAGATAACTTAAGAAAGAGAGAGAAAAGGATGTAATTTCCAGTTCAGGTATTATGGAAACCCCATAGCAAGAAGAATAAATCATTTTCCAGCTGTAGATATCCTCAGGGAAAACACTCGACAGTTTCTTTAAAATAAGAGATATTTTAATTATCTTCAGTAGTGTTGAACCAGCATTCAAAAAGGAGGAGAACATGTTTTTAGATTTTGATTTTGACTTGTCCAATTAATTTACTAAATCTATGGCACTTGAACAGACCTGTGATGGATGTACAAATGACTGAGTGCCTCACTGAGTATTTGTAAAGCAGATGATTGATGTATCACATAATTTCTTTGAGCCATGGAGCTGATTTATATGCTCTGTGTTATATAGACATTCTCTTTGTCAGTAGGGACTGTAAAACCCCCCCGCAGGCAATTGTCTGCTATTCAGTCTTTCCCATTCACTGAAATTGCACATAATTTTAGCCTGTGCATTTGCAAACTATGCTTTGCCATTTCCATTTGAAAATGCCTTTGTGTTAAACATTTTTGACTTGTCTAAATAAATATTATCCATAATAACCCTATATCAATCCATTACAAACCCATGAAACTACGTACTGCATTTAGATTTAATCCCTGAAACAAAGCCTGTTCCCACCTCACCCCTGTGTTGCTTTCACAGCTGATACTCACAGCTGCTAAGAAATCTGAGCAGCAGAGAAATCTACGATTGCTTTCATCTTGCTGAAGCTATAGGATCTGCAGTGAAATAGTGTTTGAGTCCCCAGTCTTCGTATATACGCACGACCAAATTCCAAAAGTGCAGAGACCTATTGCCAGGTAAATAAGCCTGTACTTATTGGTGGAGGTAAGTATTCAAACGTTCTCAATTCCAAATTCCATCAAAACGTCATTAGTGACACATTTATATCATTAGCTGAAAGAGCTTTAGTGTAGTCATCTAGAAACAACTATTCAAGAAATAGCTGTAAGCTCTGCTGGTGAAAAATGGCTTTTTCATTAGAGACTGTCAACTCACAGGATTAAGCTACAACTTTGACTTGTGATGATCCAGAAAATACAGACTTTCTACAAGCAAAAATTACTGAATGAAGAGGAGTACAAAATGCCTTCTTTACTGTTATAATTGCTCATCTTGAACCACTTTATTCTCTAAAACTCTTTTTAATCTTCAGGCAGTGCTATAATACGTTTCTGGAGCAGCATATCACGACTGGGTTTACTTGTATATGAAAAACAGTCAAAGAGAAGCTATGGAGTTCCAGCGGTTGTGGATCCTGAAGTTAAATTACGTGTGGTAGAGAGCTATTTCCTTTACTGGTTTTAACATTTTCTTCCCCAGGACTATGCTGCAAGGAACCCTCCCAGTATCACATGGAGCATTGAAAAGGGGTTATCTGATGGATTATCTCTCTGTGTGTCACTTTTATGAACACAAGGTACAGTTTCCAAACTCAGTGAGATAAGCCCTCATCTTCTGGTCTTAGGGGGCATAGGAAAACATACCCTGAAATCTAGAGTAACCCACTGTAAAGGCGGGAACATTCTAGGCATGAATATATTAAACTTCAGCCAGATGTAAATAAGTTTGACTCTTCTGTTTTGGCAGACAGTTCCATACTCCTGTAGCTTTTATATTTAAAGTCTGTTTATAATGTAAAGTCTTTTATACCACAAATCTTTTATACACAATTTTCTTGTTGTTTCCGTGCTTAAATGGGAATTTTTCAGTTGTTTTTAATTTTCTCTTTCCAGATCTATTTCTACTTTTCATTACTTCTCATTATATGGAGCAGAGAAATAAAGCAGCATAATTTTTCTGGAATGAAGTTAATAATATGGTTTTTTTTTTCTCCCAGCTCCTTTTTCCTGGAAGTAGAACAAGAAGGGGCAAAAGAGAAACCAAAACTCATTGAGATAATCTTCATAAGTCTTTCCAGAATCACTGCATGGGGTATGCCAGCATGACAACCAAGCTCACACCGGTGTCAGCCTGTGTTTCAGGCTCATGGGACCATTGGCCTCTTTGTCTGTCCTTTGCTCCTTGACAATGTCTTTCCAAGGGATCCTACTTACCAGGGCCTCTGCAATGACAGAATATATAAATGATATAATTTGCTCTGCAAGGCCTTTCAGAGGCAGGTGTTACTCTAGTGTTGCTGGTCTGTCCTCACCCACACGTTCTTCCCCATGTAACTCCACGTGGGACAGAAGAAGATTCAGTGGATGGAGGGCTGTACTCTTAAATGAATGCATAGATTTTCTGCTTTGATTAGTGTGGGATTGACCTGAGCCAAGCTACTTTCTGTGGCATCCAGGGCTGCCTTCTAGAACAATCACACTTAATTCGAAACACTACAGTGTGTACTGAGTAGATATGATTATTCCATCAAAGTGCATTACTCTGTTTCTATCTCTATCAAGTGTAATCTGCCATCAGGTTGTTAATTTGCCTAGGTTTATTAGAGCCTCTCACAGTCCTCTCCAGATTTGATTTCACTGAACAATTCTGTAATTCTGTTACCCAAACATCCTTTTTTTTAATCTACTTTTCTTTTCCAAATTATCTTTTATTGCATCACTTTTCACATATATTGGTTTCAGGAGTGTTTTTGTCCCATACTGGGCTTTCAGCATTTTCATTTCCTCCATTGGGTATGTGCATGTGTTAGTGTATTAGCTAGCACTTACCAGGGTGTAAATCACAGGGTGCCTCATTACCAAAGCAGATCATTAAATGTAGGAGGGTTATTTATCCAAAATGTGTGAGAAAACCATCTTTCTCTAAAAATCCCACTCAGATCTGTCAGCAAACTCTTTCTTTATGGAGTGCTAGTGAGGTTTTTTTTCATTTCCACATTTTCATAGTCCATTAAAGGCATTTATTTTTAAGATGCCCCTTTATGCAATATATTTCACTTGAAACACATTCTTACCGTATTTCAAATGCAAGTTTCTAGAAGCTGTAAGTTATTTGTAGGAGAGATTTGTAAGTAGAACTATCTCAAATAATTGCCCAGCTTTTGGCTTGGGTACATTTCTTTCAGCATTCCTCATCTCTGAAGCAAGGCTTGAAATATGGTAAAGTGCTCAAATACAACTGAAATCAAAAGCTTTTCTATACACAGGAGCCTTGAATGACTTTCAATAGTCAAATAAATTCCTGCTATGGATCTAATAACATGATCCAAAAGTGTCTGTGAGAGTAATTAACTTCCACTAAGCTGAAAAAGGACTTACCCAAAAAAGTGGCAGCATTGAATCCCCTGCAGCCCAAATTAAGATTTTCCTGGTGCTCCTTCACAAAAGACACTAGGCATGGATGGACTGCCATGGGTGGAGGAAGGCAAGGCAACTGCCTCAGGAGCCTCCACCTCTTTTCCATGGCCTGCCCCACAGAAGTGATAAGGGAAGGTAAAGAGATCAAAACATGCCATGTGGCACCTGATGTGGGGCAGGTCCCTTCTGGGGCTGATGGGGCAGAGCACCCCCCTCAGCACCCTGAGCTGTGGCTGCCCTGGACACGCTGCCAGCAGTCTGAAGTCACGTTGCCTAAATGGAGTGAACACATCAGCTTGCCCTTTCCCTCCTCTCATCCCTTAGCCAGGGGCTGCACAGGGGTTTTGTTTAGCTTTGGAAAGAAAAGACAGCTCTAGACATTCAAAGCGTTGGTCTACGAGATAGAGATGTGTCTGTGGTGCTTCAGGACAAACGCCAGCTGATGGATAGGGCAGCAGGAGTTTTTTTAGACAAAGAGGAAAGAACAGAACAGGCCTTGAACCTAGCTCTTGGCTCTGAGGAAAAAGAAGAAAGATATTTTGAGCTCACTAACAAGGTCCTATCTTTTGCTTATCTACATAAAGGTTTGAAACAAGGGCATAACAATACAGTGCAAGTGGAATACACAGGTCATGCAGAGCATGAAAGGATTTTATATGTGTGTGTATGTGTGTATGTGAGTATGATTTGCTTCCTATAATGCAGCTTGG
The DNA here is from genome assembly GCA_013398015.1 of Oreocharis arfaki. Lineage (NCBI taxonomy): Eukaryota > Metazoa > Chordata > Aves > Passeriformes > Paramythiidae > Oreocharis > Oreocharis arfaki. The sequence goes on from VZRR01007152.1 coordinate 36,090, forward strand.
TAAACCCTCACCTGAGAGATTTAAATCACACCCAATTTTCACCATGTTTGCCTCTCCCTATTCAGCAGAATGCAATGCAACTCTACGAGGTGGGTTGCCCGCTCTTTCAGAACCAGTTTATTCACACGAGGTATTCGTTACACAGCATGGTAATTTATTTTGAAAGCAAATTTGCCTTCTTCATCAAGCCAGTGAGTTACATGCAACCTGAACTATGCAGATAGACATGGAAGAACAAGGTTTGGTTATTGTAAATCACTACCCTGGCAGTGGTCCAAGCCCTTAGGGCTTCAGCTGTTACACTAGTAGAGCAGATACAAGCTCCCACATAACTAATCCACATCGGTTACAAAAAACAATATTATACCTATGTAAGCCAGTCATGTGAAAATTAGCATGATTTTCTGGCAATGTTTAATAATTATCTAGTCTACTGCATACAAAGCAGAAAAAAAAGTCATAAAAATACAGATATAATACATTATCATACAAATAACAGAGGAGACTTAGTACAGTCTAAGTAGTCTACTCTTAGTAGAGTCTTCATCAGTAATAATTTTTATAAACTCCAACTGGCACATGCCTTAGTAGAAAAGCCTGGAGAGGTAGAAATGAGGGCATATCATGAGTTCAAAAAATCATTATTTAAAATACTTTTAGTTTCAAAATAATCTTATTTATGCTAAGTCAATTTTTAAAGACTCCACTACGTAATTACAATGACAATAAAGAAGCAGTAATGATTTTTTTCCCTTGTTCTGTGTTGGAAATAATAATGAATGGGAATACAGACACTTGTCCCCTTGAGTGACGTGTTTTAATCAGGTTGGTTTTTATAAAGCCTTTTTCAAACTGATCAGAATAGCCTGAAGCCTATCAGAAAAAGCTCGTTGCCTAGAATAAGCCTTTAATAATATTTCACAGCTGATTTGTTTTTGAGTTAGTCTGCCCTCGAGCAAAAGAACAGGGTCAGCAGGACCCTTGTATGGGTTGGTGTTGAGCACAGCAAAAAGAAACTATAATCATTATACCAGTACCTGGTTGCAGTATTGAAAAACAGGGAAGGGAGAGCAGTAGAGAAAAAGAAACAAGAATTATCCAGGAGAGATGACTGAGACAATCCAAGCTCCCTGCTGATGTAACAGAGATCATGTTCTCTTCTCCTTGAAATACAGAACTCTCTGTTCATGTTCATTGGTTTAAAGTGAAGGGAGTTATTTCACATTTATGCAGCTTGTGCCATTTGTAACCCTCGAATGGGATCTCACCCAGAAATTCTCTTTAAACCTTGAAAAGGTCAGACAGGGAACTCCTTCAGCCTTTATTATTAAAAGCTTCCTGCCTGGTTTTACTGTAGAGAAAGAGGCAGTGACCTTACATTTAATCACATCAAGGACTCCATGCTTTAACTTACTTAAAAGGCTCCTTATGCAGGGTAGCTTTATCCAAGAAGTCTTTTGCCAGATAATGATGTTTTTAAAGCAGCGTGCAAAATATCTCTCTTGCTGCAGACTCCAGCTGCTGAGTAAGCAGCCTCTCCACTGCCTGCAGTAAGGAGACTGCGAGAGAGGTCCAGGGGAATCTGCATTCAGCCAAATCTATCCCATATGCATGTGAAACCTAATGGAAATCAGTTGTGAGGCCCTACAGCTGTACAGGAGTACATGTGATTTACAGCAAGGCAAAGGATTTGCAGAATCCTGTGTCTTCGGTGCTTTCATTTTTTAATGCTTCAGCCTGAGCAAAATTAATCTTCTTAATGAAGTAAAATGGAGGAGTAATTAGCTCCTTCACTTGCACATGTTTCACCACAATGCCTTTGCTGTGTTTCAAAAGTGCACAGGACTTCCATTTTTACCTGCTGCTTGCATTTCCCTGTTTAAAAATTCAGCAGGTGTCGCTTGAAAAAGTGTTTCTGCTGTGAGCTGTATGCTAAGGCTCTGATATATGCCTTGTCACATTTGCTCTGTTTTGTACTTGGAAAGATTCTTATTTATTTGCTTTTATGTTTCTACAACTCTCTCCTTTTCATTTTTTTTTTGTGCACCATTTCCAGGCAGGGATCATTCTGACAGGAATGACGGGCTCTGAGCAAAACTTTCTGTTCTCTATTTGGCTTTTCTCCACGGGGATTAGGTGGAGCTAAATGATAAAGTCTGCCTCAGAAAAGCCCCTTCTTGACCATTTCATCTCAGCCTTTACAGTTTTGCCATCTTCACATCTGTGTGCAACTGCCCAGCACTAGATGAGGAATGGTGTCATCTATAACATACTAATATGGCTTGAGGTAAAACAGGGTTCCCCTTTTGCTAGAAGACCCGCTGAATCATCCACCTCCTGTTTAGGAAAACTCCCTGAGCCAAATTCTGATTCCTAAAAAGAAAGCTAGACATGGTTTGGGGGGTGGGGGAATGAAGGGTGGTCTTGTACTTGTGGGACTAAAGGGAAAAAATTAGCAAGTCCGTGTCCTTTTCATTATCTTGGAAGGATAATGTCACCTATCCTCACCTCAGTTTCTGCAAAACAAGGAAATAATACTTATTGTTACTGCTAATCTCTTCAAATACTGTGAGAGTACATCACAGCACTTTAGTGAATAGTTTTGTTTTTCATGGTTGCCAAATTTCAGGGTAGAAAGCAGAGCCCAGATGTGCACAACACCCTTGGTCAGCAGAGTTTCAGGTTTTGGAGCACCTCTTCTCTTCCAGGGGCACACAATCTCGTAAATACAGACCCACTGTAAGTCCAGACCTGTTATCAGTGTAAAACATGCAAACAAAGTTTGTGGGGAGGAAAGAGTGTCTTACTTTGCTGTTTCTGTGGCTCTCCCAGGAGCAGGACTCAGCCTCCTGAGGAGCAATCCCTCGCTGGAAAGGGTGGTCGCTCAGGCAGGTCTGGCAGAGCGGAGGCTCAAGCTCTGAATCCCCTGCAGGTAAATTCATCACAGTGGACCCCGGGTATTTGAGGCTGGCATGTGGATGCTTTTCAGCGTTGACCATCGGGCTCTTAATCCACCTCCGTACCTGCCAACACAGAAGGAGATTATGGACTCTCTTTGCTTTACAGCAGTTGGGATGGCACAATAGGGTTTCCAATGAGGATTGCAGCACAGATTGGGGGAAATAATCTGATATGAGGATCAGCATCAATTTTCTGTAGGAAAAAGTACCGGGCCAAGTCAGGGTGAACACATGTCGTCAAAGCCAGGCTCTTTATGCTGAGAATTTTTTGCTGCTTTGTGAAAGTCTGCCATAAGTTAATCTACAAAATAAAGTCTTCAGGCTCTATAAGTATATTGAAATACACAGTAGACTGCTAAGAAAAGAGAGACAACTACCCAAAGCAAGTACTTCCAGCCTAAACAGCTCAATTTCCCCATGAGAAAAAGCAGTCTGGTTTTGCAGGAACAGAATTGTAAGACTTGCTGTATGCAGCCCTTTCTTTCAACAGCAATATCTCCTGTATCATCTCTGACCTCATAAACTATCTCAGCCTTTTCTGTGCCTCCCATCACTCCATTCAGGAGTCAGTTTCTCTTGTTGACCTGCCCCAAATTTTGACACTGACTCCCCTAACCTGGCTTCTCCTCATGTCTGCAGCTTCCCAGCTAGGATCCAGTGCACTACAGTAGGAAGGACACTGGTTATGAGCATAATACACTGTGCAGTCAGGGCACGGTGTCAGCCTTGTGCACTTTGTTTGCTTTTCCTTTCACTTCTGTGACTGTCTCTTTTCTGCCATGTGAATCAAAAGTATTGGATTTTCTAAGGAGTTAAGTGAGGAGTGAGAGATCTTTCTGAACTCATTTTCCAAGTTATTTTGCACTGTGAAATCAAAAAGACCGCTATGTGAGCTGTGGTATATTTGCACTGAATCTGATCAGAGTTCTGTCATTTGAATGCAAAGGATGGGCAGGGATGTCTCAGGACACACTGTCCCAGCCTGGAGGGGGAGGGCTGAGGCAGCCAGGGCTGACAGCCCAACCATCCTCCTAGTGACAGGATGCAATCTCTTTGCTCTGTGATCCTGGTGTCCGCGGCCTCAGCACCTCCGTTCTCCATTAGGAGATGATATTTGCCATTAGACGATGCTTTACATCAGGAAAACAAACATTTTATGTTACATTAGTCATGAGCAGGATGGCAAGTGTTTGATTAACAGTGGAAGTCTATACCACAGCAACTGGTTACCAGGATCACGTACGATAAACAAACAGAATGAGACATATCTAACCAGCCTTCTGCCCGTGACTCCTCCGTGAGCAAAGCGCCGGCGACTGCCCTGCTGTGCTGACCTGCCGGAAATCTCAAGATTAGGAAAATTTCTCTTTCCTCTCTATGGAAACCAAGCAAACACTTCTCCTTCTGTGGGCAAATGAGCCACTTCCCAGTGCATTCCCTGCTTGCCTTTTTTAGCATCAGTTTGTGTGGATAACATTACCCTCTACTTCCACGCTATGGAGCATCCACACAAACTTTCCAGACTGCTTCAGCTTCAGGTTGGTGGGTTGAAGTTGTAAGGGGAGGGATTGTTTTTTTCGGATTTCATTTCAACAAGTGTATGTTGAAACTGATCTTTTATCTCAGGCAGGTTTTTAAAAGAAAATATATTTTTGCCAAGCATAATTGATTCTATGATTGTTAAGCACATCATTAAATATATTAGTTCCCCCAAATAAATACATGATTGTGTGTCTTGATCTAATTTCAGGTTTTGGTGTGTTGAAAATAACAATTATATTCATGGTGAAAAACCCCCATGCTTGATTTCCCAGTGCAGTTTTATTGTGGGAAACATCCAGAATATTTAATGTAGTTGTGAGAGAAGTAATGTCTGTTGAATTTGTCCTTTTTAAGTTAGACCTGGTGATCATCAGTTAAGTGTTTTCTGACCTGGTTCCGCCTTTCTTCCTAAACATCCTGCAACTCCACTCGTATCACTGTGGGTGCACACAGTGTGAAGAAATGTGCATGAATAAAGAACCAAACTGACAGCAGGAAAGGACTGGGGCTGCAGTGAGCTGCAGGTTCAGTTTTTGAATTTAAAAATTCTTGAAACTTAGGCCAATCTTTTGCTTGGGACCTCTCAATTGCATATGGAATTCACATGTAAATGTGGATTTAAGGTTTCATTAAGACCCTATGATGTTTGGTTTTAGGATTTCAAATTCATGACATTCTCAGTGATACAGTTAAACAATAATTTCTATTGTAACTTCCCTTGTTTTTTCACTGTCCTGTATTTCATTTACATATCTCTAGCCTGCCTGTGTATGAAGAAGCATTCAAAATGGGACCTGGGTACTTCTGATGCACCAAAATCTGTTGGTGTGGAATGATCTTGCAGCTGTACCTTTTAAAGGAAATGAAATATACGTTCTGCAGTATAATGATCATAAATTAAAAATTAAGCACCAGTGCTTTAATGATGAGGGAAATTAACACGGAGTGCATTTTATGAACCTTCACACTCCAGAGTATAGGTGGCATCTTCTATCCCTAGCATCAGCAAGTGATTCCAGAGTTCAGGCTTAATTCTAAAGAATTTTACCTACTTTATTTATTCCAAGCTGACTCCTGATTTTAAGTCAGATACACATCTTTTTTTGTATATTACTTTTTGCTGTTTAAGAATGTTGGACTAAACCAAGGTTTTCACATGGTAGGTCCATATTATTTATACATCATAGCCTGTACTGAGAGATGAAAAATAAGTATGATCATAAGCACTCATCTGATCACACTATCGATCTGTGATAATGATGCAGTATTTTGGGGAAACTAAGGTAAAGAAATTTCAGGAGCATCCAGCCTTGAGATCGAATGGACCAGCAGGAGGTTGTTCGTTGTTTTTTTTTTTTTAAGGGTTGGAAACAGTTCAAATAGGTTAGCATACCCACAGTTCAAATGCACTGTCAGAGGAGAGCTTTAAAACTTGTTTTCCTTCCTTAGGTCGGACAAAGTGCAGGTTCATGTACATCCAGCCATGTCTGCTCAGTGCAGGATGCCGTGCTGACTCAGCGCGACACACGTAACATTTCAATAAACTTAACTGAGTCACTCTGAAAAGTAATATGTAATCTACAAACATCAATAGAAGCACAAGGCCTGAGTAGCTGAGCCCAGGGAAGTTGTTTTTCTTTTCTCTGAAGCCTTTGCCTGTGACTGAGGCGCCGAGCCGGGGCCCTTGGTGGCTGCCCACGCGCCCAGACCTGCCTGGCAGCCGCCCTAGGGGAGCCGTGCTGGGGCTGGGCAGCAGCGGCTGCCAAGGAGCTGTGCCGGCACCTGGCATGGTGGGCTGCTTCTAGGGCTTGCCAAACGGAGGTGCAAGCTCCTTGGACCTGCTGGTCCAATCACAAGTTAGGCAAATGCACATTCAGCCCTTGCGTGGACTGCTTGGTTCAGAGAAATGGTGGGTTTAATTCGCTCTGCAGCCATTTACGCCATTTATCTAAGTTAAAATTTCAGGTTTTGTTCTGAGTTTAGAGGTTCAGGAGGACTTTAATGACATTCAGCGCCTCTCTAATTTTACTTCTTCAGCTAATTCAGGCTAATTCCCCTCAGTATCCCTTTGCAGATAAACCCTACATTTGCATTTTGAAATTCATAGATAACAGAGAGTTAAATGCACAGAAGAGTGTAGAAAATGCAATGATTCACCACTGACTTTCAACATATATCCATGTCCAAAAGCACTGAAAATACTGATTTGAAAGTAGGAATTGGCAACAACTTCATAGCAGCAAGGTCAAGACCAGAGTTTGGAAGAAAACCAATTTCCCTGGCCATTGCTATGCAGCTCTTGGGTTTCTATTGATGCTTGTAGATTATATATTACTTTTCAGAGTGACTCAGTTAAGTTTATTGAAATGTTATGTGTATATATTAGTCACTGAATTGTAAGTCTACACTATAGGCTTTTGTCTAGTTTTAACATTAATAGACTTCAAAGATTTTTTGAGGTTTTAATATTTACATTTACGTTAGACAAGTGCCTTAGATCTATAGCTCTGTTTGACTTTGGCTATCTTAAATGTCACTAAAGGATTCAAAGTGCAAAAGTTCTTTCTTTTGAATTCGCTTCCACTAAAAAAACTCCCACACTGAATTGCACAAAAATAAAAAGAATTTTAAAGAAATTTCTCAGAGTTTCTTCCCTGATTTGACAAATTGAGATTAACAAGTAGCAGATGATAGTTTGCTATTTAGGACATTAAATCATCATAGAATCATAGAATGGTTTGGATTGGAAGGGACCTTAAAGATCATCTAGTTCCAATCTCCCTGCTGTGAGCAGGGACACCTTCTGCTAGACCAGGTTGCTCCAGGCCCCATCCAGCCTGACCTTGAACACTTCCAGGCATGGGGCATTCACAACTTCTGTGGATAACCTGTTCCAGTGCCTCACCACTCTCATAGTAAAAAAGTTCTTGCTAGTACCTAATCTAAACCTCTTTCAGTTTGAAATCACTCCCCTTCTCCTGCCACTGCACACCCTTGTAAAGTCTCTCTTTAGACTTCCCGTAGGGCCCCTTCAGGTACTGGAAGGTGCTATTAGGTCTCCCCAGAGCTGAAATACCACAGTGCTAGATGCATAATTCTTCCTGGCACTGTGAGCAGAATTTGATTCTTGAAATACATTATTTTTTTATTCTTATCATTATATCCTGTAAATAAATTAGAGCTTGCTCCTAACTGCAGGAAGCAATTCTCTTCTGAACTTCCTCTGAAGACTTTTGTATTTTTGGTTCTGAGGCCAGGCTCTTTATTCTCACCCAGCGATTTCATCCAACATCACAGAGCACAAGCAGCAGACTCTCTAAGTGTGTCTGAAATAATCCAAGTGAGATTGAGCGAACAGAAGGAGCTCCCAGTGTCTCTTGCCCCATCATGACTATAGTCTCTTTGTGCCTCCTTCTCATCAACAAATCATATCTGCTGGAAATTGTTTCTACTACATGCCTGCTGTGGAGCACCCAGCAGTTTCTGGCTAAGCTACAACTGCATTCCTGAGAATCACTGTTGTCACACTAATTCTGTGAAGGGACAGCCTCGTAGGCCTGTGCAGATGGACAGGGGTCTGCTTGGGTGGTGGTGTGCGCTGAGCAGCGGCCGGTCGGCCACCGTACTGAAGCTGCACATCAGCTCTGTCACGCTCAGGGCTGCTGTCTCTTGATGCCTTCTAAGGCTGACCAAGAGATCAGCTGTACCCATTTGTGCAGACAGGCTTGAGATTTGTCAAATACTGCCTTACTGCTATTAGCTAGAAGTTAATTCAAAATGCTGCAGAGAACCCTTGTCTAGCCTTGCTTGGAGAGGACGAGAAATACAAAGCAAGAAATAGAAAGTTTACCAAAATTATCTGTGAAACCTAATCAGCTTTAATATAACTACTCATCTGAAAAATTTCTGAAAATAAAGAGTTTTGAGGTTGTCAAAGGAAGTAATTCCAACTTTTCCAAAATCAAAAATTCCACATTTTCAAGTCAAATGACATTTTTACTTTCTTTTTATTATTATTTATTATTGAGATACAACAAATTATTTGGAACAAATGCAGTCAACTTCACACTCACAAACTTTCATGCCTGGGAATAAACACTTCTCCACCCTGTCACATTTTAGAATTTTTTTCTGTTGGTAGTTTTGTTGGACCACCAAAGGAGCTCTGGAACTAGTCAAAGTTGTTTGGTATTTCTGGCATTTCTTGCAATGACAACAAACAAAACTGATGAAAATTTTCCCTGTTCTTTCAAGAAAAGTGAGTTCAGAGGAGTCTTGTGCACCCTTCTAATATGTAGCCATGTTTCACTAATCCCAAACTAAATTGAAATGTGACTGTTGTTAGAGAACAGTTCTAAATGACCTTTCCCAAGCATGGCCTTGTAGCATTGCTGAAAGGTGCATAAGTATTTTGTTTAAAGGCTCTTTATTTTCTGAGCCTTGTTTGCTCAAGTTTCTTAGTTTGCTTTGCTTTCGAAAAACATGATATCCAACAGTGATAATCTCAGACTTGAAAACTGCCAGATGTGATTAAATCAGATTTGCCAAGTTCCAGGGTTTTTTTTCACTCGTGGTTTTTCCTGTTATGTAATAGCAAACAGATACAGCTTTTAATTTCGTATGGCTCGGTTGTCAATGGCACCAGTCGACTCAGCACATTTTACACTTTAATCAGTTATCCATAAGCCACTCCCCGTCACTGTAATCATGAGCAATATTTTCCATGAGAGAAACACCAGCCTGTTCTCTGGGGCCACTACCGATGCAGGTGTGGCTTTTTCTCAGAGGAAAAACGATGCCAGTAGCACCAGTGACCACCCTGGAGCATCCTCCCTATCTCTGGAGACTGAAAAACCTGGTGCTTCTCCAGACACGATAAGCTTCTTTTCTGGCTTCACAGCTGCACACTTGACTTTCAAAACAGATGAATACACAGGAAAGGAAAAGGCAGGTTACACAGGGACATAATGTCTTGCAGGATTAGGCCCTTTGTGGGTGTGGGAGTCACTTCACTGCACTAAGGCCCAGTGTCTGATACAGACCATGGATTTTAGCAGGATTTGGCAATAGGGTGGGAAGATACATATCCGGAAGTAATATAAGTGTGAAAGAAAAAAGGCATAAGTTTGTAGACCAATTTGATAGGCCATTATATGTTTAAAATTGCAGACATTTGCTGAGGAATGAGCGTAAACCGAATGATGGAATGACTTGAGGGAAACTGTGAAAAAAAACTGCTTGGAGGTCCAGTATTATCAGGCAGTTCTCAATGAAACATCACACCCATCAACACAATAGTATCAAATGTAATCTGACAGCCTGTGCAGCCATGTGCTCTGTACAGCAGCATTTTCTCCCTCTGAAACTTTGAACAGCTTCTTTTTTTATATATATTTTTTTTGTGGGAGACTGGAATAAACCACTCTGTGACCTTGAATATTTCTGTACTTAAATGTCCATTCTTCATGAAAGCTTGTTTGCATCAGTTATGGGTTATTTTGTCTCTTAGTCAGCTCCTTTTCTCTACATTTTGCACTGCAGTCTCAGGATATTCCTTTCCCTACCGGCCGACACCAGATGCCTCGACTGTGATCTGGGTCAGTGTATGTGCCTGTGCTTTAGTTCTGCCTCCCTGTGATATCAAATGTACATTTCTCCTTCTCCGATTGCAGTTCATCTGATCCCTTCTTTCCTTTTCCTGACGTTATCTAATTGTGCCCTGGACAAGGGTTTGAATTTTCATCCATTATATGAACCCGAGGTGGACACGGAGCTCTTGGCATCATCTCCCCTGCAGTCTTGAGGGCGACTGTCAGAAAACCTATTTAAATTACAATTAGGGAGGTTAGGGAATGAAAAGCTTCATTGTTCAAATTGTATACAGTCATCTACTTAAGTGGAAAGTGGTAAACGAGAGGCAGACTGATTAATGCCCCGACCGAGATGTAGCACTACTCTCTAGCTGGCTCTGACATTTAATTTGTCATGTCCCATGGGAAATGCGGCACAGCAAAAGGATCAGTTTGTCAAATCACCTCGAGCTATTTTTTTTCCCCTGCAGACCCCTGAGACACATCACTTTGTTGATTAATAATCACATTTTATTTTAAAAGAGAAAGTGATGGGCAGCTCTCTGCATAGTCATCATTTGCTGCTTTCCCTGCAGAGCCGAGAAGCTGCCCACTAAAAAGCAGACCGAGGCCAAATAGCAGAGCACATTGGTTCTGTCCAAGCCTCGGTGTGCATGGCCTGGATTCATGGAGAGCTTAGCCCTCCAGATGTGCCAGCAGAAAGGTTACCTGCATGTGAGAGAGATCTGGGGAAGGACAAATTTGCCACAGCTTGGGGTGGAGAAATGCAGGGAATTACAATGTTCTGCACAGGAGCCCCAAAACACTATGGTATTGCAAGACAGTGGAATATACAGCATCTGGCAGAAATCAGATCTATCTAAGGGAAAGCTAGCAATTTTTTCAGTACTTGTTGTCATCACTTGCAGTGCTAACACATCAAGTAAATAAGGCAGATTTTTATGATCTTAAGTGTGAATGACATGTCTCCAGGCCACAGAAGAAAGTCAGCAAAGGCAAGATTCTTAAAAAAAAATATGCCAACATGTGACTGCATTCAGGCACTAATACCAAAAGATGATGGGGACCAACATGACTGAAGGAATCTGGAATCCTCCAAATATGGGTTTAAATATTCCTGCTAAAAAAGTTGTAAATCATGTAAGTCAAGGCATGAAGAGCAGCAGAAAATTTAGGCATGCCGCTATTGCAAATAACTACTGTTAATGAGCGCAGAGAAAAATCCCTGGCTGATTTTCCTGTTCTGGTAAATGGGAAAGCTCTTGCCAGCTCCAGCAGTGCAGGAGGAAGTCTGTAAAACCCACATCTCACATTGATAGCTAAATTAACTTTTGCTGTGCCCTCATACTGATTTGTTTGTAATGTGGCACCAAAAAAATCTAAACAACTGAATAGGCACCACTTAGGATTTCCCTCTCTTGCTTCCTCCCATGTTGTCCTTGATAACAATTGTTAGTGTCATGGGATTCTTTTCTCTGTGAATAAATAAATAACTGATGTGTTGGAATCAGGTAAGAGCTCTTGGATCAATTGCAAGCACTGATGGCACTTGTTACTACACGAGATGAGACAATAGATTCATTGTCCATTCTGGTGTATAAACACCCTCTGCGTGTTATGTCAAAGAGGAAAACAAAACAAAATGGGGTTTATTGTGTATGTGCAAGTCTAATCTGTCCAGGCTACCAAGTTAAAAGTGCTTTTCATCTAGATCAAATAAAAACAACACGAACAATACAACCCCAAATCCTATCCAAATAGTCCGAGGCTGCTCGCTGGTACCTTCTTTTCTCTATTCTCTGTTTCATATGAGCAAAGCCAATTGTCAGTAAACCTAGGCAATGTTTATTTTAACTCCTGCTCTGATAAACACCACATCCCACATCTATTAGTCAAAGCCTCAAATCAGTCCGCAGGGTACTGTGAACATCTGATCCAGGCACAGGAGCCAGGGAATGCATGTTTGGATGTCAATGAGCAGGAAAGGTAGCTGAATGAAAAAAAGTCCAGGCAAAACAAAGATACCTCAGTGTACTTTTCCTCCATCTCAGTTTCCTGATGCAAATTCTTGAGTTATTTCTCATCCTTCAGTAAGCTGGGCTGAAATAGCCCAGTATTACAAAGTTTAACTGCAGTGCAAGAATAATGACTGCAGTGGCGGAACACTATGGATGACTGGTTACAGCACCAAGTCCCGTTCACTAGTCATCCTTAGATATTCAAAAGCTTCATACTGCCAGAGCAGGGAAGCATACTTTGTCTGGCCTGAAATTAATAACTTTCGTTTTTCGAATTTGAGCCTAATACTGCACTTCACTAATCTCCTTTTGATTTGGCAGAAGGTGACTCTTCTAATTTGTTATATAATGTTGCACAGCATCCTAATTTTTTGTCAATCTTCAAAGCAACCAGGACCACTAGGCAAGTTGATTTAGGATGCCTGGTCCTTCTGGCCCTGCAAGAGAGACACACCAAAACCTTCTCAGAGCTGTGTTACAGACTTTATGCCTTAGAAAGCTGCAATATTCCCAGAGGGGCTCCCGGTGAAAGATGACGGTAGTTTTTTACAGATCAGCTCCTTTGCCAGGCAAGGCTGGGCTGGAACCTGGCAGCAGGGACTTCAGCAGCCCGTGCAGGCCCATGCGTAGTGTGGCATGGCAGTGCCATGGGGGAGGCTGCCACAGCCTTGGCCAGAAGCCCCAGCTGAACACTCTGGGGTGGCCCTGTCATCTCTCAGACTGGGTTACACAGACACGGCAAATGCCTTTGCTTTTCTGTTCCAAGTCAAAGGAGACATAGAATGATAGAATCACAGAATAGGGTTGGGATGGAAAGAACCTTAAAGATCCTCTAGTTCTCAACCCTCTGCCATGGGCACCTTCAACTTGACCAAGTTGCTAGAAGCCCCAGGCAACTTGTTTGCCCAAAGGCATATCTTTCAGGAAAATATCCACTGCTTCTTTTCCTAGCTTCTCCTAGAGGCCAATTTGCCTTTGCTAAGAACAGTGTTTGAGAAGAAACGGAAAATTCCCATCACCCAAATTTGCCATTTCTAAATGGCATCCCAGTTGAGGTGCAGTGTGCAAGACACAATAAATTTCCATCAGGATCTAAAATATTATTTTGTTCTGAACCATGCAAGAACTTACAACTTAAAACACCATCATCAGCAGGGATTTAAGCTGGGAGGAGGGTTTATAGTTCAAGTGTTTTGACAAATTAATTCATTGCAAAATATGAGCAATTTTTTAAAAATCATTCATCGATTTTCATCACTGTTTTTTTCTCCACTAGGATGATAAAAATGAACTTATGGAAAGCAGACCACTTGACACATACTCTGTCACTGTAGTAGAGCATATGGTCCTGAATAATTTGGAAATAAAACATACATCTTTGTCTAGGAATTGTACAGAGTGAAAGTAAACCTGCTTGATACAAGAGACTCTTTAAGGCTAACATTCGTTGGTTAATGATTCAAAATTTTCTGTGCATAATATTCTTTAGACATACATAACGAAATCTTAGCTCATGCTATCTGAAAGGTGGACCAAATGTTTACAGCATTTCCCACTCCAAAAGCTGCAAGCAACATTTATTTGTAGTCCCATGAGGAGAAAACTATTATTTTCTAGTTGCATTTCAATCTACTCTGAAATCTGTTTGAATTTTACGAAGCTTCCCCTCACTCTATGGTGACTAGATGCCTCCTCCCCTGGAGAAATAGGTCTTATGAGTCCTCCTTGGAGAGGGGGAAGTGACTCAATGCTTCAAAAACAAAACAGGAAACACAAGAAGAACAAATATGAAACCCCATCCCATTGCAATTTCATCACCTATAAAACTGCAGCTGTTTCAATTTGTGAAACTAGGCAATTTCTCCTGCACCTGTCAAACCTGCCTGGCATTTCAATAAATTGTTCCATGTGTTGTTTTTGCTCGTGCTTTAAGATAGCTTGAGAAATATGGTTTTAAAAAGGGATAAGGACAGACAAAAAGTACAGTTAATCAGAGTAAAGCCACATTTTCACACTGCCAGTCAAAACCAGTCATTCATATGTATTAAAGAAATAAGTGTTCTTAAGTGAAAAACATAGTAACAGATGCAAACCAGACACACTCAAGAGGTATGAAACAAGGGAGGCTTTCTTTCTGCTGTTTACATTATTTCCTCTCTTAGCTTCGTATTTTTCCAGGGGCACCTTCAGACACACAAGAAACATACTACCCAGCACTTTTATTCCTTGTGGTCTTCACTTTATTTACAAGATGATGGCAATAAAGATCTTTGTTTTAGAAACACGAGCTAAAGTGTAAGTCACCAATGCTGACTTATCAGCTCGTGGGTTGGAGTCTCCCGTATGTGTAGGTTGTTGGTTTTGGGAAGACTGTGACTGAGGCAGCTTGTTTTGAGTCTCTTTTTCCATATGCTTGGTTATGTGTGGATTTTCTTTTGCATAACTCTTGCAAATAAAAAACAAGTATTCTGAAGTCATTTCGGGCAAAAGCTACTGAATGCTAAGACATTTTTCCTCTGAGAATGCCAACATTTTTTGAGGGTTCAATGCCAAACTGGTTAAACAATAATTATGACGTCAGAGAAAATGTTAAAAATACCCTGCAGGTAGGATGATTTACATGGTTTCAATTTAGTGTGTAAATCCTTTTACAGGGCTCCTAGTCACCAATATAAATTACCGTGCCAGGGAATAAATGAAATGGAGAAAGAAGTTCCACTTTGCTTAAAGCAAACAGAAATTGAAGAAGGCAAGTAGAAGGAGAAAATACCTGAGACAGATAGGTTTTTAAATGGACTGAAGAGTTTTCCTAGTAATGTGACCATGAAATAAGGGAAATCAGACCACGGCCCAGCATTGTGGACTTGGCCAGTAACTTCTTCACTAAAGGCAACGTTTGGAAAAGCAGCAAATGCACCAATCTCAGCTCCTTTCCATCCCTGTGAATTTCTCTCACTGGCAGGGCACCTGGGCACGTGGCACATCTGCTTGTGATTCACCTGCTAGGGCAAGGCAACTAATTTTTGGGTGGCATACCTGCACTGGAGAAACCCAGAGTGGTTGTCTGGACCCCGTATAAACGCACAGATCTACAAAGATATTTGGATGCAGAAGCTGCTGGGGTTTTCCAAGGCTCACACAAGTTGCTCCAAGAGCTTCACAAAGCGCACTGCTAGGCTGAGCTCTCTAGCAGCTTGCAATGGGGAAGCAGCAATCTCTCCCTTCATCTCTGTATGGGCCTATTCCGTATGCAGGCTACTGTATGGGAACGGTCCAGGTTGGTTAGCCGTTGGAGAGGAAAAAGGGAGGAGTGTGGTGAACAGAAGAAACATGGTGAAAAGAAGATGATTTATTTATATATTTGACTTCTGGAGGACTGCCAGTGTGCTTGGAACTGCACAGAAAGAGAACGTCATCAGGCTTGTCTCACATCTAATTACAGCTCTTTCAGGCTTAGTATATACGGAATAATTGGAGAATGGAATGAACAATCTCAGAGCAGCTCTGACCTTTTTTCCCTTCAACATTTCGTAATTAATCTTAAGTAGAGAAGGAAATAATTTATGTAGTCCAAGCAAGATATCCCAGAGCAGTCACCTTTGCTCTCTTACCACTGTATGAAAAAAAAAAAAAGCAGCACAAAAAAAAGACATAAAAAATAAAGGAACTTTTGAATCTGAAATAAGACCTGTTCCTCTCACAGGGAGAGTTGCACGCGTGGGCACCACAGGCTTAGGAAAGAATGGACACTAATGAATGCTTCTGACAGGATGAATCAAATCTCACAATCTCCTTGTCAAAAATATACATCTCCCATCTCCACCACGTGCATCATAACTGCTGCACTGGGGAGACATTTCCAAACTGAAATGAAGAAGATAAAAGAGAAGTGTCAGGGCCAAGATAATCAAGAGAGACTCTAAATCCCCTCCTGATGACCGTGTTGCTTCTTGCCTCTCCACCTCTTTAAAGGTCTTGGTGGTGTTAAAGATACCTGTGGGTGAAAGCTGCGTCTTTAGGATGCCCATTTACAGGGCTGCTAAGCATTAAGCAGCGTTTATGTTCATCTTTTTTTTGAGAGTTCAAGACCATCCCTGACTAGCAGTCCTAAATAAAAAGCTTAGTTATCAATTAACTTTGTCTACCAGTTTCTGAGATGAACAAGAAATCAGCCTGAAGTCAGTCATATCACTGTATAAAGGGACCGAGTGTCCGTGGAGCAGAAGAGATGATGACGTAGAGCCAGGACACAAACTGAACACAAAACTTGGAGGCACAGCAGATGTGGTTTTAATCATGCCTCCAGTCTGCTGGCATAAGAAGAAAAGGTCCTACTACTGAACTAAAGGTTGCTTTGGTTTGTGTATCACAGGCTGTCCTCCTCCAACATTACCTTCCATTATCTTCTCTTCACATGAGTTTTCTTATAGTTGTTCTTTATATCACAGCCTAACAGTCAGAAATGTTTTACACAGAGGATTCCCACAGTGACTTTGTTCCCAAAGCATAGAGGTTTAGTCCAACACTCCAAGCAGAAAAGTTGATGTTACAATGCCTGTCCTTGAGAGGAGCCCTCCTTTACATTGACCCTTAAAGGATGTGGGATCCAAAGTTTTGCATGAATCAGAGTGTATCAAACAATGTTTATGTGCTTCAAAATGCCATTAATTTTAAAGCATGAAGTAAATTATCATTATTCAAATTCCAACCTACCAACCATTTAGGCTGTTAAAGTTTAACAGTCTTTCATCAGAATAAGGCAGAGATTTTTTCAGAAAACAAAAGATACTGAAAGAACTATGTATTTTTCCACTAATCTTAGTTAATTAGCATAGAAAGAATTTCAAGCCATTTTATGGACCTATTCTTGGGTAAAATCTTTTGCAATACATCCAAATTTTTATTGTTGACCTGCAGTTGAAGCATTTGGCTCAATAACCTTTTTCGCTTATTTCTGCTACACACTTGAAAACTTTTAACAGCCTCAGTAAAAAAGTATACACAGGAACTGACTGAAGCAAGACAAATATCTAATAAAAACAGAGCATAAAATGAAATAAAGGATATCCTTCCCGTCTGTAAGTACAAATGCCCCCAGCTCTTTTCCAATCAGTCATATTAAATAATTTTGAGGGCAAGAGTAGCCAGTGATTTTCACCATCTTATTTGTGTCCATAAAGTCTCAACTGAGATTTGAACCTGAATTATTTCGATGTTGTCAGTCCCTTTTTCTCTACCCTGAAAAGCTTGCAATCCAGAGAGCTGGCCAAATGATGCCTCTTAGGACAGCTGAGCTAGCTTCCCAGGGGCAAGTGTTACACAGGAGTCTGAGTTGCAAAGAGTTTGTTTTCCTGCGTACTCCTTTAGCACCCAGTACTGGCACAAGGTAGCTCCTTAAAAATACCTCCTGAAAAGGTCCCAGCCTGCAGGGATGCTGAAAGAGTGCTGCTGTGGCTAGGTGAGAATGGAGCCTTTCCAGAATGGGAACCCTAGGGTCATGTCCCATCCCCATATCACACCTGTAGTCAGCTGGCACTGGGGCAGTGGATGCAGGGTTCCCTTTCCTCCTTTTGAACACTGAGTGTTTTGGGAAAAGTCCTAATGTGCACTGCCTGACCAACAGGATTTTTAGCACGTGTAGCCCTCTGGATCTTTTCAGAAGACAACTGAACGCCCACAGGATGGTTTGCACAGTGTACAAATATATGTGGCCCTGAAGAGCACAAGCAGACAGGTTGTTGGCATCTGAAAAGGTGGCCTCTTGACTACTGAGCTGCAGCATCTGACTGTATACACAGCTCCTCCTTCACTGGAGTTGGGATATTAAATTGTTTGCTGCTGCTGGTGCACCGAACCAGAGTCTGTCCAAACCTACAGCAAAAAGAGGCTGTCCCCACCCCATGCACAGCTCACCATCTGTGTTCCTGATGTTATGCAGAAATTTGATTATTGGGGTTTGCTTGTGGGAGACACAAAAGCAGTGAAATAAGTGCTGTGGAGCACAGCAGGGTCCAGTCTCAGGCTGTCACCTCTTCAGCCATTTCCTGATGCGGCACGGCACAGGAACAGGCTTGGTCATGCTGGAAGACACTTATAATACAAACATGCCCCTTGGCACTCTTGACTTTGCAGGGCAGGCAGAATCTCAATTTGTCATGCTTTTTTATTTTGCAATTTTTTAATGAGCTGAGTAGACTGGAAAAATTAGCTTTTCAGCTTAACACAGTATCTAGCAACTTGTGATGCCACTGCGATGTCAGCAAGACTGTATTAAACACTTCTGACCACTTGAAAAAAAATTATTTTGGTGCTGGTGTTGTTAAGCTGCTTAAAATGCCTGCATAAATTTCAGCCATATAAGCACTAGCAGGTGTTTGCTACTGCTCTTTTAAGAAAAGGAAGTTTTTATTTTAGTGGTGGAAACTTAAAGTGAGGGTCATGAAAGAAAGAATAACTGTTATCTTGTATACGAATTTGTCTAACTGACTGGGTTACCTATTTTCTCTTTGTGCACTTATCTGTGAAATGGGTATGATTATTCTACCTTGTAAGAGTATTTTGAGTCTTGGTTAATTGCCTGTGAGCTGATCTGGAAATCTCTCAGTGCAGAGTCTTCAATAAACATTAAGATTTATTGCTTTTGGAGCTATTGTTTTCTTACTCCCTATATTTAATCATCTTCCTATAAAAGCGACTGTTGTAAATAATAACTGCTGGCAATTATTTTGTGATAACATTCTATTTAGAAAAAAACCCATACTGTGTTATTGATTTGATTTTGCAACACTGTTTTGTGTGTTTAGCTCTTGCTTGGTTTCCCACTACTTTAGCATCTCCATTTACATGTTTTTCTGCAGTCATGGTTCCTGTCCTTCTGTTTTCTCCCTCTTACATCAGCCAATTTGTTAGAAAGGTATAAGCTTTCCCCTTGCTTTCAATTCTGATTCCTTTCTCTATGGACACTACCCTTGACCTCCCCTGAGCTTGTAACCCTCATCAAAGCCATGTCTTTAATTAGCAGATAGGGTAACATATACACAGAGTTGCTTCAAGCTCTTAGTCCTTCCCAGCCCCTGCAGATCGTATTTATCAATCTCCTCATTTGGCAGAGGAATCACATTGATTTTTCAGCAGACACAGCTGTCTGCTTTCTCAGTATCTCAGTTTGCATCACCTCTTACCACGCAGCTAAGGGTGTCCAAAACCCTCTGTGCTGTTCTTCTTGCTGACATTTTCTTGCATCATGATGTTTTTCAGACAATTTGGATGTTTAGACTAAGGACAAATGGTATTGAGGCTGCTGAGCTGAGTTATGATAGCAGTGACGACACTGTGTCAGGGGTAGAATTGCCCTAAGAATTTGACTCCAGACTCTGTGGCATTTAAAACACTGTTAGTATGCACTTGGCAGAAGACTGGGAGATCTCACAGCTGGCCCTTCCCCAAACAGAAGCCATGCTCACCTCTGAAGAGATGTAATGGATGCCGACCAAAGCACTCTTCAGGCTCAAGCAATATCTAATCTGATCTTGAAAGGAATGAGCCAAAGCAGGCTCTCAAAGGAACCTCCCCCCACTGCAGTTTGATTTTAGTGATGGTGGATAATGAGGACCTGAAAGTGGTGGAAGAGCTGTGAGTGTGTCTGGAAAAATCTAGCCAGAATCTGAAATTTAAAAAAAAATAAAGAGTCCATTTCTCAGAAAGAGTGAGGTGAGGTGAGGTGAGATAAAAAGTAAATCTTTAGATGAATTCTGTGCCCTGAGTTTTCCGGGAGGACACTGATGTACAGCACAGAAAAAAGCCATATGGCACTATGTGAAAGAAACAAAACTTACCATGTCTGAAGGGAGAGCAAATTTTAAGGAGTTCGGTAGAAAGTGAGATAACATGCAACACACGTTTACTAGTATGCCAAACTTGCCTGATGTCTTCCTCTGATGAGGCAAATATGGATAACTATATGGTCTTTGGTAACTCAGTAACACAGTGATAATACAGGGGAAATAAGTTAAAATGGAGGATAAGAGTAGTCTTACAAAAATAATCATGAGGTAAAGGAACAAGCTAAAAGTGTATTAGCAAGAGGAACATTACTACTGGAGATGGGTTTGATACAGAACCTAGGCTAGTGCTCAGAAAATTTGCCAGCAACACATAGATGTGCTTAGCAAAAGAGGACGAGAGTGGAAGGAGAAGAGTGGGATGGGGGTTAGAAGCGTGTAGCAGACTCCATGAGAACGAACTTTGAAAGAGGACCATATGGATGCTTTGGTAACCCCAAAGAGATCTCTTGGCCAGCAATTATGACACTTGCCTCTGACTGCTAGTGTTACTGGGCAATGGAAAGTCTACCCTAAAGGAAGTTGTTTAGCCTAGACAAATACAGCTGAAAGGAGACATGACCGCTCTCTATAAATACAGCAGTGGTTGTATGTATGAGGGAAGGGCAAGAGCTATATAAGTTGTTGCTTTGTGCTAGCAGAAGAGCAAATGGGAATAAATTGGTCATGTGTAAAACTAGGCTGGAAATGAGAGGAGGATTTCTAAATTTTCAAGCAGAGTGCTTTTTCCAAAGCTGGAAGAGAACCAGGTGATTTCAAGCATTGTCTTGACAAATTTGTGGTAGGAATTATGAGACATGTTTAGGAAAGAAGATCAAGCTTAAGCTTAAAGAGTACGGATGTGCTTTCTAGTATTACATTTTTTATGAAAGAGAACAGAAGAGGTTAGAGGAGGGAGAAAGGATTAAGAAATAAGAAGACTGCTCTCTCTCGATCTTTTTTCTTTCTTTCCTTTTCTCTCATTCTGCTGTCATTCCTCTATCCTTCCCTATTTCTTCTTCCTTTTATTCATTTTATTCCAAGCTTTTATACTTTAGTTTTAACAACACTTTCATATTTTAGTTTTGAACAAGAGACTCAGAGATACTTTCTTGTCTATATGTTGCCAGTTTTGTCTCATAAATCTTTTCCTGTATGCTAGCTGAAAACAAAAATATTAGCACTGATCCCAACCCAAAGCTCATCTTGGTTTAATGGGAAGACAGAACAGAACAAAGGGGTTTTTTCATGGAAAACCAGTCCTGAGGCCTTACACTGTTTCTCACCCATTCTCATATTTCATCCCATGTGTTTACTTAATAGCTTTTTTAGGAAACAGTTGATAGACAGAAGACGAGAAAATCATTGGTCAGCTCAATGAGCGTCTGTAGCACGTTTGAAGCCTGAGAGAGATATAAGACCACCTTCATCTCAGTTACCTTAAAGCCCCATGGCAGTTGTGGTCTGCAATGCTCAGGTTATAGATTGATAAAGGCATTTGGGGCTGTGGTGGGCAAGGCTGAGTGCTTACAACTTTGGCTGATGATAAGAAGGGCCGCGGATGCTCAGCACCTCTCTGCACAGAATGAGTGAGATGGGGAAAAATGTCTCTGCTGCAGCAAGTCTTTGCATCGTTTGCAGTCAACCAGGATCCTTCTCTCTGGAAATCAGCTTTAAAATTAATGTGCTTTTGTGACATTGGCCCAAGCAGCTAAGAAAAGCAGCAATATGATCAATCATCCCATATAAAGCTGAGATTTTCCTAAGATACAGTCATCTTTGTAAGCTCCCAAATTACCCTAAATAAAAGGAAACTCCAGCCCTGAAATGAATTTCTAGACCTGTAAAAGAGGCAGAGCAGAGAGCAGTCCCCCCACAGCACAATGTCCAGAGGGAGCATAATCTGTAAGTCAGCTGGAAGTACTGCATTCAAGGGCTTTCTGTATCACTAAATTACTGTAGTCCTAAAAATGGTATTCAGGTAGTTCTGCAGTCCCCTCAGCCATGTATTGCCTTGAGCCCTAATGCAGCCTGAGCTGTCATCTTCATGCATGATGATGTTTATGAGTTAGTCTCCTCAGCTTGTATATGGAGAAAGCTGCTGGTATGTAGAGCCATAAAATATCAGCCTAGGAAGGAGAAGGGCATGGCTTCCCGTAACTACTTATTAGAAAAAACTGCATAGAAACAAAGGTTGCTATTTTCTCTTCCTTCTTGCGCGTTCACTTTAGCTTGACCTAAATTTCTAATTAATGTAAATTTTCTCAGTGAAAAAGGATTATGGATATTCTTTCCCTTATCAGGTTTCAGACTAGCAAATCCTTAATCCTTGCAATAAACTTCCTCTCTAAGACATGCCCTGTTTCTTTTTTTTTTCACTTTTATGGAAGACAGCTATTTCTTTTCCCGTTTATCAGTCATCTCCTTCACATTCTGAATAAATTTGTATTTGGTCTTAGTCCAGACCTAAGAGGATAATGAATTTCCATATCCACTGAGGTTGCCATATCATGAGCACGGTGTTTAAGTGGCAGGGACAGTTCATCATCATTTGTCCTGGTTTAATCATGTTGGTTGGTCTTGTGATACATGACATGGCATGTTACGTTCATATGAAGGAGGTCACGTATTGTAAAATGTTATCCAAAATCTTTATGAGGTAGGCCAATGCAACAGAAGAGGCAGTGCAAATACCACAAACACCCACTTACCAAAAAACATCCACCAGGGATGGCAGTAGGTGAAAATGAAAGGCGCCTCTGGCCTGGGACATCCCGTCGGCCGAAGAGGAATAGCATATTTAAAGGTTTACCACATTCAATGATCTTTTGAATTGGCAGGGTCCTGCTGTGTGGGTAATCCTGCTCAGCTCTGAAGGATGAGATCTGCAAGCCCCTCACAACAGAGGAATGTGGCTTCTGCCAAACAACAAACCATTTTCCTTTAACTTTGGGAAAGTCAAATTGCTGCTAGTGTATGAAAAAGAGAGATTTCCCAGACATTCATAGCCAAAGCTGTTTAATGGGCTATTTATATCAGTATCCAGTATGCAATGTCAGTGGACAGGGAAAACGATGGCAGCAAAAATGAAATTATGTGCCTTTAGATGACAATGTCTTTTAACCTCCCAACCTTGTCAGAAGGTAATCCTTTTATGCCATGACCCAATATTATTTGAACAATGGTGTTTTATAATTTATCTTCATTGGATTAACTTCAGATTTTCCCCTTGTACCTATATATGACCCAACTTCTTCTCTCCCCTCCTCTTTTTAGATTTGTGCCATCTTTAATTAAAAGCCAACATTCAACTTAAAACTTCTGTTTCTAGGCACAATTACTTGTTACACCCCTTGCAATGAAAAAAAGATGGGCGTTTTAAATCCATTGGTTTTCTTCAAAGCTGCACCCATTTTAAGTGGATGAAGTCCCTATTTTGTTGTTCCAACCCCACCAGAAGTGAGTGCTGCAGGCTATTCTGCAAAACAAATAGTTTCTATTTCCACTTCTATTTTAATTAAGTGTGCTGCTCTTTAATTTCAGCCTTTCCTTCCTGTTCTCTGACCTCTGGACATGATTAGCCCATACCCTGAATCATCTGACACAGCAGGCAGCATCCCAGAGGGTCAGTACTTTGTCATCAGATAATAAGCCAGGCTTTAAAAAAGTCTGTTCCTCAAATTCAAGTCAATGTTTGAATGCATTTTCAGCCTAGTCTAAATCCACAGAGCTCTGCCAGTCCTTTCTGCACTCTTGGGCACAGCAACAAACAGGATTGCATTTTAATGAAAGCATAAGGCTCAATGGAAAATGACAACAATGGAGATACATCTGGCACTTTCTTCCAAAAAAACCCTAACAGAGTTGAAAAAATAGTAGCATCTCCCAAAATTTAGTGTGTTTTAATCTACATTGATTTGGATTTTCTAGAATTAGACTTGCAAAGCACCTCTACTTGAAATATGAGATTTTGAGGAGACAGACACAGTGATTTCAAACTGGAGAGATCAGAGCCCCATCCCTTGTTTCATCATAGGCCCTGCTGGTGATCTGGGAGAAGCCTACGCAGTACTTGGATAACAAATCTCCTCTGGGTTTCAGGCATCTGTCAGTAAAGAGGGACAGCAATACCTCACCCGGCAGCCAGGACTGCCAGGCTCTGCAGTGCGAGACCTGCTCCTCACTCTGGATGTAGGATGCATCCACTGGGCTGCTGGTTATGGAGCACTAGTGCTGTGGGAATGCAAATTGTCAAGCAACTCTACCACACACTACACTCAGACCAAGAAACCTTGCAAGTATTCTTCTGTGCACACAGGATTCTGCTGGCTGTTCAGCCAGTGTCCAGATCACTTGCAGGGAACCAAATCAACTCTTGGACCATCTTTCCCTGTTCTCCCAGTAGCTAACATGTGGCACATCCAGTCCAGCAAATGCGAAATACATTGCTGGGAGCCAGCAACACGTTATGAACATGTAGCTTTTTTTGTTTGTATGTGTTTCAAGTACTGACATTGGACAATGGGGATTTCCTGCGAGGAAGGTAAGAGGGGTAAGAGAAACATCAATGAAAACACATGTCTATTGACAGAAATGTATAAGGAGAGAATTCCCTTCTTTGTGTCTCTAAATTGGTTTTACTGATTTCATCTATATTCATGAAAATAACAAAAAGGCGACATCCATTAGAATGAAAACCTTCAGAAGCCAAAGACAGCTATTTGTCCTGATCAGCTGTCCAGGGCTGTATCAGTATGCCAGTTTCTTCAAATATGACTACAATTAACAACCTCTTTCAACTGAAAATTCACTGATTATCAGTGTAGCTCTGAAAAAAAAACCCCACAAATCACAATTTTTCCTTCTTCTAGAACAAAATTAGGTAGAGATTTCCAATGGTAACTTCTCAGTGGCTCTAAACAGAGATAGAAGAGAGTTGTCAATACAGCAACCTTATGCAGGAATTGCAAGCCAGTTACTTTCCTCTTTAAAAATACAATTATATTAAAACCTTCAATCAGTTTAAAAATAACAGATGAACTTTGCTGCGAAGCTGACTATCAGACATACATGTGCCAACAATAGTGTACTTAAATGAGAAGCATCTTGGGATGAGAACCATTTTTATGGGCTGAATTTATGTGCTGTTTGAGTTATCAGTCTGAGGCTTCCACAAACCACCTTGGAAACAACAAATGTGGCTAACGCTGCACTTTTTTCCTCTGAGTGACCCTGCCAGTATTTTCCACATCTGCCCTTAAATGTGGTATCTTGGTGCCCAAAAGTGTTTGACCCCAGCTAAAAATTAGTTACTGGTGTAGGCTTAATTTTCTTTTCCTGAAGGGTTAAATGGACTGACCATATTCTTGGCATAATGGAGAGAGAGAGAATGAATGGGGATGAATGAATGAATGAACTAATGAGTGAATGGAGCAGCTTATCTGCTCCTACTCCAGTCTGTTTAAAGAGAAGGTTGTCATTTTAATCACTCAGGAAATCCTTTCCACAGTGTAGTCCCTGCTAACAATCTCTTTCTGATGCTTTGCTTCTCCTGTCTGGGTCTACCTAGAGTTACTCAGAATACCTGTCCTGCTGCCACATGGAAATGACTTTGTTGCTCAAGTTAAATAAGGAGTGTGCAGTATCGTCACTATAAAAGAATCAAAGAAACAGAAAGGACTTAACTAAAACGATGAGAGAGTTACACTTGCATTTCCTGGAGGAAATCATCCAATAAAATACATAGCAAATGTTTTCTAAATCCTGATATAGCTAAGTTAAAGAGTAGAAAGAAAATCAAATCCAGGTGTAGCTCAGGCTTACTCTCTTCTCCTGCATTAATTATGATTACAGGCAAATTACAAGCTATGAAGTATTTTCCTGACCTCACAAATGCTTCTTTGTTCTCTTTCTTTTTCCTACTCTGTGAGATGATGAATGGATGTGGGTGATGCCACACTTCAGGAAAGTAAATGGAAGGTGTTGAGGGAGTCATAACCCTAGGTGGATGTGGAGGAGCAGTCAGAGACAAGCTGCAACATCCCTGCGCTCTCCGTTGGAGTGCATTATCCCAGCCTGAATAGCTGGCTGTATTGCGTCAAGCCCCGGGGTCGAGCTGATAGAGGTACACATTCCACAGCAAAGAGTGCTGATGTAATGCCTTTCGGGCCCCCAGCCCCGTCCCCCTGCCCAGCTCCTCGTCACCTACACTGCCACTGCCCGTGGTGGTCAGCAGAGCTGCCCATGCCATGGACTCGCTACAGTGGGAGCCCAGTGCATCTTCCTTCTTCAATGACTTTCTTTCTGCTCTGGTTCAGTAACAAATGCAGCAATAATAAAAGAAAAAAAAAGAAAGAAAGAAAGAAAGAAAGAAAGAAAGAAAGAAAGAAAGAAAGAATTAAAGGAAAATCTTACCCTCTTTTTAAAAAACTGAAAGGCTGAGCACTTCTTGACTGGAAATCCATTCATGTCTTTGTTGACCATTTTCCACAGTGAAGGGTACACAGTGATAGATCCAGTGTGCCAATGTGGCACTTGCTTAGTGCATCTCTTTTCTTCTGTATCCTTGTATCCTTTCAGTTGATGAAGACAGAGCAGGACAGGAGGCTCGCCAGCACAGCTCGGGCAGCTGTCCTTTACACATTCATCCTGCTGCACCAGCTACTGCAGCAGCAGCAGCAGCCTTTTCCAGCTTTCATATGCAGCTCTCTATTAGCTTCTTAAATACATCCCCTAAATACATATACTCCTGTAAAATCCCGTGACAGCTTTCAGATCACAGGCAGCAGACCCCAGGCTAAGTGGGTCTCACACAAACCCAGGTCCATCCATCCTGTGAGTGCTACTGGTGCCACATGCTGTATAAGGACAGAGGATACCGTGCTCGATTTGCTATTCTCCTTCTTCAGGTGGTGTGATTCACTGCTGTTTGAGATGAGAGCTGGTTTTGATTGTGCAAATTTCAGTGGGAGCTGCAGTTCAGCAACAGCAGAGAGAGAGAGGGAGAGACAGAGAGAGAGAGAGAGAGAGGGAGGGAGG